>CM031234.1:872135847-872209768 GCA_018340775.1 Taxus wallichiana var. yunnanensis | reverse complement strand
CACGGAGTGTAAGGCATTATCAATGATCTACACACGACAAAATTTTAGGAATTATTTACTAACAACTCCTTTTATTTTCTACACATACCACATGACTTTAAAATACTTGGTGAACAAGCCCTTTTTTGAAAGGGCAAATATGCCATTGGATACTATTGTTTCAGGAGTTTGAGTTTACGGTTGTGGTTAAACTAGGGAAGAATAATTTGGGACCGAGATCTTTTTAAAGAATTACTTTGGGTGAGTACATGCGAGAGAATTGAGCATACAATTCTAGATGCACATTTATCCGAGGTTGCGGCGTGCTCCCTCTTACTTGGAAGATATTGTACATTGTTCTTACGAACGGGTGGGCCCCAGAAGAGATGAAGGAATTAGGGAGGAAGCGGTGAGCCATAAGTGTCGTGCCCTATATGTTAATTGGTGGAGACTTATACAAGCTAGGCCATGATGAGGTTTGACACTGGTGCATGGTAGAGCATGAGCACACTGCAATCATGGAAGAGGCTTGTGGTGGAATTGTAGGAGGAAACTATGTAGAGAATGTGACCATGCTCAAGATCCTTCTAGGCGGCCTTTGGTGAGAAATGGTTAAAAGGATTGTATTGAGTATTGAAATGCCTATGACCGTTTCCAGTGGCTTGGTAAACCTAGGAAAAGAGATGAGATGCCATTAATGCCTATCGTTAGTGAAGAGTCATTCGAGAAATGGGTAATTTACTTTTTAGGCCCTATTTCCCCATCCACATGAAGGAAAGGTTCACGTTATATCATTACATGCACAAACTATCTTACACGGTGGGAAGAAGCGGTGCCTACGAAGGATTACATGGTGGAAATAATAACTAGATTATTGTGGAAAATATAATCGTAGGTATGGATGCCCACCGAGTTTAATAAGTGATAGGGGTACTCATTCCCAAATGAGACAGTTAGAATCCTATTGGTAGAATTCATGGTGGCCCATCACAAGACTACCTCTTATCACCCACAAGATAATGGGACATCGAAGCTTTTATCAAAATTTTGAGTCACACATTGACCAAGATTTATGATGTTGGCAGCAGGACTGAGATGATAAAGTTTATGTCATGTTATGGTCATATCGGACTACTTATAAAAGATTGAACAAGGAAACACCTTTTCAATTGGTGTTTGGCACAGAGGCTATGTTACCTATTGAATTCATGTTACCATTATCGTGAATTACACATGTAGGAGGTTTAGCTGATGAACAAGTGCTTGAGGAAAGTATTGACAAGTTAATGCAATTGGATGAGCAACATGCCAAAGCATGATGGAGTCAGAAAATGGGAAAGGCTAGGAATAAGGCATGACATGATAGACACATCAAGAATAAGTAGTTTGAGGTTGGGAAGATGGTTCTAATTTATGATTCTAAGTTTTTGCACCATCCTAGGAAGCTCAAAGTCCATTTCTTGGGGCCGTATATTATATCCTATGTACTTGATTCCAAAACTTTCCTATTACAAGTGCTAGATAGAACACAATTGCAGGTTATTTCAATGGGACTAGGATGAAGCCCTATTATAAATAATTCTTCTTTGTGTTTGTAAATAAGGCAGTATTTCCACCTAGCTTAGAATTTCCCTTAATGTAGTCTCCTTTCTTTGTGTTTCCCTTTTTGTCACTTTTCTTTGTCTTTTCGTTTTGGGTGTGTTTATGCACCGGTAGCTTGTTACATTTAAAAAAAGGGTTTTTATGTGTAGAGGACCGCACATCTATTTAGTGTGAGGTGGAAGGTGTCAAAGGAGAAGTGTTGGGAGTGATGTGCATAGGCAGCTGAAGTGAGAAATTCAAAATCACGTGGGTTTAGAAAAGCACACGTAACAGAGGTGATTATGAGAAAAGGTTGGTGTCAAAAGGCTTTGAAAAAACCATGTACAAGGGTAAAAAGCACAGAAGAAACATGAGGTAGGCCAAGGAAAGATATTGGTAAAGGACATAGAGGTTGACATACTTTAGCATAGGGTGTGTGCACAAGTTAGTCTGTTGTCAAAGAAGTCTTGCACGCCAGAAGGTTGTGGACTTTTTTGCATGAGTTTGCACATGGAGGGAAAGTGTTGGAAAAAACACACAGAGGGATTTTGCTAGAAAAATATGACTTTAATGTGTTCGTACATTGGTAGGTGGCATCTTAGTTTGTGCAAGAAAAATAAAATTCTATAAATAGAATGTTAGGATGAGTTATTCTTTTACCTTGCATTTGTGTTAAAAATATCTTGCAAACTAGGAAATCCTTGCGAAGAAAATTTTATGGAGAGTTACATGCATAGTAGAAGATTCAAAAGATTTGTAAACCAGAGAGCAAAGGAGTACACATACATGGGCAAAGAAGTGTGTTTGGAGGATTCCCATCGGTGTTACGCCATCTTGTGGAAGGAATAATTTCTAGGTTAGGGTTTGCAGTTAGGGCATGGTATTTGGAGGAGCTTTCACAAAGGAGTAAAGCCACATGACTGAGAAGAGTTAGGGAAAAAGGAAGGAAGATTTTACAAGGATCATATGAGAATAAATGGCACTAAGGAAGGGATCTAATGTTTCACCGAAGAAGGGCAAGGGCAAGAGAAAAGGAAAACCCACCATATCAACAAGTTTTAACGAAGAATGGTATGCGGAAATGTAGTACCCAAATGGTATTTTGATGGGAATGGAGTGGGTTTCTCATGTGTGTAAGATGGCCATAAGACATTATAATTAAAAACCGATACCACGAAAAAGGAGATGGTGCTAGAGTTAGTTAGTTTGACTAGAGAGAGGATGATAAGACTATTTATGATGAGGATTATTTCTACTTTGTAGGAAGAATAATGTGCCTAACTGCCTAGCTTTATTTCAAAGTACACTGGACTTATATGCATAGGAGAATCAATGGAGGATGATTTGAATGATAAGGACGCTGTCAAGGAGACAACCACAAAGTATGAGTATAAGAAGGGTTCATGCTACTTTGAAATTAGCAAGATCATAAACCCAACTATGAATATGGCCATGCATCTACTTACCAAGTTGAATGGATAGGAGTGCTGGATGCAAGTGAACAAGAGATGGTTGAACATTTGCAAGAATATTTTAGAAGGAAAAATCTACAACCTCTTGGCCTTCATTGCAGAGGAGATTATAGATGCAACGCGTGATAGAGATAAGATTATTTATGGTAACATTCTCTTTACCATTGTGTTTTTAGAGATTGGAGTGCCTTACAGACGAACGGATATGTATGGGAATACCCTGATGAGGACCCCTCCCCGTGAAGAGGTTTGAATCCTACACTTGTGACTCGATGACTACGCCATACAAAGTGCACTTAGAGAAGTGGTATAAGTGAATGCGCGATGCATTTGGGGAATAATGGAGAATCCTAGAGAAACGCCAGCCTTGGTGGATGGTGAGGCTAAGTTCACTGTATACCAACACTTCTGCATAGGTATATTTACTTTGACTGATGGAACAAAAAGCCCTTGGTGTAAACTACCCTTTTCCTTCATAGTGTAGTACTTTCAAATCATGGTCAACAAGTTCAAGGAGGCAAATAAGTTCATATTTGATCTAAGTGAGGTAGATCAGGATTACCGCATGCTGTGCCGAAGTCTATTTTACCCTAAGAAGTGCACATATGTGGAGAAGTATGTCTCCCATGAAGTACATATGGTGAAGCCAATGTCAATTCCTATTGCAGGTAAAACAATGGAAATGGTGTATATCCACCTGAGGCCCAAGTTTGAGAAGGGCACGTACTTGGAGGATGATGTATCCATCCCGAAGGACCCTACCTTGAAGAAGGGAACAAAGAGAGAAAGAGTAGAGACCACAACATGTAGGGTGCCGAGTGTGTGTACCTTTCATATTTCGAACGCAAGAGTTAGGTGCAGGTCCAAGTACCTACACAAGGAGGAGGAATTATCTTATTAAGTAAAAGGTACCGAGAAAAGAAGAGTCACCGGTGTTAGAGGAGTATTCGGTGAAGAATAAGAAAAAAGTGGCGCAAAGCTTAGACTCTGAGGAGACAAAGAGCATTAAGGGTAATTACTCATAGGAGGAGGATGAAGAGCATGAAGAAGGTAAGAGTCCCCCTGTTCATGATGTACATGATTCTGATGAAGATCAGAATGACTATGGATAAGGTGCTCACAATATAGGAGGAAGTGAGTGTAGACACCCCAAAATTACAATCCTATTTCTACTTGTTCCCAATGTTATCCTAAGTACACCACGTTATTCACCAATTTGTGATTAATTGATTAAACTAATTAATTCATACATAGTGAACTCTCCTTTGGATTAATTAAATTAATCCCATGTATCCTTAGTACCCCTTTAGCTAAGTTAATTATTATTTATTAATTAAATAATTAATTAATTAAGTGTGTGCACATCCTAGTCGTTTGTCACTTGATCAACATCCACTTGTACTCCACTTAGACTCCACTTGGAATCCCTATCCTTATCATAGTTAACTCGCACTTCTAGAATCCTAGAAAGGTGGGGAAATTTAATTACACATTTTTGTAATTAGTTCATTTGTTTCCCAGGCACTACATCAGTAACTTCCTACAATGCTATTTTTAGCATATGCATTTACCCGTATGTAACCAATTTCAACTACTTTTTCCTCTATAAATTACAGGCTTACCTTGCTTACAAATCCTCTTGAATTTGAAGTACAAAACATTGCTAAATTCATCGTGTACTTTTTCCTCTATAAATTGTAGAAACTTACCTTCATTACAAATCCTCTTGAATCTGAAGTAAAAAAAACTTAAATTCACTGTGTGTTGGTAGAAATTACATTCAAAGTTTGGAGAGCATTCAAGAGCATCCACATTCATTTCTGACATTCATTTGCAAGGTTTCACGAGACAAGGTCTTCACAACCCTATTGAGGTTTGCATTGGAGAAAGTACAGGGAAGGTTTGCATTATTAGTTTGTTTATCTTTCATTACTGTAGTAGTTTTTCATTGCATACATTTTGGCATGCCCGGTTGAAGTTACATCCCTCCTTTTTCATCTTTGTTTCATTTTGATTGTCTAATATTTTCTTGGAGTGCTTCTGTTGTTTTTTGTGTTGCTTTGTGGGTTTGACAACAATAGATGTTTTCCAGCCAATCGTAAATTTGTTTTTCTACTGTGTTGTTGATTTTATTTTGAGTGTTTACAAGTTGTTTGCTATTTTGGTTTTTTGCTCTACTAACCCCCGTACATTTTCTTGCAGGAAAAAAAAACAAAAACACAATAACTATATAGTTAGATTTTTTTATTTTTTTTTAAAATCGGTAGAATTTTTTTGTTTATTTTTCAATTTTTCTACATTATATTTTAATGTAAAGCAATAAAATTTAAAAAAACTTTTAAAAATTGAAAAAAAAACAAAAAATTTATAAACCCTAAATCTAAAACCCACCCCCTTACCTCTCCCCACCCCCTTACTTTTCCCCTACCCCACTCGACCAATTTGTCCCCCACAACTCACCCTCCTCACTCTTCCCCCTTCCCTCTCCCGTCTCGGCCACTCGACCGAGCCCCGTCCTAACTAACCGACAAAAACCCCATCCCATCCCCATCCCATTCTACCTATCCCATCCCATGGCTCATTTGTTGAGCCATCCTGTGACCCCCTCACCTCTCGATCCTCCCCGTTTCCCACAAACCCTAACTACCCCACCCCATTTCCAATCCAAACCCTCGATCCCTAGCTCGCCACCACCTCGTCCCTACCCCTTTCTGCCGAGCCCCTCTCTCGCTCACTTACCCCACCCCCTACCTCCTCATCCCCTACTCGACCGATCCTATCCCTATCTTGCTCAACCACTCGTTGTAAACCTCAAACTCGAGCCTCCTCAACTCACGCCAACTTGCTACTCTAGCCCTAGCTCTTACACTTGCACACACACAAAGCACACTTACACTACATTAGGCCTTTAGGTTTATCTTTTATATCTTTATAGTTTTAGTTTTAGGTTTAATTTTTATTATTAGTTATTAGTTTATTTATTTTTATTTCTAATTTCTTATTTTTAGTTTAAGTTACAATTAACTTAGTTTCCTTATTTATATTTATTGGACTAACTGTGCAGGTTACCAACTTAGTGTTATTAGACGTTTGATCTAATTTTTCTTACTTTTTAGCCTTTCTCGTACATGTTTAGTCATTTTTGCAAACTAGACTAACATTTTCTCATATGTTTTACATGTTTTTCCTTTGTCATTTTCTTTTGTTTTTGTGTGACTAATCATGAATCGCTCACGCATATGCTCTTCCCTCACACTTTTTAAAGAGATATTGGGAATCAAAAAAATGGTCTCTTATTTATTTTATTTTTTTGGGAATTAAAGTTTCACTTAATAAAATACAATCCACATGTATGGTCTTTCCTCGTTCTTTTTAAGCAATCTTGGAAATCGAAACGTGGGTTCGTTTCTTTTGCTTATTTGTTTGTTATTTTTTACCTCATTCTGAAAACTTTCTAATCTTTGTTTGCAGGACCCGCTCTCACACAAGGTGGATAAAACATTCAAAAACTACCAACTGCAGTTTCTAAAGGAGTAAAATCAAACCACATTAAAATCAAAAGATAAAAAAACACCACATTAGAAACACTATATTTGCAAGTTCAGTTAAGAGTTATGGATCAAATGCTTAACTAGAACATAGCCCCTTGGCATAAGCCTTAAGCTAAAAAAAGGGGGTGGTTCTAGGAACCCCAAAGTAGTCCACACCTTAAGGGAATTATTGGAAGAAACATGGAACTTTTTATCCTACCTGAATAGTAAATCCTTGTAAGTTAGAGTCACGAATATCCTTAGTGGTGACCCCAGTGTGATTCATTCCGAGCAATATATTTTCTCATGGTTTCAAAGGGGGTAAAATAAATTCGTCACTTAGCAATAGTGTCACAATCACTTGGATATACTACGACACCTAGTTGAGAGAGCTACCTATGAAGACACGCCTTTTCCAAGCCAATCTAAGGTAGAGGCCACAAATTTCACTTCACCACTTTTCATTTTTCTCGCATGTTACACACTTGTGTTTCACTTTCGTCATTCACATTTTCTCTCTTATCCATCTTGCCACTTTGCACACGTGTCTAAGTCTTGGGTTGTGTACATCCATATTCACACTTAAACACTTTCATTTTCATCTAAGTCTTGATGTTGCAATACTCGCTTTATCACAATCAAGCACTCTCTTGATCACCTTGATCTTTCATTATCGTAAGTCTTAAGTTTAACATTATTTTGTTGAACTTTAAGCATTCCTCATTCTTACATCATCGCATTTCACATTTACTTTATAAAATTATCAACATTCTTCACTATCATTCTCTACTCACTCTTACGTCATCACATTTCACATCAACTTTGTTGAGTTGTGACGTCTTCCATTTTTTTCTCCTATCATCTTACATTGTCGTACTTCGCAATCATTTTGTTTCATTGTCGACATCCTCATTATTTCTTCACTTCTCTCATTAAAGCATTCACTTTTTTTTAATTTGATATCACTAATCCATTACTTCCCCCTTGTCTTTTATCTCCATTTTTTGTGAGATTCAGAACTTTTTATCATCGTTTATTCACTTCTTGTGCCGAAATTCACTTTTTCATTCTTTTAATACTTTCACTTCCTTGTCATGTCTTACCTTTTAACAATATTTTTTAAGAGTTGAAATCATTTGTCATATTTTTAATCCTCCCTTTTATTACATCCATCTTGTTAAAAGTCAAGAAAAATCATCATTTTTCCTAAGTCTCTTCCTTTAACACATTTTTGTTAAGATTTGAGCATCATCCATTGTGTTTTAAGTCTCCTCTTGTAACAATTTATCACAAATCAATCGCAATAACTTCTTTCATCTCTCCCCTCTTTACGTTATTTTTGTAAAGGATCATAAAGTAATTTCAAACCTCTTCATATTTATTAACACTCATTTTCTTAAGAGTCATCTAAAATAACATTTCAACCCATCTTCCACCTTAATATTACTCATTTTGTTAGTTGTTGTGAATTCCCTCTTTTCGTCACTCTTACCATTCATTTTGTTAAGAGTTAATCACCTTCATCTTGTTAAGTCTTGTCTCCCTTGACATTAATTTTGTTAAGTGTCGAGCAAGTTTCACTTTTCCCACTTTGTCACTTCTCTTAACACTTACCATGCTAGGAGTTAATAGTTTTTCATTTCTTCATCATTCTTATCATTCATTTTGATTACGAGTTGATCATGTCCACCTTATCAAGTCTCTCTTCCTTTAACACTCATTTTTTTACGGAATAGAGTACATCTAACTTCTTGTCATCATTATTTCTCTTTACTATCATTCTATTAAGAGACGGAACTCGATTAACCTTTTTTACTTCTTCCCTCTTAGCACTCATTTTTATATGGGTCAAATGTTTTCCATCTTCTTCCCTCTTCCATCTTAGCATTCACTTTTCTAGGAATTAAGGTTTTCAAACATTTTCATCACTTCCATATTAGCATTCAATTTTCTAAGGGTTAGGTTATTCATTATACCTTTCTTCACTCCACCTCATTTCTCATTACAATGGTGGATTTATACAATTCATCCTTTTCCCAAGAATGGAAAATGATGAAAGACATCGTTAATGGGGTATGCAAAAACAACACAAAAAATTCAATTTTGACGAATTGTGCCCATACTCTTTTAATATGGACATCTTATGCATACCCTTCCCACAGTCTTTTGAGATGCCCAAATTCAATAAATACAAAGGAAAAACTAATCCGAGACAACATATCAAATATTTTTCCATAGCTTGCCATGAAGTGACATGTAACGATGGATTTCTCTTGTTCCTTTTTCCTAGAATTCTAAGTGGAAAAGCTTTGGATTGGTTCTTACGCCTTCCAAAGGGATTTATCACTCCCTTCGTGGATCTCTTATAGAACTTCATTAAACATTTTCTTTCAACTTCACCCGTAATAATCACCATACTAGAGCTTCACGTAACACCCTAAACTGTTGTTACCTCCTCCTGAGCATTCAAGTGTTGATATATGGTTTCTTTGTAAAAGGATGTGTTCCTTGATTGAGAAATCATGCTTGATATGTACTGTATCTTCTTTGCAGATTGCAGATCTTTGACTGAGTCAGAATATGATTGGACTCTTTTATTTCTTTCATTTTGTATCTGAGTTTAATCTGATCTCGGAATGAATTATAGAGTTATCCACCTATAATACCTAGCCTTGGATCAGTGGAATTGACCCAAGTATTGCTTTAAGTTTGTTCGTGATGAATTAAAATTACAGACCTTGAACAGGTTGCAAGGTCTAGATGCATTGAATAAGCTAGTCCGGAGTATGACTCAGGTTGATCGTGTGAAAAGGATTGGTTCCCGATATCTAAATATATCTAGAAGGTCTTGATCGCGGACCAGGTAATAATTCAGTTACATACAAATTCTGTAGCCTAATGGCAGTACAGGAGTTAACCCTGTTCGAGAATGCATGTTGTAGGTCTTTTTCTGAGCATACGGAATGTAGACCTAACTGGAATTATTAATGTTAGTAACCTAAAACTAAACTTAACCTAGGGGTTAGATTAGTGATAATCTAACCTAGACCTAGGCTAAGAGCTAATGTCCTAAGTTAGTATCTATGTTCTATGAAGTTAGACTAGGTGTTATCCTAAATTCTAACCTAAGTTACTAACCTAACTATTGAACAAGGATGTAAGGGGACCTATGGAGGGATGCGAACCATGGGCGGCTTTTTCTATGTCATTAAATGCAAAGGATAAGTATGAAGGACAGGTATTGGTAGAAGTTTTAGAAACAGCTAACTTGAGCCGACGTGGTAGGTCGCCAAAACTGAAAATGGTCTTGAAATTTTATTTGTCTATCGCCAACTATGGCGGTCGGTGTGATGGATTTTGAGCGGGAATTTAGGAGTAAAAGCAATTAATGAGCTCGGAAGTCGAGCTCGAATTCGCGAGAAGGCATGCAAATTGGAAAGTTAATGTTTTGTTTGGCTTATCACGAATTCCAGTTTTCCCTCTGCCTGTTCACTGGTTCTTCGCACCAGTCTTCTTGGTGTTGCATGGCGAGTATGAGCGTATCTAGCTCTTTCCTCTGCAAGGAAAATATATAAGTCATGGAAATAGAAAAAAATTTGTTGGTGGCTCTAACTTGGAAAAGGAAAAGAAAGTCTCGAGCTCTTTCAGTGGTCTGCTTCGGAATTTTGAGCAAATATCCAGGCATGTTAGGCCCTAAAAATTAAAAATCTTGCTCTTCTTCAAATGATTTCATTAGAACAACTCTGTTCAAATGATTTATGGAAATAGATGGTTTCTATGGTAGCCTTGTGTGATTTTTGGCACTGAATCTTCCTGCTGGTTTGATTTTTCATTTAACCCTTGAGGGGTGTTTATTATATTCGAACTGTTTCTATATTTCTTTGTGTTTTGCATTCTGGCTTAAATATGCGAAATATATGAAAAGAATGTATGCTCAGCCTGCTCTGCGAGAGCCCATAAATTATTCTCATGATGGGTACAGGCCACTGTGATGCTTGTCGATTTATACTCGTAGTCGATGCTTGTTGCTGATACTTGCCGTTGATGTTTGTTGTGGATACTGGTCGGGAGGGATACTGATGGACATTGGTGTGATTGTTCAGTTAAATTGAACTTTTTGTAAGCTTGTTGTGGTTATTATTTAGTGGTGATTATTGATTCTTGCTGGGTTTCGTTATGAAATTTTATAGTTATTGTGAAGAGATAACTTACTGTGTTACAGTATTCATTACGACTTTCTTGGAGTTGTTTTTCCCTTGCAAGGAGGTTATGGGGATTCAACCCATTTTTATATATATATATGTTTATTTTATTTGAAAACGACTCAGAGAGTCCATTGAATGATTCGTACACTATGGACCACTGTGGAAGCTTTATATATCTTTGAATATTGGTAATTTGAGTTTCGTTGGAGTCTTGAAGAAGTAACAGGTCATACGACCTCTGTAATTTGTAATAAATTTAGGTACAGACTCCCTGGTTGTACTGTTACGTTTCCTTCTGTGTAAGCTTGTTCGAGAATATTGAAGAGGTTCAGTGGGAATTCTTGTTACGAAATCAGTAATTTGTTTAAGCCTGATTTTTAATGTTTATCATTGTTGGCACAGTTGGGAATCATTGTTTATTATTTATTTGATATACTGTTACTCGGGTTCAGTTGAAACCTTTCTAGGTAACTACAGTACCTGCCTCAATTAAGCTTGTTTAGTTTACTAGTGTTTTTGACACTGTTGGGTTCCTTGAGTATGGGAAGATATCTTATTATCGGATTTTGGAAAAAGCTATACTGTTAATACTGTTTACGGATTTAGTTTTAAAATCCTTGCATGGTAATCAGTGTCACTGTTTCTGTATAAGCCTGAGTATGAACATGTAATGTTTTTGGCTTTGTTGGATTTCTTTAAATAGCTTGACATCTTGTATTATGGCTTTTATAAAGTAGGTCGTGAATACCATACTTTCAACTCTGATTGCGTTCAGAAGTGACTACGATATTCTATGTTATGTTTTCTTTCTGATTACATTCCAGTTTGATGTGGCTGTGCATGTTGCGTGGATTTCGTTTAAAAATCTCTCTGCATAGTCATAGGGAGATGACATTGCTTAAATGATTTCAAGTCTCTTGTTGACTGCGACAACGAAGGAGATCCTTTGAATTCGACCTTGGGTCTAAAATCCTTACAGTGTAGAAAGGGTTTGAATGGGCTGTAGGTTGTTATAGGGATTGTTGGCGTGTTACGTATTCTTTGCATAGATATCCATTCTTGAGCATGATTGAATTTAGGAGTTGTCAACTGTACCTAAACAGGTGACGAAGTGTTTATCTTCTTGTCTGTCGCTTCTTGCGTAAGGCATCTTGAGTCTGCTTGGTAGATAGACACCGTTGTTTGGCAAGAGGGCTACTGTACTGTAGTTACTTTATTGTAAGTTTTAACGAAACAATGGTGCTTTGTTGATGGTCTCAACTGATTTATTTGCATGTGTATTAAGTGAATGCCTTGCTCTTGAAAAGACGGTACAGTCATGAGCTAGATCTTAAGGAAATAAGTATTATTCGTTTATTTCTCTTCTATTATAAAGTATAGGTTGATATAATTGTTTATCTAACTTTTGGAATTGTTCTATCATGCTGATGGAATCATGAAAGGTTATTTATTTATTATGTTGAATATATAATCCGTCTGATGTTGCTGTCCTTGGGATTCAGATGGATAGTTGGTTAGATGCATTTGTCTTCTTGGTCACTAACGTTTTAATGATTTGATCTCATTTAAACAGGGTGTTTAATGAAAACAATTGATGTATTGCAATTGTTTTAAAGGTTAGTGCTTATCATGCTCAGTTCATCGAACTGACCCATGTTGACTATTTTTGCAGATGGTTGCCGTGAGTGGTAAAAGCATGCAGATCTATAGGATGATCAGATTGTTTAGATTTGATTTTAAGTAGAATTTCAGTTTGAATTTCTTTAAATGTACTATAAGAGGAAAGATGTTCTTCTTCCGTTGAGTATTGTATCAAGTATCTGAATGCATAAAATGTATTTGATTAGTTACGAAAGGAATGGAAATTGATATTGTTACTTATGTGTCTATATTCTTATCTTGATAGTTTGATATTCTTCGATTCAAATGATCTAAAGAGCATTGTTATTATTATATAATTTGGAGACTTTTGTGATTATCAATGTAAGCTTTGCAAGAATATAAGACTGAATTGTTATGATTGTTTAGCGATTACAGTATGTTCTATCAAAAGCTGAATTGAAATTTAGGTAACTATCTTTTTGAAAGATAGGGTTAAAATATACCTAAGCAGAACGCTAAACAAATTGAATTAAATTATTAATCCCTAGTCCTGATTATGACAGGACAACATTTAATTGGATTCTGAATCATTTATATTGGATACTTATAAGTATGATATAAATTCAGTTATGAGAACTTATATAAACCTAATGGGGTTCAGATGGCAATCTCATGTGAAGTTTATGAGATATTGTCCAATTCCGTTGTTTTAGAATTATGTATATTCTATGAACTCCGTGATGAGACCTTGGTCTTAATAACTCCTCTGTGTAATGGGTTTTATTGAGGAAGGTCATCCTTAGATGAAGAATCCAGGGATTGGGAAAGGCTAACCTTAGGGGGACGTCTTTAATGTAATTTAAACTCAACGTGCGTAACGCATTTTAATAAGTAGATCTTTTCGAGGCAGATTTAAAGGTTGACGGCACAAGTCAACTGCAGGGTTGTACCTCCGAGAAGATTAGGATCTTCTCGAAGTTACAACAATGCAGGTGACTTATGATGACACCCTTTGCATTGATCGCTAAGATTTACACTTTGATCTCGAACGAGTTACTCAGGGACCGATTAGGAACGTGATCACGTTACAAGGCTGCCTAGGAGATTCGGGGTATCTTGACACACTGGTTTAACTTGGGTTGAACCAGTATGTCATCGTATCCCTAATCCTCGTGGGCATCCATATAACGTTATCACCTTGTTAATCCGTTTCCGAGTGAATAAGTTGAGATAGGAGGGACTGACAGAAGTCGGTATAAGACATTCTACATAACATAAGAATGGGGTGAAGGGTGTATTCCAGATTGTGAGTATGCCGTTAAGGAATACGAGACATAAACAGTATGTTTCAAATCTTTGGCCAAAGTATCGCAAGTTGCTGATTGCGTTGTCCTAATTCACCTAGTCTAAGGGATGAGATGCCGATGAATAATGGTAACAATTATTCGATTAGGTTTCTTGATAGAGCATTACAATCCCGAGAATAGGGAAGAGAACCGCAAGAGTGAAGTGTTAAATAAAAATGCCAACTCTTATTACTCATGAATAGATCGGTAGATTACCGAGTCATGGAATGAATAGATCGGAGGTACTCCGAGTCATTACAGCTGCATATGGTTGTCTGTTATAAGAATGGTTATTTGATTGTGAGTTCTAAATTAGGTATTTAGAACCAGGATGCAATTATAAAAAAAAAAAAAAATTGACTTGTTCTATTGTCTAAAATGAGGATGTTACATCTTGGTATCAGAGCTGAAGGTTGCAGCTCTTGGACCTATTGTGTCCATAATCTGATAAAAACCTGAATTTTCTTGTAACAGAAAATGGTTAGAACAAGGGGGAACGTTGCGAATAATGCTCCACCTGAAGGAGGAGCGGCAACAACCCAGAAACTTGATGAGATCCTTGCTGCCTTGTTGGACACAAGAGATCGCTTAGTCATTTGAACAAAGCAGTGATGGGAAATGAGGAGGATGAAGAAGCTGATAATAATAATCAGCAACCTCCTGAGGACAACCCCGATATGGATGTTGATGTTAATGCTGGGAATGCACCTGTCCAACCAGAAAACAAAAAGGCCGATTAGCGTGAGAACTCACTAATGATATAAAAGGATAAGTCCACCTAAGTATGATGGCACCACATTAGGAGATGGAGCTGAGAACTGGCTCAGCGAAATGGAGAAGTACTTTGCAATAAGGAACTTCTCAGAGGAAACCAAAGCTATTTGGGGAGCCTATCAACTTTCCCACGAAGCATCTTCATGGTGGGATAGCCGTAAAGCTGAACTAAACATTGATGAGACCAATATTACTTGGGATCAATTTAAAGGCTATTTTAGGCAACGTTGGCTGCCACAACTTTTCTATGATCAGAAAATGACAGAATTTCAGAACTTAGCTCAAGGGAAGCTAATGGTAACTGAATATTGGGAGCGGTTTACAAAACTCCTCAAGTATGTACCGTAGTATCAAACTGACGAGAAGTTTAGAATACGGAAATTCATCATGGGATTGAATCCCATGATAGGGGGAGAGGTCGATGTTCACAGTCCAACCACTATGGAAGGAGTTGTTGAAAAGGCCATAAGGCAAGAACAAAAATTAAAGGCTATTTCTGCTCATAAAGAGGAAGTGCGGAAGAAGACTGCAAACCCTTCTTCAACCTCTCTTGCACCTAGAAAAGGACCATGGAAAAAGTTTGGAAACAAGAGTAAGTTTCCAGGAGATAACAATAAGAAAGCAGTAGTAAATAAGCCTGCTGGAAATGTAAGGGATAATTTTGTTAAAAATTATAATAATGGGCAGAAGCCCTATGGAGGACAACGTGACAATTACAAAGCTGGAGGCAACTTTGAGCCTAAAAAGGGACCTGTAGGAGGCTGCTACAATTGTGGCAAAGATCACTACGCAAATTAGTGCCCTTTGAAGAAGGATGATCATAATCAATGACATAAGATACATGCTTTGCGAGAGCGGACAAGCAAGTTGAAAAGCAAGTGACACCTATAGAAGTTCCGGGTAAGTTATTCGGCATACATGTCACTATTCTTTTTGATACAGGAGCTACTGAATGTTTTATTTCTAATAAACTTGCTTCTAAACTTAAAAGAAAAGATGGAAAAATGGATAAATCTTGGACTGTACAGTATGGTAATAACTCTGTTCATACAGTGAGTATGTGTCTTTTTGGGGCAGTCCTTGACTTACCTAACTTTTCCACGGAAGTTGATCTCTATGTTACACCTTTGGGATCGTATGACATTGTCATCGGTGTCAATTGGTTAGCTGACCATAAAGCAAAAGTAGACTGCTATGAAAAGAACATAAAATGTTTAGATGATCAGCTGGAAACAACAGAGATTCAAGGTGTGAAACGAGAAATTTCAGTTAGAAAACTGTCAGCTATGCAGCTTAAAAAGGCTAAGAATAAAGGATGTACTCTTTATGCAGTAAAGATATCTGAATCTTCAGAAGAAGATGGTGATTATATGAAGCAAATTCCTCTGTTACAAAGTTTCAGGGATGTCTTTCCTGAAGAATTACCAGGGTTACCACCCAAGAGAGAATTTGACTTCACCATTGAAATCAAACCGGGAACTGAACCTATTTCCAAAGCACCTTATAGGATGACTACTACAGAGTTAGTCGAGCTTAAGGCACAGTTGCAAGAGCTTTTGTCTAAAGGTTTGATCAAACCAAGTGTTTCACCTTGGGGAGCGCCTGTAATATTTGTGAAAAAGAAGGATGGAACACTAAGGCTGTGTATTGATTATCGGATGTTGAACAAAGCAACAATTAAGAACAGATATCCACTTCCTAGGATCGACGATCTATTTGATCAGATGCGTGGAGCAGCGGTTTATTCTAAGATAGACCTTTGATCTGGTTATCATCAGTTAAGGATTAAAGAAGAAGACATTCATAAAATAGCTTTCCGAACAAGGTACGGACATTATGAATTCACGGTTCTACCCTTTGGATTAACTAATGCACCCGCAGCCTTTATGAACTTAATGAACAATATTTTTCAAGAATATCTGGACAAGTTTGTACTTGTATTCTTGGATGATATTCTCATTTATTCTAAAAGCGTTGAGGAGCACAATGAGCATTTGAAGATAGTTTTGGAAATTCTGAGAAAAAGAAAGTTGTATGGTAAGTTATCCAAATGTTCTTTCTTTGATTCAGAAGTTCACTATTTGGGTCATGTCATAAGTAAAGAAGGAATTGCTGTAGATCCTTCAAAAATAGTGGCAATAACTGAGTGGCCTGCGCCAAAGAATGTGCATGAAGTAAGAAGCTTCATGGGTCTTGCAGGTTACTATAGAAAATTTGTAAAGGATTTTTCTAAGGTAGCTGCACCAATAACTTCATTGCAGAAGAAGGATAAGAAATTCATATGGAACGACAAGTGCGAAGCGGCTTTCAAAAGTCTGAAAGACCAGTTGACTTCTGCACCTATATTAGCTGTACCAGACCCTAATGGGAATTTTACTGTCATAACGGATGCTTCCGGGGAAGGCCTTGGAGGTGTTTTGCTACAAAATGATCAAGTCATTGCATATGAAAGTAGAAAACTCAAGTTACATGAGCTGAACTATGCCCCTCATGATTTGGAGCTTGCTGCCATTGTTCATGCACTTCAAGTCTGGAGACACTACTTACTTGGGAAACCTTTTGAGTTGAAAACTGATCACTTAGGGCTGAAATATATTTTTACTCAGCCTAATCTGAATGCCAGACAGAGAAGGTGGTTAGAATTTTTATCACAATATGATTTTGATATTAGCTATATCAAAGGGAAGGAGAATAGAGTAGCTGATGCTCTAAGTCGTAGGAGGCACATTTCTGCTCTTATAACATTAAGAACTCAGTTCAAGGAGGAGGTAAAGAGTGCCTCAGAATCTGATAATTACTTTCTGCAGGTAAAGGCAGCGCTTGCTGCAGAACCTAATGATGAAAGGTATAAAGGTTTTCATTTTGATAATGAAGGAATCTTGCGTTATGAAAACAGGGTATATGTACCTATGTTGAACGACTTGAGGAAGAAGTTGTTAGTGGAATTTCATAATTCACCTTTCTCTGGACACCCGGGTATCACAAAGATGCTTGCTGATCTGAAACAACAATACTTTTGGAAAGGTATGAAAAAGGATGTCATAAATTTTGTGACCCATTGTTTGGAGTGTCAGCGGGTTAAGGCAGAACATATGCACCCTGCTGGACTGTTATATCCTCATAGCATACCGCAGTACAAATGGCAAGTAATAACCATGGATTTTGTACAAGGATTACCCATGTCTAGGAATAAACATGATGTTATCCTGGTAGTTGTAGATAAACTGACTAAGGTAGCTCATTTCATCGCTGGAAATCTAAAGGATGATTCACCAGTGCTGGCCAAAAGATTCGTACACGAAATTTTTAGATTGCATGGTGTACAAATTGATTATATCTGACAGGGATCCAAGAATGACGTCAAGGTTTTGGCAAACACTTAATACAGCTCTTGGAACAAAACTAAACTTCAGTTCTGCATATCATCCGGAAACGGATGGACAAACTGAAAGGGTAAATCAAGTGTTGGAGGACATGTTGCGGATGTATTGCATGGATCAACAGTATAAATGGGAAGAGTATCTTCCATTAGTTGAGTTCGCATACAACAACACTTATCATTCATCTCTCAAAATGGCACCCTTTGAAGCACTTTATGGAAGAAAGTGCAGAACTCCTGTTAGTTGGGACAGTGTTGAGGATAGAGTGGTAATTGGACTAGAGATTCTCACAGAAATGGAACAGCAAGTTAAGCTGATTCGTGAAAGATTAAAGGAAGCAGCGGATAGGCAGAAGAGCTATGCTGACCTTAAGCGGGTTGATAGAAGGTTTGAGCTTGGTGAGAAGGTTTTTCTACGTGTTAAACCCAGAAAGAGTTCTATAACTTTTGGCAAGGCTGCCAAGTTGTCACCTCGATTCGTGGGACCTTTCGAAATTGTCGAAATAATCAATCTTGTAGCTTATCGTTTAGCATTACCACCTGCTTTATCTTGCATGCATGATGTTTTCCATATTTCTTTGCTTAAGAAATACGTTTCAGATCTGTCACATGTTTTAAATTGGAATTCCTTGCAGGTCCAAGACCCAGGAATAATCGTGGTTAAACCCACACGAGTGCTGGAAACTCACCAATTGCATTTAAGAAATCATGAAATACAACAATGTAAGGTCCAGTGGGACCAGTTTAACGAAGAAAGTGCAACTTGGGAAAATCTGGAAGAGATGAAAATTGCTTTTCCTTCTCTTTTTCAATAGAATGAAATCTGTTGACAAAACATTCTTTTCTAAACTTATTTTTTTAAAGTATTTATGAAAGCCAGATGAAGGCAAACATTATTCAGGTTGAATAAAATATGCTGTGACATTGATTTCTGGAACTATTCAAATTGGAAATAGTCACATTGTTTGTGTACTGATAAATTGGTTGACCTGAAGGTTAATCAAATATGTAATCATCGGGACGATGAATCTTTTAGGAGGGAAGCATGTAACACCCTGAACTGTTGTTACCTCCTCCTGAGCATTCAAGTGTTGATATATGGTTTCTTTGTAAAAGGATGTGTTCCTTGATTGAGAAATCATGCTTGATATGTACTGTATCTTCTTTGCAGATTGCAGATCTTTGACTGAGTCGGAATATGATTGGACTCTTTTATTTCTTTCATTTTGTATCTGAGTTTAATCTGATCTCGGAATGAATTATAGAGTTATCCACCTATAATACCTAGCCTTGGATCAGTGGAATTGACCCAAGTATTGCTTTAAGTTTGTTCGTGATGAATTAAAATTATAGACCTTGAACAGGTTGCAAGGTCTAGATGCATTGAATAAGCTAGTCTGGAGTATGACTCAGGTTGATCATGTGAAAAGGATTGGTTCCCGATATCTAAATATATCTGGAAGGTCTTGATCGCGGACCAGGTAATAATTCAGTTACATACAAATTCTGTAGCCTAATGGCAGTACAGGAGTTAACCCTGTTCGAGAATGCATGTTGTAGGTCTTTTTCTGAGCATACGGAATGTAGACCTAACTGGAATTATTAATGTTAGTAACCTAAAACTAAACTTAACCTAGGGGTTAGATTAGTGATAATCTAACCTAGACCTAGGCTAAGAGCTAATGTCCTAAGTTAGTATCTATGTTCTATGAAGTTAGACTAGGTGTTATCCTAAATTCTAACCTAAGTTACTAACCTAACTATTGAACAAGGATGTAAGGGGACCTATGGAGGGATGCGAACCATGGGCGGATTTTTCTATGTCATTAAATGCAAAGGATAAGTATGAAGGACAGGTATTGGTAGAAGTTTTAGAAACGGCTAACTTGAGCCGACGTGGCAGGTCGCCAAAACTGAAAATGGTCTTGAAATTTTATTTGTCTATCGCCAACTATGGCGGTCGGTGGCAGTGGAGTTTGAGCGGGAAGTTGGGAGTAAATGTAATTAATGAGCTCGGAAGTCGAGCTCGGAATTCGCGAGAAGGCATGCAAATTGGAAAGTTAATGTTTTGTTTGGCTTATCACGAATTCTGGTTTTCCCTCTGCCTGTTCTCTGGTTCTTCGCACCAGTCTTCTTGGTGTTGCATGGCGAGTATGAGCGTATCTAGCTCTTTCCTCTGGCAAGGAAAATATATAAGTCATGGAAATAGCAAAATTTTGTTGGTGGCTCTAACTTGGAAAAGGAAAAGAAAGTCTGAGCTCTTTCAGTGGTCTGCTTCGGAATTTTGAGCAAATATCCAGGCATGTTAGGCCCTAACTTTTAAAAATCTTGCTCTTCTTCAAATGATTTCATTAGAACAACTCTGTTCAAATGATTTATGGAAATAGATGGTTTCTATGGTAGCCTTGTGTGATTTTTGGCACTGAATCTTCCTGCTGGTTCGATTTTTCATTTAACCCTTGAGGGGTGTTTATTATATTCGAACTGTTTCTATATTTCTTTGTGTTTTGCATTCTGGCTTAAATATGTGAAATATATGAAAAGAATGTATGCTCGGCCTGCTCTGCGAGAGCCCATAAATTATTCTCGTGATGGGTACAGGCCACTGTGATGCTTGTCGATTTATACTCGTAGTCGATGCTTGTTGCTGATACTTGCCGTTGATGTTTGTTGTGGATACTGGTCGGGAGGGATACTGATGGACATTGGTGTGATTGTTCAGTTAAATTGAACTTTTTGTAAGCTTGTTGTGGTTATTATTTAGTGGTGATTATTGATTCTTGCTGGGTTTCGTTATGAAATTTTATAGTTATTGTGAAGAGATAACTTACTGTGTTACAGTATTCATTACGACTTTCTTGGAGTTGTTTTTCCCTTGCGAGGAGGTTATGGGGATTCAACCCGTTTTTATATATATATATATGTTTATTTTATTTGAAACGACTCTGTAGAGTCCATTGAATGATTCGTACACTATGGACCACTGTGGAAGCTTTATATATCTTTGAATATTGGTAATTTGAGTTTCGTTGGAGTCTTGAAGAAGTAACAGGTCATACGACCTCTGTAATTTGTAATAAATTTAGGTACAGACTCCCTAGTTGTACTGTTACGTTTCCTTCTGTGTAAGCTTGTTCGAGAATATTGAAGAGGTTCAGTGGGAATTCTTGTTACGAAATCAGTAATTTGTTTAAGCCTGATTTTTAATGTTTATCATTGTTGGCACAGTTGGGAATCATTGTTTATTATTTATTTGATATACTGTTACTCGGGTTCAGTTGAAACCTTTCTAGGTAACTACAGTACCTGCCTCAATTAAGCTTGTTTAGTTTACTAGTGTTTTCGACACTGTTGGGTTCCTTGAGTATGGGAAGATATCTTATTATCGGCTTTTGGAAAAAGCTATACTGTTAATACTGTTTACGGATTTAGTTTTAAAATCCTTGCGTGGTAATCTGTGTCACTGTTTCTGTATAAGCCTGAGTATGAACATGTAATGTTTTTGGCTTTGTTGGATTTCTTTAAATAGCTTGACATCTTGTATTATGGCTTTTATAAAGTAGGTCGTGAATACCATACTTTCAACTCTGATTGCGTTCAGAAGTGACTACGATATTCTATGTTATGTTTTCTTTCTGATTACATTCCAGTTTGATGTGGCTGTGCATGTTGCGTGGATTTCGTTTAAAAATCTCTCTGCATAGTCATAGGGAGATGACATTGCTTAAATGATTTCGAGTCTCTTGTTGACTGCGACAACGAAGGAGATCCTTTGAATTCGACCTTGGGTCTAAAAGCCTTACAGTGTAGAAAGGGTTTGAATGGGCTGTAGGTTGTTATAGGGATTGTTGGCGTGTTACGTCTTCTTTGCATAGATATCCATTCTTGAGCATGATTGAATTTAGGAGTTGTCGACTGTACCTAAACAGGTAACGGCAGTGTTTATCTTCTTGTCTGTCGCTTCTTGCGTAAGGTCATACTGAGTCTGCTTGGTAGATAGACACCGTTGTTTGGCAAGAGGGCTACTGTACTGTAGTTGCTTTATTGTAAGTTTTAACAAAACAGTGGTGCTGTTGATGGACTCGACTGATTTATTTGCATGTGTATTAAGTGAATGCCTTGCTCTTGAAAAGACGGTACAGTCATGAGCTAGATCTTAAGGAAATAAGTATTATTCGTTTATTTCTCTTCTGATATAAAGTATAGGTTGATATAATTGTTTATCTAACTTTTGGAATTGTTCTATCATGATGGAATCATAAAAGGTTATTTATTTTTTTATGTTGAATATATAATCTGTCTGATGTTGCTGCCCTTGGGATTCAGATGGATAGTTGGTTAGATGCATTTGTCTTCTTGGTCACTAACATTTTAATGATTTGATCTCATTTAAACAGGGTGTTTAATGAAAACAATTGATGTATTGCAATTGTTTTAAAGGTTAGTGCTTATCATGCTCAGTTCATCGAACTGACCCATGTTGACTATTTTTGCAGATGGTTGCCGTGAGTGGTAAAAGCATGCAGATCTGATAGGATGATCAGATTGTTTAGATTTGATTTTAAGTAGAATTTCAGTTTGAATTTCTTTAAATGTACTATAAGAGGAAAGATGTTCTTCTTCCGTTGAGTATTGTATCAAGTATGCTGAATGCATAAAATGTATTTGATTAGTTCTGAAAGGAATGGAAATTGATATTGTTACTTATGTGTCTATATTCTTATCTTGATAGTTTGACCTTCTTCGGTTCAAATGATCTAAAGAGCATTGTTATTATTATATAATTTGGAGACTTTTGTGATTATCAATGTAAGCTTTGCAAGAATATAAGACTGAATTCTTATGATTGTTTAGCAGTTCCGGTATGTTCTATCAGAAGCTAAATTGAAATTTAGGTAACTATCTTTTTGAAAGATAGGGTTAAAATATACCTAAGCAGAACGCTAAACAAACTGAATTAAATTATTAATCCCTAGTCCTGATTATGACAGGACAACATTTAATTGGATTCTGAATCATTTATATTGGATACTTATAAGTATGATATAAATTCAGTTATGAGAACTTATATAAACCTAATGGGGTTCAGATGGCAATCTCATGTGAAGTTTATGAGATATTGTCCAATTCCGTTGTTTTAGAATTATGTATATTCTATGAACTCCGTGATGAGACCTTGGTCTTAATAACTCCTCTGTGTAATGGGTTTTATTGAGGAAGGTCATCCTTAGATGAAGAATCCAGGGATCGGGAAAGGCTAACCTTAGGGGAACGTCTTTAATGTAATTTAAACTCAACGTGCGTAACGCATTTTAATAAGTAGATCTTTTCGAGGCGGATTTAAAGGTTGACGGCACAAGTCAATCGCAGGTTGTACCTCCCGAGAAGATTAGGATCTTCTCGAAGCTTACAACAATGCGGGTGACTTATGATGACACCCTTTTCATTGATCGCTAAGATTTACACTTTGATCTCAAACGAGTTACTCGGGGACCGATTAGGAACATGATCACGTTACAGGCTACCTAGGAGATTCGGGGTATCTTGACACACTGGTTTAACTTGGGTTGAACCAGTATGTCATCATATCCCTAATCCTCGTGGGCATCCATATAACGTTATCACCTTGTTAATCTGTTTCCGAGTGAATAAGTTGAGATAGGAGGGAATGACAGAAGTCGGTATAAGACATTCTACATAACATAAGAATGGGGTGAAGGGCGTATTCAGTTGGCGAGTATGCCGTTAAGGAATACGAGACATAAACAGTATGTTTCAAATATTTGGCCAAAGTATCGCAAGCTGCTGATTGCGTTGTCCTAATTCACCTAGTCTAAGGGATGAGATGCCGATGAATAATGGTAACAATTATTCAGTTAGGTTCCTTAGACAGAGCATTTTGAATCCCAGAATAGGGAAGAGAACCGCAAGAGTGAAGTGTTAAATAAAAACGCCAACTCTTATTACTCATGAATAGATCGGTAGATTACCGAGTCATGGAATGAATAGATCGGAGGTACTCCGAGTCATTACAGCTGCATATGGTTGTCTGTTATAAGAATGGTTATTTGATTGTGAGTTCTAAATTAGGTATTTAGAACCAGGATGCAATTATCAAAAAAAAAAAAAAAAATTGACTTGTTCTATTGTCTAAAATGAGGATGTTACAGACTTCTCATGATGAATCTTGGTACATCAACCAAAACTAGAATGACATCACTACTAGTGTCATGGATAATCAAAACATGAATCAAAAATCCAATTATAAAACCTAGCAAAGAAACTATGCCACACCAAGTTAAACATAAGTTTACACCCTTGGCGGAAGTCTCTCTAGTGTCTTTCATCAAATCAAAGTGGCTAGGATGATAAAATATCCCCTTACAAGACCTTGGATTAAAGGAGAACCTAGGCCATATTGGTACAAACCTCATGCCTATTGTGATTTTCATCATATTGATGGCAACTAAACTAATAAATGTACACATTTTAAGAACTATGTCTAAGACTTAATTGACGATGAAGAGATCTTCATAGATATTGACGATGAATCTCTTACAATTGATGACATGTCAATTCCCACACCTTCAAATGAATATTTTACTGATATTCTCACTTCTATTCATACTTGACATTCTGTGAGATCATGACAAAGGTCAAGTATCCCCCTTCAAACCAATCCATTTCTTCTATAATTTTTCTTCCTATAGTCCAAACAGACATTGAACATGTTTCAGATAATCTTCTAATACCTAACGAGAACTTGAATTTTATTCAAGACTCTATTTCAACCCTTGACATGACAAAAGAGGGTTCATCATCAAACACCATTGAGCTTCATTATATTCTTTCCATTCTAGATCCTATGCCTAACATCTCTAGTCTTGTTGTCAAACCACAACAACAACAAGCTTGGAAACTTGCTTCAACGTAACCTTCCGTGTCCATTATACCTCACATGATCCATCCTGCAGGAATCTCATCAACGATGATTCCCACTTTTCAATATATCTATATGCACACATTCTTTGATGTAATTATACCTAGAATATCCTTATTCAATTGTTTCACACTTTAATTGTAAATATTTTGTCCAATCAACTAATTCACAACCTAGAATGAGAAACATTGACTATTTCTTTTCTACGGATTACAAGGAACCCCGAGTATACATCTAGAGATATATCCATAGGTGAATATGTATCTCAATATCTTCCCCATATCAAAAATCTTCTTTTAACATCACATATGTCTTTCAATATCATCGAAGACTTATCTAATCACACATATTTTGACTTAGATCCTATCCACCCAAGTCTAGTACTTCAATACCCATCGAATTGTTTGAATCAATATTTTGACTTGGATCCTATCTTCCCAAGTCTATTACTTCAGACCCATCAAATCATTTGATTGAATCTTTTTACTTGGATCTTGTCCACCCAATTATAGTACTTTAGGACCCATCAAATCATTTGATTCAATATTTTGACTTGGATCTTGTACGCCCAAGTCTAGTACTTCATGACCCATCAAATTGTTTGATTCAATCTTTTGACTTAGATCCTATCTACCCAAGTCTCATATTGAAAGAATTATCAAATATTCAGATTCACTCCTTTGACTTGGTTCATGTCCGTCCAATTCTCGTATTTTCGGACTTATCGAATTTTATGATTCCATCTCTTGACTTGGATTTAGTCCGCATAAGCCTCATGTATCAGGACCATTCAACTTCAATAAAATTGGACATATTTATTGACAAGTCCATTTCAAATCCTCATCTCCCAACATTCAGAAAACTCAAAAATCACCAAAAGAGAATAAAACTCTGTATTAGAACACTATTTTCCAATCGGAAACAGAAAAGTGTGTACAAATAATATTAGGAATTCCATCTATTGGAAGATACCTTAATCGTACCATTATCATACACCTGCCTTCTTCACCTATTCATGACACAAGTTAACCTTGTTCCTCTTAGGCATTATGTGTCTCATCTTTATTATGGTTCTTATCATTTCAGATATTTTTACCTACGCTTTGTCTCAAAGCTTACTGATGGAGACTCCTCCTTTCAAATAATATTTCTCTTTCATTGAAAGCACTAAACTTCTTTACCCGGTCCTTTTTAATTTCCCATCTCAATCTACAATGTTGAACCCTAGCGTCTTACTAGTCGCAAGAGGCCGAGACTTGGGGACAAAATTTTCCTTACCAATAAACAAGCTATGAACATACAAGGAAAATTAAATCAATCAAAAAATACAAAAAAATATTAAATCATTACACCTTTCATCCTTCATAGTCTTTGGTGATAAGCACATACTTCTTACTAACAATATGAGATTGGGAATGGAGAAAGCCCTTACTTGCCTACATTTTGTCTTCAGTGTTGAGTCCTTACCTTTTAGTGATGGGATGGGGAAACATGTAGGGTATCCTTCAAAAAAATCAATTAATAATTATTCAATAAATCCTTTATGAAATATTAATCAAAGTGATTAATCAAAAACATCCCAAGAACTAATTTAGTTGATCTTGATAAAGAGAGACACTAGTCCCTTCAAATAAATATTTCCAATTAGTAGGCCATCACCGGATCTAAGTCGAGTCAAAACCTATAAAGTGGAACCATATTGTAATCAATCGATAATCTTGACTGGAGATGAGTTACATTTTTCTCATACGGATCATTATTACAGCTTGTGTCGTCACATCCTTTCTCTTCACCTTTCATATCACTATTCATCTCATTTTCACATCCTTCTTGGCTCTTGGTGATGAGCCCTTGCATCTTCCTAGTTACGTGGAGCCACGAGAAGAGTGAAACAATCTATCATTTTGTCATCTACATTTCTACCAATAAAATGGAATGCTTTTAATTATTTGCACCCGATTTCAAGCGGTGTACCTTTTTATCGAGTAGTACAGATTACCAAAAAAATTCAAAAATGTCTCACAAAAATTTAAAAACAATATAAAATTGTTCAAAAACACAAAAAACAATATAAAATTGTCCAAAACTCCAAAAATAGTTTCAAATTGTCATAATCAAAACATTCAGATAATGTTTGACAAACTTTCAAAGAACTAGGTAACACACCACAAATTTCACCATTTGATGGAGCTCCTCATGATTTTTCTAGATCATACTCATATTTATTTCCCGTAGTGTATATATATGCTTGAGAAAATCCTTTACCCTTTCGCAATATAACTTGTCCTAGGGCACACTTGGATTTTACATTTTAATCCAATACAGATCAACCTTCAATGGGATCTGACAAGTGTATATTTTGGAGTATCTAAGTATCACTCCACTCTTTGGCCCAATCCAATCCTCTCGCATGTTAAGCTATCACTTGGGGGAATTTAAATCTGTCTAGTTATTCAATGTGGAACACATTCAAAGTGTCATTAGACATCGTTTTTACACATGTTATTGTAATGTTACGCTTTTGTTAACATTGTGATGATTATTTTTATTCTTTCAATTTTTCATTGTGTTTTAATTTGTTTACCTTTATTATAGACCAATTGCAGGAAATTTATTGGCATCCTAGTTCACTTATAACTTTGGTTTATTTTTCTTCCTATTCATATTGGGTTTGTTTTCAATGATCATTTCATATTTTCTTGTCGCTTGCATGTATTTGTCTTTTTATCATAGTTTACTTAAACCATCAAGAATTTTCCTTTTGTTGTGTCTCCATTTTTTTTTGAATTTGTATTTCAAAACTCGCAAAATCCATAAAAAATCAAATAATTTTAAAAAATTCAAAAAAAAATTACAAAATTTTGAACAAACATTCACTTATCATAGAAATCCTACAATTGGAAAACCCTTAAAGTGAATCATTCAACATCTCAATATAACCTTGATAAATTTCATACATTTATTTATTACCCAAGTGATCATGCCAATATTACAACTATCACTTTCTTCACTTTACATGATATGCTAACTCTGCTTGGGGCAAGTCACACAATTGTTTTTCCTTCGTGATATAACTTCACCTGGGGCAATTTCAACTTTTATCATTTACACAATGGATTTAACAAGAGTGTCATAAGGAGTCACTTTAACTATGCTCTTCCAAACTCCGATCCTATTCCCAAATGGGAGCATTTGTATGTACTTAATCATCATTCTCGCACGCATTAGGGCGTGGTTGATTGTCTTCTTTTTTGAATTTGTGTTGCATTGTTGATTTTTACTCTTTTTTGGACTAATTACAAGTAGTGTGATCACATCTTGGTTATTTTATAACCCCGATGTCAACACCTACTTTGTATATTGGGTTTTTCTCCTTTTATCTATTCTTAGTTATGTGTGTTTATTTACACGCATCCAGGTTAACCATCTTGAGTCTTTTATAATCATGGTGACAAATCTATTGTGCAACAAAAAAAAATCATGATGCTCTAAAAATTATTCTCCAAATAACACTCTCTGCCACGAGCACAATCCTTTACCATTCTTGTTCTAATCCCTTGTTTTCCTTCCTATCAAGCAGTTGTCTACCACCTTGCTACATCATCAACCCACTTGAGGGGGAATTCCTCTACCATTATAATCATTGGGGAATCTTAATGATTCATTACTTGCTAGGACATCCCAATGCTTCACTTCATCCTACTTGTTGAGCATACCAATGCTTCACAATTTTCCGCTCGCCCGATCGCATGCGTTTACTATCTTTAAAGAAATGTTACTTTGCAATAGCACTTTAAAGAGGGGAAAATGTAGACACCCCAAAATTACACTCATGTTTCCACTTGTTCCCAATGTTATCCTAGTACACCCTATTATTCACCCATTTGTGATTATTTGATTAAATTAATTAATTCATACACATCGTACCCATTTGGATTAATTAAATCAATACCATGTATCCTCCTTTAGCTAAGTTAATTGTTATTTATTAATTAAATAAATAACTAATTAAGTGTGTGCACATTTTAGTCATCTACCACTTGATCAACATCCACTTGTAATCCACTTAGGCTACACTTGGAATCCCTATCCTTATCCTAGTTAACTGCACTTGTAGAATCCTAGAAAGGTGGGGGAAATTTAAGTGTATGTACAACCACCTTTCTCGATGCAAATTTTTGTAATTAATTCATTTATTTCCCCCAGAACTACTGTAACTTCCTACAATGCTATTTTTAGCATATGCATTTACCCGTATGTAACCAATTTCAACTACTTTTTCCTCTATAAATTGTAGGCTTACCTTCCTTACAAATCCTCTTGAATCTAAAGTACAAAAACTCTGCTAGAATTCATTGTGTTGGTAGTAATTGCATTCAAATTTTGGAGATCATTCAAGAGCACCCACATTCATTTCTGATATTCATTTGGAAGGTTCCACAGGAGACCCTTATCGAGGTTTTCATTGAAGAAAGTATAGGGAAGGTTTGTATTATTAGTTTGTTTATATTTCATTACTATAGTTTTTTTCATTGTTTAACACTCATTTTTCTATGAGTCAAACATTTTCCATATTATTCCCTCTTCCATCTTAGAATTCAATTTTCTAGGAGTTGAGGTTTTCAAATAAATTCATGTCGCTTCCATCTTAGCATTCACTTTGCTAAGGGTTTTGTTATTCATTGTACCTTTCTTCACTCTACCTCATTTCTCATTACAATGGTGGATTTATACAATTCATCCTTTACCCAAGAATGGAAAATGATTAAATACACCATTGTAGGTATGTAAAGACAACACAAACAATTAAATTTTGATGAATTATTTCTATACCATTTTAATATGGACATCTTACACATACCCTTCCCACATTATTTTGAGATGCCCAAATTCAATAAATATAAAGGAAAAACTGATCCGAGACAACATATCAAAGAATTTTCCATGGCATGCCATGAAGTGGCATATAACGATAGCTTTCTCTTGTGAATTTTTGTAAAATTCTAGGTGGAAAATATTTGGATTGGTTCTTACACCTTCCAAAGGTATCTATCACCACCTTTGTGGATCTCTCGAGAGAAGATCGTCAAACATTTTTCTTTCAACTTCACCCACAATAATCACCATACTAGAGCTTATCACGATGAATCTTGGTACATCAACCACAACCACAATGGCATCAATATTGGTGTCACGGATAATCAAAACATGCCCAACATACAAGACCAATCAATCAAAAATCCAATTATACAACCTAACAAAGAAACTATGCCACACCACGTTAAACGTAAGTTTACACCCCTTGGCAAAAGTCTCTCTAGTGTCTTTCATCAACTCAAAGTGGCTAGGATGATAAAAGATCCCCTTACAAGACCTTGGATTAAAGGAGGACCTAGGCCATATTGGTAAAAACCTCATGCATATTGTGATTTTCATCTTATTGATGGCAACTCAACTAATAAATGTACACGTTTTAAGAACTATGTCCAATACTTAATTGATGATGGAGAGATCTTTGTAGATCTTGACAATGAAGCTCTTGCAATTGATGACATGTCAACTCCCACGCCTTCAAATGAAGAGTTGATTGTTATTCCCACTTCTATTCATACTCGACATTTTGCGAGATCAAAATGAAGGTCAAGTATCCCCCTTCAAACAAATCCATTTCTTCTATATATTTTCTTCTTATAGTCCAAACAGACATTAGACATGTTTCAAACAATCTTATAACACCTAATGAGAACTGGAATTTTCTTCAAGACTCTCTTTTATAATAAATCAAGCCACTCTTTGCAATGTAACTTTGCTTAAGGACATCACTTGGCTTTAGCTTTCTCTTGGGGGCAACTTGACATCTGTATATTTCTTCATTGTATGCTCTGTTCACTAGCTTGTTTGTTGTATTTTATTGTTTAATGTTTGTACATATAGACTATTGTCTTGTATAGTATTATCTTACTCTCTTATGTTTTTTAGTTAGAATAACAAGTAATTTGTGTCTCTGGAATGCACTTATGGACCAATTGCAGGAAATTTATTGGCATCCTAGTTCACATATAACTTTTGTTTTTTTTTCTTCTGTTCATCTTGGGTTTGTTTTCAATGCTCGTTTCATATTTTCTTGTCATTTGCACATATTGTGTTTTTATCCTAGTTTACTTAAACCATGGAGATTTTTACTTTTTGTTTTGTCTTCATTTTTGTTTGAATTTGTATATCAAAACTTGGAAAATCCGAGAAAAATCAAATACTTTTCATTTTTTTTTTTTAAATTACAAAATTTCAAACAAACATTCACTTATCATAGAAATCCTATAATTGGAAAACCCTTAAAGTGAATCATTTAACCTATCAATACAATATTGATACACGTCATACATTTATATATTACCCTAGTGATCATGCCAATCTTACAACTATCAATTTCTTCCCTTTGTGCTAACTCTTGGGGAAATTTACATAATTGTTTTTCTTTGTGATATAACTTCACCTAGGAAATTTCAACTTTGATCATTTACACAAATGATTCAGCAAGAGTGTCATAAAGAGTCGCTTTAACTCCACTCTTCTAGTTTGATCCTATTCCCACTTGGGAGCATTTATATCTAGTTAATCATCATTGTGGCACGCATTAGGGCATGGTTGATTGTCTTCTTTTTCAAATTTGTGCTGCATTGTTGATGTTTACTATTTTTGGACCACTTACAATTAGTGTGATCACATCTTGGTTCCTTTATAACCCGATGCCAAAACCTAATTTGTATATTTGGTTTGTTTTCCTTTTTCTATTTTCTTAGTTGTGTGTGTTTATTTATGCGTATCTAGGTTAACCATCTTGATTCTTTTATAATCATGGTGAAAAATATATTTTGCAACAACAAAAATCAGGTTTCTCTAAAAATTATTCTCCAAATAAAGCTCATGCTATGAGTACAATCCTTTCCCATTCTTGTTCTAATCCCTTGTTTTCCTTCCTATCAAGTGGTTTTCTACCACCTTGTTGCATCATCCACCCACTTGAGGGGGAATTCCTCTACCATTCTAATCATTGGGGCATCTTAATGCTTCATTACTTGCTGGGGCATCCCAATGCTTCACTTCATCCTACTTGTTGGGGCATACCAAAGCTTCACAATTTTCCACTTGCCGATCTGCGTAAATCGAACTATCTTTAAATAACTATTACTTTATAATAGCACTTTAAAGAGGGGGAAAATGTAGACACCCTAAATTTACACTCTTGTTTCCACTTGTTCCCAGTGTTATCCTAGTACACCCTGTTATTCACCTATTTGTGATTAATTGATTAAATTAATTAATTCATACACATTGTACCCCTTTGGATTGATTAAATTAATCCCATGTATCCTTAGTACCCCTTTAGCTAAGTTAATTATTATTTATTAATTAAATAATTAATTAATTAAGTGTGTGTACATCCTAGTCATTTTCCAATTGATCAACATCCACTTGTACTCCCCTTGTACTCCACTTGTACTCCACTTGGACTCCTATCCTTATTCTAGTTTACTACAATTCTAGAATCCTAGAAAGGTGGGGAAATTAAATTATAAGTACAACCACCTTTCCGGATGTAGCTTTTTGTAATTAATTATTTTATTGCCCCTGAAACTACAGTAACTTCCTATAATGCTATATTTAACATATGCATTTACCCGTATGTAGCCAATTTTAACTACTTTTACCTCTATAAATTATAGGATTACCTTCCTTACAAATCCTCTTGAATCTGAAGTACAAAAACTCTGCTGAATTCACTAGTGTTGGTAGAAATTACATTCAAATTTTGGAGAGCATTCAAGAGGATCCACATTCATTTCTAACATTCATTTGCAAGGTTTCATAGACAAGGTATTCACATCCCTATTGAGGTTTGCATTGGAGAAATAATAGGGAAGGTTTGCATTATTAGTTTGTTCATATTTCATTACTCTAGTATTTTTTCATTACATATAGTGAGGAAGTGGACATGCATTCTTAGAATTCCTTGACCCCAGACTAGAGAATAGATAGATGACACAGTAGATAAGGAGGTGATGGGTATTATACAATAGCTGGTGGAGTACGGTGCAATGAAGTGCTAAGGTAAACAGAGGAGAGCATGAGTGTAGGGAAGGAGTATAGAAGCATGAGAGGAGATCCCAGAATGGTAGTAAGTTTCCCCAAGGAAGTGAAAACATGTGGAAAGGGTGTAGTAGTGGTGCAGAAACATTATGTGACTTGCATTAATGATCTAAAAAATGTACTGCGCACACATTTCCAAAGCATAGAGCCCACGAGACCAAATCCTCACTTGGTCTTCTTTTTGATGAAGAGGGTGCGTAGCCATGCGAGATGGAAAATTCTATCCTAGTATTTTGAATCCCACGTTGATGAGCCCGATTTCGAGGTTAATAGTGATGAATTGATGAAGACACTAGATTCTAAGGGAGTAAACCCTCTTGTGAACGTGCAATAACTATCGATGAGAAAGTTTGCAATGTTCTCAATAAAGTATCGGTGGAAGTGGAAGAATTTTTTTGGTAGAAATGATAGAATAATATTCTTGGAGGATGAGCTTGGGAAAAATAATGAGGAGATCATTAAGAGGGATAGAGAGATAAAACAAAAGGAATTGATCAATGCACACTTAAGGCATGAGATGAGGGATGAAAAGGTGAAGGTGCGTGAATTCTATAAGAAGGTAGAGGTTATTTCAAATTCCATTATCTTAAAGCACCTAGACCTATCCCCTACTGAGAATAAGTATGATTCGACCATGCACTTTGCATGGAAGACTTGATGTTCATACTCACCATGTAGAGGAAATGAATTCCATTAGGGTTGGTAGAAGAGGTGATGGCATGATAGAAAGAAGAATAAAATTTAAATATTGAGGAGACAATAATTCGATACTCCGAGCTCCTTACCTCGGTGAAGACCATGACACAAATGTCTAAAGCTAAGTATGATAAGCTGTGGCGAAAAAAAGATAGAGTAGAAAGAATATTGGTTACTAGCCATGAGGCAGATATGAAGGATTTTCAAGATAAAAACAAGGGAAATAGGGAAGAGTGAGATAAGATCTTGGTAGAGGTCGAGAATAAATAAGAAGCAATTGAAACCTTGAGGGTTTCGATTGAAAATAAACTGAAGGAATTGTACCCCCAATTCACTTGTAGAATGGACATGCTAGGTGACCTTAGCAAGAAGATGGAAAACATTAGAGATACGTTGAAGGATAAGGGAGATGAGATAATTTTTAACAAGGTTAATGCACTTGTGGGTGGTTTACTTCAACATGCACAGGGTGAGGTAGATGATTGGGATAAAATTGAAGCATTCGTGAAGAAGGAATTCCAACTCCTCATGCAGCACTAGCACGATCCTTTTATTCTTATGTTCTTTATTCAAGTGCATATTATGTTGTCTCTCCCATTCTTTATTATTTGGTGAAAGATCGTAGTATTTTCAGGGATGGATAACACCCATAGTGTGGGGCAATGTTAGGCCCTGAAATAACTAAGTCCCAAGGTAGAAGGAGTGCATAAGTGCAAGAAAATTGAGTAAGAAGGTGCTTAAGGAAAGGCGTTCAGGAGAAGAGGTTGGTTGGCGGAAGAAGAAGAGGGTTTGGGGACTTAGCCACATTTTGAAGGTGGTGTTGTAGGAGAAACATGTGAGGGCTTGAGTAGGTGTGATGAATGGATAAGGTGCCATCCTGGAGCCTTGGAGGTCAAGAAAATAATATTCCACGTAGGGAATATTCCTAGGAGGATCATTATAGTTAGTGGAGGCCTTTGCAAGCTGGCATAAACACTTGATCATGGAGGACCAAAATTCCACTTGACATGTGATCTGATCATAGCTGAAATTGTGGTGGTGAATCCAGATTCTATTTAAAGGAATACTTGGTTCCAAAATAGAGAGAGGGAGAGTAAGAGTTAGAGAGGTAACAAAGTGCTGCAAGAATGTTGTTACTAGGCATATATGTATGTGCTCGGGTTTGAACAAGGGATGTAATGGGAAAACGTAGCTAAGATCTTTGTTTAGAGTAGTTTTGTAGGGTTAAAATATTATTCCATGACGTATATGGTTTGAGATGACCTCGGTTGATGTAATATGGCTCTGTAAATGACTTGTTGATGGACAAATATAGGGTCATCCGTGGACGTCATATTGCAAAAAATAGTGAAATCTCAACTTGTAGGGATTATTAGCTATACATGCACTCTAAATTAGAAAAATTTATATAAATATGAATCGTAGCATTCGAATCTAGTTTCTAAAATACTAATTTTTGTAAAAAACGGACAAGTTTAGCTATATTAAACACTTAAAATTATATGACTTAGTTTTTTTTTTTTAAAAAACTTATAAGATTGTAGTCCGTTTGCCCGCATTTTGGATGACCAAATCTTGTTATTTTTTTTTTTCCTTTGGTGAAACGTTAGATGTAGTTGTCTATCTTGGGATGGATTTTATTTTGTATTTTTTTTAGCAATATTTTTTTTTTATGATTTTTTCCGTGAAAGTGGTCTGAAAATATTTAGAAAATGGAGCGCTTTCCGTTTGCCCGCCATAACTATATCAAAAAATATCGAAATCAAATTTTTTTTTTTTAAGGTGTATAGAATTTGTCCACGCTTGGGATGGTATAATTTTTATCATATTTTGATAAGCGAAACAAAAGTTACAGTCTTAAACGTAGACATGAACATTCACGGGAAAAAATGTCTTAAGGACCTATTGTTAGTAATAAATTATAAAATGATATTTATCTTATTCTATTCACTTTAAAAACAATATTTTTACAAAGCTAAGAGTCTACCCTACGTGATGGCACCATTTTTGTGAAATGTTTTTAGTTTTTAGCATGGTTCAAGTCTTTGGAAGAAGCAGATTTGAGGTTTTGATCTTTTGCACTTCATAATGACCTTCCATAGCTTTGGTTGGGGAAAAACAAAGATTTTCCGAGGCTAAGGTTCGGCAAATAGCTCCGCGATCGCGGTTTTTTTGTAAAACTACATGACGCGGATTATAACTTCTCGCGGTTTATAAAGCGCGCGCTTCCATGGTTTATAAAGCGCTCGCGGTTTATAAACCATATTTACACACATTCCAACGTCCGAATTACCATGTGATTTTTACTCTCTGACCTTACCGTGCAATTCTCACTGCGAATTGTCTTTTTCGAGCACGTTTTTATCACGAAAGCAAAACATCATGGGAGACAAAAAAGCGAAGTCAAAAAGGAAGTCATTAAGTAAAAAAACACCAAACGAATTAGAGGCCAACAAAATTGAAAATGCTGAGCGGATGCGGAAACTTCGTGAATCTAGAAGAGGTTCATCTTCAATCCCAACTACTGTAAGCAATGAAGAACTAGGTAATGTTTCTACTGTCAATGTTGAAGTTGAATTGAATACTCGTGATGAAGAAGTTTTCTTTCATGTTGAAGAAGAATTAAATACTCATGATGTAGCAAATGTTGAAATTGAAGGAGACAATGAAAATGTGAATAAGGAAATTCATGTTGAAACTGTAGACAAACAAAATTTGACAAAAACACCTCCTAGGATTTTACATAAGAAACCTAATTTTTTGATTGAAATTGATGAAAACATTTTGAAACCAATGTCGACAAACTTTACGAGCGACAAATCGGAAGAAAAGCTAGTGAAATTTGGGATAATCATTTTGAAATTTTAAATGATTCCCAAAGATGTCGATTGTTGGTTAGTTTGATGAAATTGATTAAAATGAGACCTACATTAAACACCTTAGGATTGACAACATCTAACATCATGGTCAAACCTCTACAATTGTTGAAAACCTTCATGATGCATATCACCTTTGTTGGTGTAAAGAGAGCGCACTAGGGATAGTAATATTGTGCGTCGTGTACTTGCTACTAGTGTTGTAAGTGAATCAATAAAAAAACAACGTTTGATTACGCAAACAAGTCGAATGTTGCAAGTTAATCGAAAAACTCTAATGAAAGCAATTGAAAGACGTAATATCCTTGATCACTCAATAATGTCGATTTTTGGGCATTTTACTGCTAGAGCACCGCGTAAGGACAAAAAAATAATTCGATGCTATAAGAGAAGTTGTTATTAAATTTTGGCATGATAACACTAGAGTTTCACCTAATACAAGAGATGTTATAAAGCGGAGAGTTGGTTCTACTAATCGTGAACCACATCCAAAGCATTTCTTAGATATGACTCAAACTCAATTTTTTCGTAAGTTTGAACAAGAGAATCGGAAATTAAAATTAGTCAACGTTTTTTTGAAATGTTGAAACCATTCTATGTGAAAATCAACCATGCTCGCACCACTTGTTGTTGTAGGCAACATGTTGAATTTGCAATGCATTATGCTAAATTTTTACGTATTCGTTCCATTTTCATTTTGAAACTATGTTATCGGAATGTGGTGTTCAAGTTCCACCAATATCTTCTAGGGATTTCATTCCTACTATATTTTGTGAAAAAGAAGTTGGACAATTTTTTTATAGTCAGGATTGTTTAGATGAAAGTTGTAGTACATGCGGCGGATTACCTAAATTGGAAAGTTGCATCCATGAGCAAATGGAAGGTACAATAGGACATAATTTAGTTGAATTTGATAAATATAAATCAGTTGCATACCAGTTGAAAGATGGAAAAGAATCGAAACGGTGTGAGCTAGTTACAGAACAAATGCCCATTTTTCAATTTATGAGAAAATTTAAGGATGAACTTGTTTATGAGTATGCGAGGCATACACATAGAGCTCGATGGTTGGATGAACAATTCCAGCTATGCAAAGACACATTTCCTATTGGTACTATTGTTTCAGTGGTCGATTTTGCAGAGAATTACACATTGCGACCACAAATGGAGGTTGATCGCAATATTACAACTCGGTACAAGTTGCCATTTTTGTGCATATAGCATTTCTACATTCTCTGACGGTCTGAGAGAATGATCGAAAATTTTAAGAGAGTACCACTTTTATATCGGTGATGATCGTACTCATTCTCTTTGAATTTGTGCAAGGTGTTTCCGGTTATTTTATGGAAACTTGTCTGATAGGGACATCCACTTCAAACAACATTATATATGGTCAGATAATTGCACGTCTCAGTTTAAGAATGCACGAATGTTTTATTGGATGAGCAGAATGCATGTCAAGATGGGTGTGCAACATATTTGGAGTTTCACTGAGGCTGGACATGGAAAAGGAGAGCATGACGGTGCAGGGGCATGTGTGAAAAGAGCTCTTGCAAGAGAAGAGTTGAAGTACAAAGATGGTGCTAAATTAAAAGATCAAAGAGCATAGTGGAATGGTGTATTGACAACATGACCCGAGGTTCTCAAGAAAATTCCACAGTTTGCAGATATTTTTGGTTGATAGAGGAAAAACATATTGCTAACTACGAGGATTGTATGACACTCACTGGGTCCAGTGATATGCACTCATTTTGTAGCTCAGACGCTACTTCGTGGGCCGTATGGACAAGAAAGTTGACATGTTTTTGTGCATCTTGTATCGAATTTGTCACTGCTGAGTGTGATTCACAAGAATGGGTGGAAGGATGGATTTGTAGGCCTCTAACTCCGCTTCCTAGTTATCAACCTCCTGGCACTACAACTTGTTTCTGCGATGAAGTTACAACATCCAGGACTTTGTGAAATTTCAATTTTGGTGCGACAAGTATTTATCCAGTTATTTATTTAATTTTTGTATTGAGTTATGTCCATTGAAATTTTAATATGTAATTTAAATTTGAGTTTTTCAACCTTGGTTATTTTTTGTAGGACATGTGTTTGCAGTAATTGCGACAGAAGACAATGAAGAAGGAACAGACTATTTCTTATGTCGTTGCATCGAGGAAAGAAAGAAGTTGACTTCTCCTATTATAGATGGCGAAGAGATTGAGTATCCTACAGGGTCAGTGGTAGTTACTGGAACTTGGCTTCGACGGTATCCATTAAAAAACTCCTCTGTTTGGGTGTTTGAAGACTTTGAGACACACAGGAAAATACTCTTATATTCACATCTAGTTCTAGCGACAAATATTCAGTTGTATAGATATCGAGGAAGACCTAATAACAAGATTCTTTGGAAGGTTCGAGAGTCAGATCATGAAGCAATCTTGTCTGCTATTCAGAGTAGATCCGATCCTGATGGTTCATTGGAATGAATTTACAATGCTCACATGTCTGGTATATATTTAATTTCAAGTTTCAATTTATATAGCGTATATATATATATTATTTTTTTAGTTTAAAGATCTAGTATATGGTTTTGATTTGAAACTTAAATTTCTTTGACTAACAATTTTATGTTTAGGTTAGTGGTGCCAGAAAAGCTTCCACCTTCACGTGGTTGGTATCGTTAGTAGAGAATTTTAAATTCTCGAAGCTAAGAGAAGCTTGAACATTGTTTGAAAAATTTGTAAATTTTGAAAAGTCAAGTTTGTAAATTTTGAAAATATTGTAAATTTTGAAAATGTTGTAAATTTTGAAAAAGTTGCAAATTTTGAAAAAGTTGTAAATTTTGAAAATGTTGTAAATTTTGAAAAAGTTGTAAATTTTAAAAAAGTTGTAAATTTTGAAAACGACTCCTCTAGGTGCCACGAGTCCAGTAGTCACCGTCCAATTTGAACGATATTTTGGTCTCAGGGCTCTTAAGGGACGTGCCTGGGGCGAGGCGGTTCGGTGCCACGGCCACCGTTTGCAAAATACAGCGTTTGACAACCTTAAACTGGCTCCAACTGCACTATTGTAGAGGTTCGTATGCCGAGGTGTCGGATCGGGCGAGGCCTCTCTAGGTGCCACGGGTCAGTAGTCACCCGACGAATTTGAGCGATATTTTGGTCTCGGGGCTCTTAAGGGACTAAGCCCGACGAAGTAGCCGGAATCAACGACCCTTTCGCGCACCGAAACACCGCCTCCTCTAGCGTTCACTGCCACCGGACGTGCCGCGCGGCGGTTCGGTGCCACGACCCACCGTTTGCAAAATACGGCGTTTGGCAACCTTACTGGCTCCAGCTCCATTGCACTATTTCGCGCGTTTGCAAACATTAGGACAGCGAGAGCACCGAAATGAGAAGGAAAAAAATGGGAGAGGCTATTGTAGAGGGTTCGTATGCCGAGGTGTCGGATCGAGGCGAGGCCTCTCTAGGTGCCACGAGTCAAGTAGTCACCGACGAATTTGAGCGATATTTTGGTCTCGGGGCTCTTAAGGGACTAAGCCCGAGCAAGTAGCCGGAATCAACGACCCTTTCGCGCACGAAACACCGCCTCCTCTAGCGTTCACAGCCACCCGGCGTGCGGCGCAGCGGTGGTTCGGTGCCACGACCCACCGTTTGCAAAATACGACGTTTATGACCTTACACTTTAGCTCCATTGCACTATTTCGCGCGTTTGCAAACATTAGGACAGCGAGAGCACCGAAATGAGAAGGAAAAAAATGAGAGAGGCTATTGTAGAGGGTCCGTATGCAGGTGTCGGATCGGAAGAGGCCTCTCTAGGTGCCACTGAGTCGGAGTAGTCACCCGGCAATTTCAACGATATTTTGGTCTCGGGGCTCTTAAGGGACTAAGCCCGAGCGAAGTAGCCGGAATCAACGACCCTTTCGCGCACCGAAACACCGCCTCCTCTAGCGTTCACCAGGCCACCCGACGTGCTTTGGCGCGCGGCGGTTCGGTGCCACGGCCCACCGTTTGCAAAATACGGCGTTTGTGACCTTACTGTTTGCTCCATTTGCACTATTTCGCGCGTTTGCAAACATTAGGACAGCGAGAGCACCGAAATGAGAAGGAAAAAAATGAGAGAGGCTATTGTAGAGGGTTCGTATGCCGAGGTGTCGGATCGGCGAGGCCTCTCTAGGTGCCACGAGTCCGAGTAGTCACCCGACGAATTTCAACGATATTTTGGTCTCGGGGCTCTTAAGGGACTAAGCCGAGCGAAGTAGCCGGAATCAACGACCCTTTCGCGCACCAAAACACCGCCTCCTCTAGCGTTCACAGCCACCCCGGACGGCGTGCAGCGCGTGTCGGGCGGTTCGGTGCCACGCCCACCGTTTGCAAAATACGACGTTTAGCGACCTTACACTGGCTCCAATTGCACTACTATTTTTCGCGTTTGCAAACATTAGGACAGCGAGAGCACCGAAATGAGAAGGAAAAAAATGGGAGAGGCTATTGTAGAGGTTCGTATGCCGAGGTGTCGGATCGGGCGAGGCCTCTCTAGGTGCCACGCGAGTCAGAGTAGTCACCCGACGAATTTCAACGATATTTTGGTCTCGGGGCTCTTAAGGGACTAAGCCCGAGCAAGTAGCCGGAATCAACGACCCTTTCGCACCGAAACACCACCTCCTCTAGCGTTCACTGGCCACCGGACGTGCCGCGCAGGCGGTTCGGTGCCACGACCCACCGTTTGCAAAATACGGCGTTTGTGACCTTCTGTTGCTCATTGCACTATTTCGCGCGTTTGCAAACATTAGGACAACGAGAGCACCGAAATGAGAAGGAAAAAAATGAGAGAGGCTATTGTAGAGGGTCCGTATGCCGAGGTGTCGGATCGAGACGAGGCCTCTCTAGGTGCCACGGTCAGAGTAGTCACCCGGCAATTTCAACGATATTTTGGTCTCGGGGCTCTTAAGGGACTAAGCCGAGCAAGTAGCCGGAATCAACGACCCTTTCGCGCCCAACACCACCTCCTCTAGCGTTCACCTGGCCACCCGGACGTGCCGGCGCGGCGGTTCGGTGCCACGGCCCACCGTTTGCAAAATACGACGTTTGTGACCTTACACTCAGCTCCATTTGCACTATTTCGCGCGTTTGCAAACATTAGGACAGCGAGAGCACCCAAATGAGAAGGAAAAAAAAATGAGAGAGGCTATTGTCGAGGGTCCGTATGCCGAGGTGTCGGATCGAGGCGAGGCCTCTCTAGGTGCCACGGAGTCCGAGTCCGAGTAGTCACCCCACCGTTTCAACGATATTTCAACGATATTTTGGTCTCGGGGCTCTTAAGGGACTAAGCCGAAGCGAAGTAGCCGGAATCAACGACCCTTTCGCGCCCGAAACACCACCTCCTCCTCGCGTTCACCTGGCCACCGGACGTGCCGGCGCGGCGGTTCGGTGCCACGCCACCCACCGTTTGCAAAATACGGCGTTTGTGACCTTACTGCTCCTCATTGCACTATTTCGCGCGTTTGCAAACATTAGGACAGCGAGAGCACCGAAATGAGAAGGAAAAAAATGAGAGAGGCTATTGTAGAGGTCCGTATATGCCGAGGTGTTGGATCGAGACGAGGCCTCTCTAGGTGCCACGAGTCCGAGTAGTCACCCGGCAATTTCAACGATATTTTGGTCTCCCGACGAATACTTCCTATGTTGATCAACTAAAGTTATATCATATTGATAACAATACAATTTACAAGCTCAAAGGATGATCTAATGTCATATTTTATCAAATGAGATAGTTTCAGGAATCAAAAGTAAGAAATCAAGAAAACTAGGATGAGCTACAGGTACTACTTCTTTAAGATACAATTTACAAATGACTCATATAAATTGTCACATTTAAGGAAATAATTACGTAAGAATAAAAATAGAGTACAATAAGGTCCATCATCCATTATAGATTGCAAAGGAAGTAGATTGTATTAAAAGGGGCGACATTCCAACTTATAATCAAAGCTAAATGATCAAAGTACAAACTAAGATATCTGTCAAGACTAATGAAATAAAATTGAAAGCATATGTTTAAAATTTTAGCTCTAAGAACTTGTCAAGCTTCAAAGATTAAAAAATTTATAAGAAAAGTTTTCCAGTGATATTTCAATATGATTAAGTCTAAAAATTTGCAAAATATTGCAAGAAGGAGATAGAATAAGCTTTGAAAAAGTAGAAAGAACATAAACAAACTTGATAGAATAAAATACATTGCATCCATAAGGTTATAATTTATTAAATGTAAGGAAAATTTCTATCTGAAAGTGTATCATATGCAGCACTTGTATGATAATCATGGTTAAATGAGTAAGATGCAAAGCAAGTTAGAAAAACACTAAAGAGGAGAACCGGTTTCTTAAATGAAATAAAATCATTAAGAAAAACCTCTTATTCATAATAGTCAAGAAACTCAAAACTACTTAGAAGATGACAAAGTGTGCATATAGAATCATAATCTACATGTATTCAAGAAGACAGTTCACAGATCCACATCATCATTGAAGGTAGAAGATACATAATTTAAGAATACAACTTATTCCAGATTAGTTTAAAGTTTTAAATGGCTAAGTATAGTTTTGAGTTTTCCAAAAAATTAACTTATTTAAACAAAATAAAAAACTAGAGAAAAATAATGAGAAAAATAAAAAGTAATCAACCTACAAAAAATATCCATCTTTCTCACTCCCAAATTCTAAGTCCGCCATTTCATTACTTTCTCCACTAAATCCATAACTAGAAGTAATACACTAAATCCACCGAAACAAAGATCAAAACCCACTTTCTCGAGTTAGCAATAATACCAAAATAACCAAATTTATAGCCTTATTTAACCAACACACATGGATATATATATATATATAAAATCAAATAAAGTGTGCTCCAGAGGCGCACGTCTACGAAAATATATATGTACATGTATAAGTTCATAATGTATGTATACGAGATCTCGAACTAAGCACGTGCCATAATGTACATATGGGACCACATGCGGTCGCATGAGCTAGATATATATCTGATGGGTTTGTGAATAGATGTACTCATGACCACATATATGTGGCATCCAAGTGGACTATAAATCTACTCATGAAACATCTTCCCTCTCTTCGCCTGCTTTAGAAGTAGCACGTCCACGACACAGGGATGTAGTGGAGGAGATGCCACTACGGATTTCATCCGTGTGGTCCTAGGTGTCTCGAAGCATGCCTGCACCTAACTGCACATTCATAAACAACAAGTTTTTACACACCCAAAATTTTAAAATACCTTCAAAATTTAGAAACTTGTACAATTTAGTTAAAATGCATGTGCAATCTTACCGCATGATCATGATCCCTATCGATTTGTTGTTGGCGCTTGCAGGACAACAATAGACTCACGAGGGTAAGCTACATACAAATAATTAATTTTCAAATTAAATATTTCACACTCATATATATACCTACAAAATTTGATATTGTAGATTTAAGTTTAATAAGAAATAATGAACCTCCAAAATTTAACAAATTTAAAAATTGTGTACCTCGGTTAGTGGATTTGCGAGATCTTTATGGCGGTATCTACAATGACCTCCACATCTGCATATGTGGAGGAGTCTCTATAGCAGTCATAAGCTATACAAAAAACATGTACAAATCAATTTATTAAAATCTACTTAAGAGCTATACAAAAAACATGTACAAATCAATATTTAGTTACTCAAGAAAGAATAAAAATACATTATTAAATTTTATCTTCTATTTAGGCTAAATACATAGGATCTATAAATGTTAGCACGGAGGCCATCTATCTTCATATGTATTTGTGTCCAAAGGTTGGGATGGAGAATACTCGTTATCTAGTAGAAGCGAAGTGGATATAGAGTGAGACATTGGTCACATTGGGAGCTTTTTGTACAGGAATAACAACTTCAAAATCTGTGATCGACTGATATGTGTTGCTTGAACAAGGAGAATGAGGAGGAACATTCTCCTTTGCCGCTACATGCGGTTTTGATTTAGTGTTTCCGGTCCTCTATGTTTCACCCACGGATAACCCCTTGTTTACATGATCTGTGATCTCTCTCAAAGGGGTTGCTAGGAAAGATTTGACCATGTCTTCCTCCTTAGTGTTTGAATTAGGGATTTACTTAGATTTAAATACGATATGTTTAGGGAGGGCATTTATCCACCAATTATTATTCTCTTTTTTAATGTTTTACCATCTCACAATCAGGAGCAGAATGCCCCAAAAAAATACATCTCCTACATCTGAAACCTGTAGGCCCTTATAGTCCAGAGGATGAGTGCAAGTTTGATTTTGCACTTTAAGATTAAGGTGGGTTGGAAGATTCTTTGAAGTATCAATCTCAACTAGGATTCTTGCATATACATTGTATGTGTGAAATCATAGGTTTGGGATTCGACGTTAACGATGTTTCCCAAGGTATTTCCTATGGATATCAGACAACTATGGTCCTAAAATTATAGGGGTAAGTGGGGTAATTTGATCTAGATTGGTTTGTGTGATAAAGATTCAGTGAGAGGGTTGAATGATGTGAACCATGGTTTTAAGATAAGGTACCTTTGTTGGAAAACCCAAAGTTGTTTAGAAATTTTGTCCTTGTCAGCTATAGAGGGGAAAAAATAATAAAAATTCCCTTAGCATAGGGGTAGAGGTCTAACTTACCCGCTAGAAGCGGGAACCAATTCTTGGAGATCTAATCATGGAGGATAGGGAGGCTAGGCTAAAGATGAGTGAATCTACAGATCAAGGCATGATCTTGGTAAAATGAATATATTTCGAGGACTTCATCGCCAAAGGTTACACTTGGGTTTCTCTTAGTAGGCCTCATGGTTTTGATCTATGTCTTCTTTTACAAAACCTCATTAAATGAGTGATTGACTAAAGCTTTAGTTGTAGCGGGGAGTTTCAAGCTATCAACAAGGAGAAAACCCTAGTGTTTGCACCCCTAACAAAGATGTTAGGATTCACTCAACCTCCCATGGGTTATTAGTGTCCCCAACAAAGATATACGAGGATTTTCCATTCCTCCTTGCAAGTTCTTGGCAACATTGGTGCCGGTGATAGTGTCGAATCCAACCCCAACAATGGCTCCATTGCCACTGCGAGTTTGAGCAATGAAGCCCCACACCCAGTGCCCAAGAATATTTCTAGAAACAAACCCTTAGGGGTCTACATGTTCTGCGAGAGGGGATGTAGTTTCTAAAATGAAAGGACACCTCCATCACGTAATTTCACACAACCCTACGTGTGCACATATATATGTCCGCCGCCTCCAAATCTATTAGGGTTCATATAAGAGTGGTGGAGTTAGGGTTCGCGAGGAGTTGTCATAAATTGGAGGAGCTGTGTCTATTAAGGGTACAATGATGTTGTAAATTCTTAAATCTCAGTACACCAATCCATATAAAACTTATAATCATATGGAAAGGACGCATAGATTTTTTTAGATAAAGGGTACGAGAGGATTTAACCTTTTTTACATTTCTTCATCACTCTTATCATTCATTAAAGAGATTTGTAACTAACTGCGTAAAACTCATGGGAGGCATGCCGGTGGCTTGATTCCTGAGCGAGATGATGACCCGCCAGGCTCCTGTGTATAAAAGAGAAAAATATTAATACATGTGCAACATACACGTGAAACAAATTATAATAATAATCTAGTGCAATTAAATGATTTATTAAAAATGTAAGTTTGTACAACTTGAAACTTACGTTTGAAACACGCCCAACCGCAGTAGCTAGCATGTCAACACCGGATGTTTCCTTCACCGGCTCTTGCTATTTAAAATAAAATAAAAAATTAGTTTTTTACATGTATGTACATGAAGTACAATCATATATATATTAATATCTCAAACATGTGAATTAAACTATTGTACATATATATATTATTTAAATTTATTTAAAATTTACCTGTGAAAGACCAATATCAGTGGCTCCAGTTCCAAAAACATTCCCCAGCATCTCATCTATAGAAAAAAAATCCTGTGAACCAGCAAATGATGTCTCGCCTGCAGTGCATACGGCACCACATGATCCACAGTGGTGTGGTGCACTAGAACTGGCACCTCCACCAACATCACCGGATGCAATCTGGGTGCTATGCTGGGTGAGAGTGTCAGTGAGCTCCCTCAATGCATGCAATGTATCAATCTCCACAACCTCCTTCACTGTAGGAGGGATAAGCGAAAGCAATGGGGTTTTGGGGCATGGGGATCTAGGCGACCTACGCGTGCACCAGGTCTGCACTCTGTGCAGAGCCACCTCCTCGACCAAAAAAGTCTGAAAAGTCAAAATAATTCGGGACCTCATTGAGCACAAACTCACAATATAATTTCTTCAAAAAATAAAGAGGAACCTCATTGTTGTTGCATGGTGGATAATCAAAAACCATCCACCATCGGTCCCAAAAATTGTTTTTGATTCTATCATCATGGCACCAATGGATTGGGAACCGTTTGCAAGTAACTGCAGGGGGGGCATTGGTTCTAGGGTCGGTAAATAATGCACAAATTAGGTCTTTTCCAATTTTTTTGTCTTTGACGGCCGCATGAGATAGTTTATCCGCATACCACCGCCTACAGTCACTTCTAAAGGTGTTCCATCTATGTATTTGGTTGGTTGCAGACTCGACTTCGCCAATCAATGTTTGCAATGTATTGGCTAAAGTCATGCGGGATGGATTTGTAGCATGGTTTTGTCTTATAGTTTGAATTAGGTTCTCAATGACAATTTTATTTTCTTGGATTCTTCCAATGATATTATCTTGCGTTCCTGTTGGCTCAGTGGGGACAGAAGGAGCCACAGGGGGCGGATCTATGTTTGGAGGAGGGTTTTGAGGAATGTTCGGAGGGTTTTGAGGAATGTTCGGTGGGTTTTGAGGAATGTTTTGACGGTTTGCACGAGCCCGAGCTTGCCGACCAACTGATAAAACAATAAAATTGTATACATAAACAAACAATTCACAAAACCCATGAAAATGCCAAAAAAAACCTAAAATGCAAAAAAAAAACCTAAAATGCAAAAAAATGATTACAATCGGGGACTTACCTCCTCGTCTTGGCGGCATGGTTGAATCTATCGCTATCCAGAAGTCCGATGAGCAATTTTGAGATAGTATTGAAAGTGCGAGTGAAAAACGTTTAGGAAAAGTCGCGGTTTGAATTGAAAATTAGGAAAATAACGAGTCGCGGGACTGTTAAATTTTGTCTCAGAGTTCCGCGATCGCGGTTTATAACCGCGCTCGCGGTTATAAACCGCGATCGCGGAACTAGGTTCGGTAATTACCGAACCTAGAATTCAATAACCGCGATCGCGGTTTTAGGACCGCGCTCGCGGTTTTAAAACCGCGATCGCGGTACCTTTATTTCGGGTTTTTATGTCCACGGAATTGTCCACCAACTTCGTGCACTTACCCATATGCAGCTTTATTTTGTATATTTGTGTCTATGGACTAAACCCTAAAGTGTTTTCATGTTATTCATAGTTCATATCTATTTCCATTATGTTATTGTGATGTTTATGTTTATCTCATGGAGAATGTATGCTTCAACTAGATCCACTACCTCTGTATTAGATTAAATGCATGTTTTCTTATTCTACAAACCTTTCCTCCATTAATGGCAAAACATTCTTACAAAGATCACATAAAGGAGGGGCTCGGTGCTGCAAGCACCTCGAGTGAGTGCCAACACTCGGGTGATAGTCCGACGTGCTTGGGGTTAAAAGAAAGATTGGAAGATAGAGGTAAAGGAAACTAAACTATATTATGTTTTTACCTCCAAATTTGATTTTCAATAACACTGTTTTATTATTTCAAAACTACCACTTAAATAGGACAACAAATTAGGCCCATTATTATTTTGTTTTATAACAAAAAAAATAGTTTTTTTTTTGTCTCATAGAAGATGCAAAAATTAGGTGGATGAGTACCCATTCAAAATATTTTCTTTAGACGTGGATTTCTAGAAGATCATACCGAGACTTCGGCTCTTCTATGGTTTATTTGATGTGTTCTCTTGTGATAAATTGCTTCTTGAACTATGCATATTTATCTTTTCTAGGTTTTCCCTCCGGTCCTATCATAGTGAAACCCAATTTTTTTCCCATAGCTAAGGTGGCGAGTTTCCTATAAATGGCCAACTCTCCTTCCATTCGCAACGGTCAATGCATGGTATTGTGTCCCACACATTGTCCCAAAAAAATGAGTGAGAAATGGGGCGGGGTGGGAAATTAATGGGGTTCACATGAACCCCTTTCGTGTGAAGTTCCATGTAGCATACATTATTACCACGTATGGCATGGAAATGGGTTCGCATGAAGAGGGTTTTCACGTGAACCCCCTTCGGTCTAACTAACTTTGTGCAAACCCCAAGTTTATATATTGGAGCCAACATGGAGGATATCACTTTTCCTTTGTCTGCCTCCTCCTTCACGCAAAGACTCCACAGAGCCGACTAGTGATCCCATGCTCATAATGAGTCGGAGCCCACAAATATCCCACATTGAGCCCAAGCATCCACAACCCCCATGTATGTGTAATTTTTTTCTTTTTATAAAAATTGGGAAAAACAATTGAAACCCTAGTTGAATAGACAACTGAAATAATTTTTTTCCTTAAATGTTGGCAACGAAGCAAATTTACCCTAGTAAATCTCTTGTATCATGACTAGGCTTCACAAATTTCATTTTTCATTGGGCATCACGAGTATGTTGTGGTCTTCTTTCACTGTACTTATTAACATGGAAATTACTATTTTTAGGAACCTAACAAAGGTGTAGTCCTACCTATTATCATTGAAAGAAATGAAATTAAACAACCAACTGTTGACTACTATGTGGAATAGAACAATCTTGATTTAAGTTAATATATATAAACACTATTTTTCTTGTGGAGCCTTATACAATTAGAGCACGATGCAGTATAAGAGTGTACTAGTTTTATAAAATGCCCAAAAGCCATTTTTCCCCTTGAAAAATAAATTTGAGCATAATTTTATATTTTTCAAGGGTTCCTAGTGGACTCAATTAATATGAAAACATATGTTAAAGGGAACATTGGTCATTATTTACTTGAAAATCAACTCATCCGTTGAGAAAAGTGGACCTCGGGATGGAGAGGACTTGTTCATTTTGCATTGAATGTTGGAAACAAAACTACCTATACATACTTACCCCTTTACTTAAATCTCTTATATCATGACCAAGCTTAAAAAAATCGGTGTTCATTGTGCATCATGAGTATGTTGTGGTCTTCTTTCAATGTACTTATTAAGTTGGAAATTATTGTTTTTAGGAACCTAGTAGAGTAGTCCTACCTATTATGGTTGAACAAAGTGTTCATTTTGCATTGAATGTTGGCAATAGAACTACCTACACAATACTTACCACTTTACTTAAATATCTTGTATCATGACCAGGATTCACAAATTTTATCCTAAGAACACATTTTTTGACTCGTGTTGCATGTTTATCTGTTTACTTTTAAATTTCAATCAACTCATTTCATTTACAGATCACCCCACACTAGTTATGAACATTTACAAAACTTCATCTCAAAGTATGATTTGATCTCATCTCCCTTTAGGCCCTAACATCTTTTTGTAAGTTTTTAATAGGTCTTCATTTGTAAATATCCCTTAAAAATCAATTTTATAGTTCAAACTAGGTTTGTTAAGCCTGCAATATAGTGATGGAGAAAATGTCATACCTTATTTAAAAATTGGAATGGTGTAAGGCCTGAGACCCATAAAAATTATTTCATTACCTTCCTTAGATGTTATGCAAAGGGTTTAGAGCTTCATCCTTCCATCTAATTCACCACGCCATTCTTACTTCTTCCTGACTTTCTCTATGTCTTGTTTGTTATAGTCAACTATGAACATTGTCACAGTTTGTAAGAAATTTCAAGGCTTTTAAAGGACATGGTTTGTAAATTATCTTTCCTTACTATAACTTATTGCTAGGTAAACCATGAGAAATGTTTCTTAAAAGTTGTCTAATCAATAATTTCAATAGAATTTGTAGATGAATTCATTTTAATAGAATTTGTTTCATTTGAATTATTTGATAAATAAATGGGAAGAGAGTTTGAAATGAGATATTTGGGAGTAATGAAATACTATTTGTGAATCAAATTGAATCAGTGAAAAGATGGCATTTTTATATTTTAAACTAAATATGAAAATAATGTACTCAAGAGTTTCCAATTGTTAAATAAAAAATTGAACACCAACACCATTTTCTACAAGAACCAAGTTGAGAAAAGAGGAAAAGGTAAATCTAATGTTGATCCTACTTAGTATTATTGTTATTCCTACAATGAATTTGAAAAATATAGTAAACTTCATCATATAGTAATATCTCTCGTTAATCATCACTATCTTCATAGTATAAGTAGTAATTTTTTTATCTTTCTCATTATATTTTCATTGATTTAGTTTTCTCTCAAGTAAATATTTCACACTCAAAACTATCTAGATTCAAATATATAAGAAGGGGTAGCTACTTCTTCACTACTTCATTTCTAAAAAATTGCAGGTCCATTTGGGAACTTTTTCTTGAACCTTCTCATACATGGGAGATGTGAAGTTATTGTAATGATTTCTTGTTTGTTATTTTCAGTTCTCATATATTGAATAATTTAGAGAGTTGTAAAAATATTATTCCTCAAATTGTGCCTCACTCATATCCTTCTCTTTCGTAGAGATGCAATGCTTCTCAATAAAAACTATGAAAGTGAATCTCAAGAACAATATTATCCCAATTTGTATACTTTGTTCCATACTTATCCATCCTTAATTGTTAGTATTTTTTCTAATTAGCCCTATTGTTAGTATTTTTCATGTAACATATTTTTTTGGTTTTATCAATTTAAATTGTTAGTTATTATTAGTAATGAAACATTTACTTTTATATAGTTATCTATTAATAATGAAATGTTTTATATAGGAAAAGTATATGTTTGTTATTGTTAGTATTTGACCTGGAAATTTAAATTTATGTGTAATCTAAATTGAATTTTACTTTCATTTTTTTATAGTCATGGCTTCTTCCGCTCCTAATTTGTTTGAGAGGACTGAATTAGAGATAGCAAAATTGTAATCTATTCTCGAGGATCCAACTATAGTTGGGAACTATAAACCCATTTGTGAAAAATATTGGTTAATATTCGAAGAATAGAAAAAAACTTGAAAACATACAACCCATTTGATTCTGAGTCAATAATTAAATTTATGGATTCATTAAAATCAAGTGTCTCAAGAGATGTAGGATATAATGAGATTCAATTACGAATTCCTGATATAGAAGTCGTTAAGAGGTCGTGCTAGATTTTTATGTAGGAAAGCTAAAAATAAGGTCATATTATGTAAGCAGATGTTCATGTCCATCCTATATTTGTGGCCTCTCAAGGCCAATTTCAAAATAATGACATATTAGCATTATATTTCATACTAATGCTACATGATGAGGTTCACCTAAACCTAAAGGCGATCTATTTAGACATCCCACCTTATTACGGATAGGGGCATGGCTGTATTAGCCACGAGGAAACCATATCGACGGAGGGAGCTCCTTTAGTTTTTGACGTGTGTCCGCTTGTAACAAGGCCACGACCATTATTAATAGGCTTTCGGGATGTCATAGTGCTTTTCGTTATGAGTACCCATGAGGGTGCTATCGAGGGTCTTGTGAGCATTTATCATGAGACCTAATTGATCTCTTCTCGACCATGTGGGTCGATGCAGCTTGAAAAGATGTGGTACTATCGGGAGGTCCTAGTAGTAGAAGTGATGCACACAACGAGGTATATGCTCATGCATTTGATTTCCTTAGATGAATTCAAGGTGGTTACAGATCCCACTAAAAAAATCTAGTTAGGACGCATCATGGCTGCTGAATTGTTACATGAATATGAGCTGATTGCATAATATTGCATCATTCCACTATCGAGGGTTTTATATTTTATAAAGTAGAGAGACAACAATATCTTGTAGTCGGGGTGCTACTATCGCTGCTACTGATCAAACCTCCTATTCTTGGGATCGTCACACATGATGTTCAATACATTTATGTTCCAGTGTGTGAAAATCAAACCTTAATTTAATTAAAATTTATTTTATTTCATCATTACTTTACAATTTAATAATATTAATATTAGTATTGAGTTCATGTTTAGGCTACTACTCCATCGTTTGGTGCTTCACAGCCCACACCCTTTCCCCATATGAAATATACACAACTCTTGAATGAGCTGAGCATCGACCTTCATGTTCGGGGACTAAGTGATCTTGGCTCATTTGGATCATTATTTTCTGGTTTTGAGGTCATGGGTGAATATTAGATTGTTTCCGTTGGAGGTCTCATAGATTTGGAGACACATTCCACAGAGGTATATACATGTAGAGATATATCTATTTTTATTTTGATTTAGAATTCATATTTAATGAAATTTATTCAAAATACTTTTTTATGATCTATTGTTGCAATTGATGGGGAGCATGATACCAAAACAATCTCTGCAAATGTGGTGCAAAATTGAAGTCGATTTTCTAGGGTTTATATTTTCTCACCGCCATACCACAAACTTTTCAGGATCTGCGGGAATTTATTGCTATAGTCACTCCTAAGGTTTCTTTCCCTTTGGGAATCCCTTTATAATGTCCTCACCATCTTCGAGACCAGGTTGTTTGTTAGAATTAATAATATCTAATGCGAATAATTCCTCGAATCGCAATAGTAAGAAGTATGAATAGAATTAAAAAAATGAAATATTCACAACACGAAGACAATATTTAATGTGGTTCACCTAATGAGGGCTATATCCACCAAGAACACTTGCTCATATTTTATTACAAGCCAATAGTCTTCACGATTCTACATAATAAGATCTTGTTTGGAGCTACACTCAACAAACCCTCCCGAATTCGCACTTGAATTCACACAAACTATTCACCTTCACAAAACACACTCATATAAATTCTATTGTATATCCATCTATTTATAAGTACATCAATAGGTATCTGAAGAGGTAGTTTTACAAAACAATGGGTAATGAAAAACCATGGGCCCAAAAACAACCCATAATGGGTACCCATTACCCATGGGTTAATAAACCACCCATGAAAATTTTCTTAAGGGCTTCACCCCTGAACCCCATTGACCTGCTCACCGATGAGGGGGACTGCCATAAAAATATCCAAGTGTAACACATGGAAGGTGTACCAAACTCTAACATGAAAACAGGATCCACAAACATAACAATCTCCCACTTAGAGACTGATTTCCACTTTGAGAAAGCTTCTCAACCCTTCACTGTCATCATCCACGAAGGCCAACCAAAGCTTGAACATAGATTTATTTTATCCCATGTTACCACCTTGGTCATCATGTCTGTAGGATTATAACTAGTATGAATCTTCTCCAACTTCAACTTATCTTCCTCCAAAGTTGTCCTGATGAAGTGATATCTCAACTGTATATGCTTCATCCTGGAGTGGAAAGCATATTTCTTAGCTAGGTGTATAACACTCTGACTATCACTATGCAACTTACATTCCTCCTACTTATTCCCCAACTCCTCAAGAAATTGTTGTAACCAAATCATCTCTTTGCTTGCCTCTGTGCAACAACATACTCAGCCTCCATGGTTGGCAAAGCCACTAGCTTCTGTAGTCGTGAAATCTAGCTCATTGCTATCCCACCTACAGTGTAAACATAACCTGTTGTGCTCCTCTTACTATCAACATCTCCAGCCATGTCTGAATCTACATAACCACGTAAAGTGGTGTCTAATCCACTATAGCAAAAAATTGTCCCCATGGTCCCTCTCAAATACCAAAGGATCCAATTTACTGCTTGCCAATGCTCTTTACCTGGATCACTCATAAATATACTCACAACTACCCCGCATGGGAAATATCGAGGCCTAGTGCACACCATAACATACATCAAACCGCCAACCGCTAATTAGTAAGGTACCTTGGATATCTGGTTTCTTTCCTACTCTGTCTTGGGACACTGCTCCTTTGATAACTTAAAATGGCCTGCCAAAGGAGTCCCAACCAGTTTAGCATCCTACATGTTAAACCTATCCAATACCTTCTTAATTTACTCTTCCTGAGATAAAATTAGCTTCTTTTCCTTCCTATCCCGAGTTATCCTCATACCAAGGATTTATCTGGCTACCCCCAAATCCTTCATATCAAAGGATTCACTTAGTTGTTTCTTGAGTACTTTTATTTCTTACATGTTTTTACCTGAAACCAACATGTCATCAACATAAAAACACAGGATAATATAACTTCCATCCTCAAATTTATTTGTATACACACAATGGTCGAAATGACATCTAATATAACCTTGCTCCATAATGAAGCTATCAAAATTCTTATACCATTGACACGTGAGATTGTTTCGGCCATAAAATCTCTTCTTTAGTTTACACCATCTCCTCTTTACCTTTGACTTCATATCCTTCCTCGTTCTTGTGTATATATAGTTGCTCTTCCAAATCACCATGAAGAAATGTAGTCTTTACATGTAACTTATTCTAAGTGCAAGTATTTTGCTGCCACTATTCCAAGAATAGTTCGATAGAAGTCATTTTTACTACGGAGAAAAATCTCATCAAAATCTATACCTTGTTTCATGCAAACCCCTTGACCACCAACCGGGCCTTATATCTTTTCTTTCCTCCTTATTCATCTTTAACTTTGTACACCCACTTGTTCTACAATGCTCTTTTGCCTTCCAATAGCTTCACCAAATCCCAAGTCTGGTTCTCCATGAGAGACTTATGCTCCTCATCCATGGTTTGCTCCCACTTCTTGCTAGCATCTACCTTCATTTCTTCATCAAAGCTCTCGGCTCTCCACTATCGGTGAGTAATAAATAATAAAGAGAAGCGAAAAAATTTTAGGTTCTTTTCTTACCCTAGAAGACCTCCTCACTTTGTAGGAGTTTGGGGTTCCTAAAGGTTCTGGCTGATTCATGGGTCACTTTGTCCCATCACGGAAGATCCTCTACCACTGCATATTATTTCTTGGATTCTTCCATGTTTTCCTGTAACTATTGCTTATACATGACTTTCTCATTAAAGACCACATCCCTAGACCGAATTATTTTCTTGTCCTTAATACTCTAACATTTAAATCCAAATTCATCACCACCATAACCAATAAAAGTGCATTTTTCTGATTTAGCCTCTAGCTTGGTCCTATCATCCTTGTCAATATGAACAAACACCTCACATCCAAAGACTCTAAGAAATGAGTAATCAAATTTCTTACCGTACCAAGCCTCCTCAGGTATGCCTCCATCCAAGGCACTTGAGGGTCCTCTATTTATCAAGTACACATCTGTGCTCACCGCTTCTGCCCAAAAATAAAGAGGCAATCCTGCATGTATCCTCATGCTCCTAGCACATTCCATTATTGTTCTGTTCATCCTTTCTGACACCCCATTCTGCTGCGGGGTTCCTGGAACCATATTTTGCCTATGGATTCCATTCTTAGAACAATAATCATCAAATTCATTACTGTAATACTCCCCTCCATTATCTGACCTGAGACATTTTAACTTAAGACCTGTTTCATTCTCTACCAAGGCTTTCCATTTAACAAAACTATCAAATACATTAGATTTATTTCTAATACAATAAACCCAAACTTTTCTTGTTGCATCATCAATAAAAGTAACATAATAACTTGAGCCCCAAGAGATGATACAGAGCCGACCCACACACATCGAGAATGTACCAGTCTAACTTACTCTCTTTCTTTATAGGTCCAACCTTGAGAAACCTTAATCGCTTCGCTTTTCCCATATATATAGTTCTCACAAAATCTAAACCTATTTCTCGTATATCCAGGAAAATTCTTCTTTGTGATGTCCATGCCCTTATGGCTCATATGACCGAGCCTATAGTGCCATAGTGTTGTATCTATATCTAAAGCCACAAGATTACAATCATTAGTACTATCAGTGGTTAAATACAAGGTTCCAACCTTCTTACCTCTTGCCACCACAAGAGCACCCTTGGTAACCTTCCAAGAGTCAGTTGTAAATATCACAAGCTGACAACCATCACTTCCCAATTGCCTCGCCGATATCAAATTTCTCCTTAATGTAGGCACATGTCGACATCCTTCAATAGTCATGTATTCCCATTTTGTATCTTAACTGAATAGAACCTTTTCTAACTATCTTTATGAAGGCTCATCATCACCAAGAAAAACATGCCCAAAATTCCCTTGAACATAATCAACAAAATAATGCCTATGTGGAGTAGCATGAAAAGAAGCCCTGAATCTAAAACCCAAGATTTAATAATATTATGCAAAGAAAGAATCAAAGCATCCTGACATACATTACCCGATGCCACATTTTCCTCCTTGTTTTCTTCCTGTTGTTTCTTCTTGTCCTGAAGCTCCCAACAGTCCTTCTTTACATGCCCAGACTTTCCATAGTGCCAACATACTATCTTGCTTTTGGATTTTGACCTTGCCCGATCCTTTGATTTTCCACATTTCCTCTATTCTTTTGTCTCCCTCTAGTTTCCACTATCAAAGCATTCCCTGAAGTAGAAGATTCACTAGATCTTTTTCTTCACATTTCCTCACTTAGAATCACCCCTACAACATCCTCAAACTTCAAATTTGAGTTAGCTGGAACCGAGTTGCTTACCACCATTACCAGGCTATTCCAACTCTCAGGTAAAGAGCACAAAACTAATAAATCCCTAACTTCTTCATCAAATTCTATTATAACCAAAGCTAGCATATTTACAACCGTATTAAAATCATTTAGATGATTTACTATTGAACCATTCTCAGACATCTTCATATTAAACAACTTTTTCATTAAAAATATCTTATTAGAGGTAGAGGGTTTTTCATACAACTTCCCTAATGCATCCATCAATTCTTTTGTAGTCTTTTCCTTTGAAACATTAAATAATACCAAGATGCAAGACACAGCCGGATCATTCCAAGTGCCTTCCGATCCAAAAATCCCATTCCGCATCTGTCATACTCGAGGGTTTGTTCACCTTCTCGAATGATGGAGTATAAAGATCCTTCGATAAAGGTAATATTCCATCTGCATCTTCCAAAGATTGAAATTCTGCCCGTTGAATTTATCAACCCTAGAAATTCCATCATTTGCCATAGCTCCCACTCAAGCTAAAAATTTTCCTCGCTATTAAACACTTCAGCAAACCAAACCAGGTTTTGATACCAATTGTTAGGAATTAATAATATCTATTGCGGAATAATTCCTCGAATTGCAATAATAAGAAGTATGAATAAATTACTGAAATGAAATATGCATAACACAAAGACAATATTTAACTTGGTTCACCCAATGTGGGCTACATCCACCAAGAGAACTTGCTTAGATTTTATTACAAGACAACAATCTTCACAGTTACAATAATAAGATCTTGTTTGGAGTTGCGCTCAAACAAACCCTCCCGAATTCGCACTTGAATTCACACACACTATTAACCTTCACAAAACACACCCATATAAATCCTATTGTATGTCCATATATTTATAATTACATCAATAGGTAGCTAAAGAGGTAGTTTTACAAAACAATGGGTACCGAAAAACCATGGGCCCAAAAATAGCCCATAATGGTTGCCCATTACCCATGGGTTAATAAACCACCCATGAAAATTTTTCTTCACCGTAAAAACATCCGAGTGTAACACATGGAAGGTGTACCAAACTCGAACATGAAAATAGGCTCCACAAACATAACATTGTTTCAACCATGGCGGGAGATAGTGGAGAAAGAATTGGCACCAGCGGCGGGACCTAGGAAATTCATCCTGAAGGTCTTTCACAAGGTAATCTTTCACCTCCTGATGTATTTCTTCCCATTCCTGAATTTAATGCTTCTTATAAATGGTTAAAGAAGTTATACCTCATTGGGTATTTTGTGGGTCAAATCACCTCTGAAAGCATGCTTAAATCGTATGTTAACATAGTCTAGACTCCTCATGGAGTCTTCCTGGATAGTGTTCAAAACATGACTAAGGGTTTCTTTCTTTTTCATTTTTATGACCCTGCTAATGCACCCAATATTCTAGATAAGCAAGCCACTTGGTATGTCCACAACTCATTGCTTGTGTTAACACCCTCGCACAAGAAATTTGTGGTATCTCGCATGTACCGCTTTTAAAATTGCTGTTTAGGTTGAATTTCATGGTCTTCCTCTGCGATGCGTTCCTTTTTCCAAAAATTTCCTCCTCACTTGGGCGAGCGGTTTTCTTGGAAGTGACAAATTTTACCATGCTTTTCCACAAGCAATTCTGCATTAGAATGATATCTCACAGGATGTCAAATAATTTGTGGATATTCAAATGGGAAATAAACATTATTCCCAATGGGTCATGTATATCAATTTACCTAATGCTTGTTCCATTTCTAGGTGTCTAATCATAAGATCAAGGATTGTCTATGTACCCTCTAACCTCCCTGTGGCCAAAACAATTCTCGAACCAGTCAAATCCCAAAAAGATGAAGGTTGGTAAGTTGTTGGGGGCTGGAGAAACAAGAACAAATCCTAGCAATCCGAATCCTCTAGCTCCCATGGCCACCGAAAACCAGCTACTAAGGAACATTCTCTCAATATTCTGGCTAAGAAGCCTAAAAATACTTGCTAAATAACCAACTTTTGCTGCCATCTCGGCTGCTTCGTTGCCAAAGTATTCCAACACACCCCTTACGGCATCAGTTCTCATGGACAAAATAAATTCTATTTCACACGTTCACATCCAACATTTAGTTCCACTTTGCTACTACCAAGAAACTCACAAGGGCCATCCAAACAACCACAAGTCCTTCCCGCATCTCTTGGGACCATAACCGAACATGTAGTGTAGATTCCACCAAAGAAGAATACAACATTGAGTATGCCAACTGGAAAAAGTTGATCTACAAAATATTTTTCAGCAAAATGCTTCTCATTTCTTACACAATAAATATGATTCCCCGATGGCTTGGAGGATGGGGATATGGCTCTGGAAAATAGTTTCCCATGAATTGATTATCTTGGAATGTTAGGGGTCTTACAAACTCCTATCGTAAGTATTTTGTGCGTGAAACTTGACAAAAATGTGCAAATATGGATGTTTTATTTTTCCAAGAAGTAAAAATTATAGGTTTTCAATTACATATGGTTTTCAAGTCCATCTATCCTAACAAATTGGATTTCTATAGCAATCATGAAGCAGGGTGTGGGGTATTAATTTCACTTTTTCTACCAAATTGTGTCCTTTATTAATTGACCATGGTGTCGACCCCACAAATCATGTCATATGGGTCCTTTTTAATATTGATTTCCACCCTTTTCGGATCATAAATATTTAATCCTCAAATGATGCGGCCGAAAGGGCCAATGCGCATGGCGGTGGATAGCCAACTCCATTCCCGATATTTACTAGGTTATAAGTGGAGATTTTAATATGGTTGAATCACCTAATGATAAATGTGGTCATCTACCCATGAGGTGGATTCTGGTGAAAGGGAAGCGTGGTACTTCATGCATAATAAATTCTTAGTTTTTGATATTAACACTTCTCTCTTTCCCACCTCTGAAGCTTGGTATGTGTGGACCAATCTACTTGGAGGGACGGATCATATTATTAAATAGATTGAAAGGGCTATGTTGTCATCTCAAGATTTTTTTGAGTTTGATAGCATTTATTCTATGTCATTGGAGGTCTTGTATGACTGTGCCCTTTCGTGATCATTCTTCAATATGATTTTGTATTTGTTAGTATGATGTGCACCCCTTTTATCATAAAGGAAAATTATTTCTTAATATTTCCTTGATGCAACATGGCCCCAATTTCAATCATGTCAAATGGATTTGGAAATCAATTCCATGACCCAATCACTATCATTAGTTTCATCCACATGTGCAAGCTAGCTAGATACAATGGTGGGAAGACACACTCGACTCGAACTACTAAATTTCTTAGAATCTACAATTGATAGCTGAAAAAAATTGGTGCCACTCATACTCCACTAACACCTTAACTCTCATCTCGGCAATGATGGTTCTCCAAGGTGATCCCTTCTCTGAAGCTCTACAAATACAAGTTGCTAAGCTCTAGAAACAAATCTAAATTATGGATAACTACAATGCTAGAGGCACACGAGATCCGGGCTCAAATGCATTGGCTCAAGATTGGAGATCGAGTCTCAAAATAATTATTTCTTTCTCTCCAAACTAGAAATCCTTCCCAACAGATACAAGATATCATGGACAATGGAGTTTGGATTACAGACCACAACTTGTATTTCAAGCCTTTTTGCATCATTACAAGCTCGTCTTTTAAGTTCAACCACCCTCTATAGCTTGCCAAGCTGCTCTTGATCAATCTCTGGGTGTTGTGTCGTGAAAACTATCGTGAGGCTTAGAAGGTGATCTGTGAGAGAATTTTCACCATTAAGGACCTCCATGAAGCCACTATAAAAATGGCTAATGATAAAGTGCCAGTCTACGATGGGTTTCCATGTGAATTTTATAAATCCCTTTGGGATTTTGTCGGACAAGACCTATTTCAAGTCTATCTTGAAGGATTTTATAATCAATCCCTAGGGCCACACATTAATAAGGGAAACATCAAATTTATCCCTAAGAAAGGAGACATCAAGAAAATAACCTATTGGAAGATGATTACGTTGTTGAATGTCTCCTAAAAATCATTTCCAAAGTATTATCTCTACAATTACGCAATCTTCACTATATTATTATTTAGCCAGAGAAAACAAGATTTATACAGGGATGATTCATCCTGGAAAACATCATCGTGGTGTGGGAAGGCATGGAATGGGCCCACAGGTCTAATCAGGTAGCCATGTTTATCAAGATCGACTTTGAGAAGGCTTACAATCAGATTAAATGGCCATTCATTCTCACCATGCTTCAAGCCCTTGGCTTTGGGCCCATTTTTATTCAATCCGTCAATATACTTTTTGTAGATGCCTTTGCTCAAATTTCTATTAATGGTCTCAACTTAGAACCTTTTGGGATTTTTCGGTCTATTCAAGATAAGGCTTTCCTCTTTCCCCTAGACTATATGTGCTAAGCAGATGAAGGATTTGGTTATCTCTTACTTGCCAAAGCGCAAGGTATTTTTCATGTAATCTCACTCCATGCTGAACCAAAGACATAACTTCTTAGTGGGAATTTTGTAGATTATTAAATTTCTTATGCTTATTGAAGATGAAACTAACATTTGTAATGTTATGAAATGTTTGGATACTTTTTGTCTAGCTTCTTCGGCTCATCCATTCGAAGGCAAAAAAACCTAGTGTTATCGGTAATCTTTCCTTCACACCCGACTAGGTTGCCACTTTTGATTGGAAAATATTGTAACATGGTGTTATTTTTAAATTTTGAGTATTAATATTTCTTTTCAAGCCCCCGGATAAACTATGGAATTATGTCATTCAACGGTAGCTAAAAGTTGGAATATTAGATCACCATGCCTTTATCCCTAGCTAACAAGTTCCAAATATGCTCTAAAGTTCTTGTAGCCACACATGTTTACTACTCGTCATGTTGGGTTCCTTCCAAAGCCTCTATTCAGAAGTTGGAGAAACTACTCAAAGCTTTCTTATGGGCTAATGCTTCTACAGGAAAAGGTTTTCATTGGGTAGCCTGGGATATATGTTGTTTGCCTCGAAACTCTGGAGGCCTTGGGCTTATTCACATTCAACACCAAGGACAAGCTCTTTGCATTAAATGGATTATCAGAAGAATTACTAGCCAAGAAGCTTGGAAAGTTCTCATACAACATGGTATTGTGGAAGGTTCTCCTTATGGCCAACCTGTGTGGAAAGGCTTAGGTTTTGTCATTTTTTCATCACCCCAGGTGCTGTAAAAATTGTTGGCACCTTTTTGCTTAAGATTATTTGGAAAGCAAGGAAATGTGTCAAAACTTGGCTTCGTGGAAGGGGATGGATTTCGTAATGGGATTTCTATTAACCAACAGTCTCTCTAGTGGTAGCCAATCTTTCAAGCTCAAGATAAATGCTTAGCAGAGGTCCTAGGAATCTCCGCACTAAAATTATTTAAGCGTAGAGTTCACACCATAGAGGACTTATTTTAAATACGATCAATCCTAGTCCTCTTGGCCAGCTTCTAAAGCTCTGTTTCAGCTTTCCAACCAAGATCAAGATACTTTTACTACTCGTGATAAATTAACTTCCCGACCACATGTTGCATAAGATTGTTGTGCATTCCTCTCTTCTCACCGTGGATGGACTGGAAATGGTATGCCGATACCCCATTCTGTAATTACAAAGCCAACAAAGGTTATCATTTAATCTCACCCCATTTTCCCATGGTGGGAGAAATTAATACATGTTGGGGAATTCATTCCACTTTGGCTACAGGGTAGGTGATTTGAAATTGTTTGGACTATATGTGTGGAGCCCAAGATTTCTTATTTCCTTTGGTGTATTCTATACCAAGGTCTTCCTATCGGGGCTTGTCTTGTTCAAATTGGGATCTTAGCTCCCAATTTCCCTTTTTGTGGGAATATGGAAATGATTTTGCATATCTTTTGGTTTTTTTCCCCAAAGCTCAACTTTCCTAGAATTGGATCCATTATTTTTATTTCCTTCATGGCCTCACCTCTTTACTTGGTAGCATATTCTTTTGGGAGATAATCCCAAACTTCTACCTATGTTCACCTAGATTTGGCATGTTTTCGGGGGGACATTCTGCATTTCGATATGGAAAGAAAGAAAAGATTTTTTATTTGCTAATTTTGTAGTTGATCAATATTTCTCAGTTTATAATAAATCTATGGTGATATCCTATGTGCTTCAGTAGATTCAAGTTCGAAAGCCAACAAGGTGGCACACAAACTGGATCACCTCCGCAGACCTAGTGTGCCATTGGGGGAAGCCCCATGCAATATTTACAGAGTACCTAAATCTCCCACCGTCGTTCCTCACCCTTTACCTGTGGTGGCCGGTGTAACCAATCTCAACGTCATGCTTTCATCACGCTCGCCACTCCCGAGGCCATTTCATCGGTGCAATTACTCACCTGTTTTCTATCATGCCTAGATTTCTATGCCGTAGTCATTGGTTCATCAACGGGATGGGGCTCACCACCTCTCCAACATGGGTGGGGATCTCCCCATGCCACTACTTCCTACCAGGATGCTTGGAACCCACCACCACCTCCACCACCATCAAAAAAATCCCTCACCTCAGCCTTACCATTCCTACTCATGGGGAAGTAGACTGGATGAATAAATTTATATTGGTTGGGGCTTCCATATGCTAGAAAGGACTTACCTAGTTTGGGGTGTCCAGATGATCGAGATCCACCCACCTTGGGCATGTTTTTGTTGTTTCTGATTGTGTTTTTTTTTCTTTTTTAGGTGATGCCTTCTTTTTTACTCTCCTAGGTTTTGCCTAGTTTGAATCTTGTTGCTCTAGGCTCGACCTAGCTTTATTTGTGGTTTTGGGGCATGCTCTCATACTGCCCACTTTTTTTTGAAATTCATCTTATATCGTATTGAATTAATATAATATAAGATTCTTTTCATAAAAAATACTTGTTTATGAACTTATTATATTTAATTTAATTTAATTCGGAGGGATCTACAGGATAAAGATCTACACATAGTTTAGATACTCCTAACATCCTCCAGAGATATATACTTGAGGTAATTAATTATACATATCTCATTATATGATTTATTCAATTAATCAATAAATTGTTGTAGAATTTTGCTTATAAATTTTAATATATAGTATGTTATATATAGTTTCTGATGTGTATATTTCTTTTTATTAACATGCGAGGTGCATGATCCTAGTGAAGGGTCAGGTATTCACCCTACTACATGACAAGACTTTAATGATACATATTGTCCGAGTGTTTTCATCATGTACATGTATATATCTATGTGTTTACATGATATTTTAGACATGTGCATATATACTCATTAGACTTGATTTTTATATTTTGATATATGACTTAGACACATGTATATATATTCATTAGACATGAATTTTATATTTTGATATGTAATGTAGCATAGAATTACAGAAGAAGAATCATTTAGTTCGCAATATAAGTAGCAAATGATAGAATTCCCTCTAAATGCGTTATTTCATTTTTGTGGCACATTGATGCTCACAAAAATTGGTCTATTATGGGGAACTTCAATTTTGTAATACTTTGTTGCATATTTTAATTGGCATTATTCCTATATGAATTATTCTCTATAATCATTGCTCTTGTAAGTTCTACAATTGGCTTTCATTATCAATCTATAAATTATAATAGCTTAAGGAATTTGTTTTATTTACCACTACTATTTGGGTTGTATTACTTCCTCAAGGTATTAAGGATGATTTTTTGGATTGGATATGATTTTCAAGGATCCATGGTTTTGTATATTACTTGTGTTATTGAAGTTGTTCATTGGCATATGCAATGTGTTGATTTTTCCTATAACTCTGTGTTAACTATTGTAGTATTTTTCATCTTGTAATTGTACTAAATAGAGCTATACCCTCAAGTGATAGGATGATTATGAATAATGTATGGAAGATTATTTAGTATGTTCATTATAAAACTAGAGGTTTCTCTACATCTAATAAGGAAATTTAATATAGTGTTGCTCATTTTCATGGATGATGTTGGAATTTCAATAGTTTAGAATTATCTTTGAAACTAAGTACACTATTTGTTTTCATAAAAGTAGTGTGGTTGATTCTTGCTTGAGGGGTCATAATATGACCTGATAAATTAGGTATTTCATTCATGTTGAAGGGAGTCACATGGAATTAATCATGGAGATTGATATTAGAGGGAATTCTAGCATTTATTAGTTGTTGAACTTGCACTAAAAGATAAGGGTTAGGATGCTTATATACATTGTACTAGATATTTTTGATTACATAGAGTGTTGATTTTGATTTTATTAAAGAATGAGGGACTTGATAATAAAGGATGGGTAACACATGTTTCCATTAATATCCCTTTTTTAATGGGTCTTGCAAGCTATCGAGTTTCAATTAGCGTTTTGAACAAGAAGGGCGACTTTTTAGTCATATGCATAAAAACAAAAAAATGAGTGAGTTTTTCTATGACCAGAATGGGTGATCAAATTTATATATTCAAGCTTGTAATTAACAAATAAAATTATATCCTTACCCATTTCAGAAGTGGTTGACCACTTGTTTACCCATTTCAAAAATGGTTAATATGACCATCTTGTTTCCATCTTCTAAGGTCTATTTGTCTAATTTTATAGACCTATATATTGTCATATATCTTGAATTTTATATTTTGATATGTAATATCATAAATCATAGAAGAATATCTTAAATATAATAAATTGGCTTCTATTTATCCTCTTGCATATTATGAGCATCAAATAATTACTTCTAAAAACATTGATTGAGGCTAACTACTAAAATTTGAACATATGAAGACAAAAATGTGAGGTGAAGAGAGATGGTATACTTATGGGTTTTACTTGTATGATTCTTATTCAATTTTCGTGCATCTTTCATTTTCTCATTTCTCTTTATTAAAAAAATAACATTCTAAAATTGTTTTTCTATATCAATTACCATGTTCATAGTGTCATTCTTAGCTAGAAAAAGATTATATAATATTCTTAAATTATATAGAAATTTGGAAGAATAAAAAATATTGGGTCCATACTTAAGAACATTTGTGCAAGATTAGTTTCGAATTCTCTAATAACATTGCAAACCTCATGTGGAGACATATAGGAATGTAAAACATTTTTTTAATAATTGAAATAAAATATCAACAAAAGACTTTGGATCTCACTATTTGATGGCTCACAAGTTATTTTTAATAATTGAAAGAAAATATCAACAAAATAACATTCTAAAAGGGTTGTTCTATTTGATGGCTCACAAGTTATTTTTAATAACCATTGTTTTGAATCTAAACATATAAGACCACTAATATGTTCTTTTTTACTTTGCATAGTTTCAACTAATTTAGAAAATGTGACCTTTATGCCAATGTTAATTTGAAAATGAGAGCTAAGAAATCATCAACTCAAATTTTGTTAAACAATTAATAAATTCATGTGGAAGATTATAAAACCAATAGATAAAATTTAATCCTTACTCGGCTTCCATGGAGATTATTAAACAATATGTTATCATCATGCTTTTATAAATGTATCTCGAGATGTTTTAAAATCCAATTAAGGGAAAATTGATTTGTGTGTTGTATACCTCAACTAATAGAAACATATGTACAATCATGTGTAATAGGAGTGTAAGTGTAGTAATAAGAATCATCACATACTAATATACTCGGAAAGAAAAAGAATTTTTTTTCCTGCTCTCCACATTTTTGAAATTTTGATGTGATTGGCTCTGCATCGATGGTGGATCCATTTGGGCTGGCTCCCGACCCTCCTCCCGTATTCGCTGACGTCTAAGCTAGATCCTGGAAGGATGTTGTTGTTGGATCATCAAAATATATGGAACTTTGGAAAACTCCACCCTTAGATCATTGATGGGAATTTCTGTTTATAAATCCCTTCCTCGATCACTGAAGCTACGCAAGCCTCTAGGAACTGTCGCTAACAGGAAAACTTATGGGTCCCAAACCACCCCTGGAAGATATTCACAAGTGGGTACATATTAAATGGGCTCCCTATGGTCCTGTTGATATTTCTTCCCTTTCCAATGGTTTCATGTTGTTTACATTCTCTCATAAAGAAGATTTTTCCCGTGCTCTATTGGGTGGACCTTGGTTTTTTGGAAGGAGAGGCTTCTATACTGACGTTGGACTCCCAGATTCAACGCTAAAACTGAAACAATGTCCTGAGCTCGATCTGGGTTTGTCTTCCTGACATTTACTTAGATTTTTGGCACTCTACTATCATTTAAGGCATCACCCGCTCCACTGGTTCTCTAATAGCTGTAGATCAAGATACCAATGTGGGCTCTAGATTCATTCATGCCAGATTATGTGTCAATGCTAACATAAGTTAACCTCTATCATCCTTCATTTATATTCACTTTGAGATGAGAACTTGGGTTCAACCCATTGAATATGAATATAACCCTCAATCTTGCTCCAACTGTAAAATCATTGGACATAGGGCACATGATTTCCCATTCAAGCCATCCTAATCCACAAAAGAGAGGGCTTGATCTCTACTAAACAAAGGTAAGTTTATTCCCAAAACTACAAATGTTGTTAGTACTTCTAACCCTTTTGATGTTATTTTGGAGGAGATTGTTCTCCTGTTGTTTATGATCTTCCTCCCCTCCTTCCTCATCCCCTTTGGTGGATTTTTCTATCTCCACTCTGCCCCTTCCTGCTTCCTCCTCCCTATTGGTGGTTCCTTTCTTGCCATCTGTTGTCTCTACTTCACTTCCCTCGATTCTTCCTCCCCTTCTCACAACACTCTTTCACTCCCCTCTTATTTTTTTCTTCTTCCTCTATTTTGTAAACTTCCTCCTCTCCCTCTTTGGAATTTCCTTTTACTGCCCTCTTTTTGGATCTTCCCCTTCTTCATCCTCTCCTCCTTCATCCCCTTTTCTTTGTGATTTTTTTTTATCCTTTCCTGAATCGTATCCCTCATGTTCTTTATACTTCTTCTCGTTCCCCTCCTCGGGATAATGCCATCATATCTCCTTTGGCTTCACTTTTAGCTGATAATGATCCTTCAAAGAATACTAGAAATAATACTAAGGAAAAAAATTATGTGGGATCCAAGAAAACCAAAGGGAGACACAAAAATCAAGCAAAGCTTCAGGAGGAAGCATTTCTCAATATAGCTCAAGGAACACAGGGAATGCTTGCCATCCCAAGTGGAGGTAAGACAAAATAAAAGAAATGAATATTTTCTCTTGGAATGTTTGGGGATTGAACGCTCCCTAGAAAAAAATAATCCTCAAGGATTTTAGACTCAAACATTTTCCTGATATCTTGATGCTACAAGAAACAAAATTGAAAGAGGAGAATATGCTTAATAAGATTTGGCCCAATGCTTCGTTTTTCATAAATAGTCTCTCTTGGTAATCTTTGGAGATTTGTGTACTTTCTGAACCCGAATATTCTCTTTGGGAATGTATCATTAAAACTCCCCATTTTTTGGGAATGTTCTTCCAAGAGATTGGGTCTAACTTGGGTTGGATTGTTGTTAATATCTATGCTCCTAACACTTTGAAAATCAGAGAGAAAAAATTTGGAAAGATTTTTAGATTTTCGCTATACCTGTAAGCACCTTCCATGGATTATAGCTGGAGATTTTAATACTCCTTTATATCTATCGAGAAACAAGGCGAAACTAGTGTCAACACTAATAACTCTGAAGCCCTTACTAAATTTATCAGAATGGGGGAATTTTTTGATATTGATCTACACGGAGCTAACTATACCTGGTCTAATAGATGGTGGGAATCAATCACATTCAAATTAAATTAGATAGATTCCTTATTTCTATGGATTGGATGGCTCACTATAATGACTTCTACCTGCAGGCTCTACCTAAGATAGCCTCTGACCATTACCCTTTGCTCCTCACGCCCGACAAGCTCAATGTTTGAAACATCCCCCTTTTCGTTTTGAGTTGGCTTGGTTACAAAATCATCAGTTAGAGAATCTTATCAATGACTGGTGGCAGATTGATATCCAAGGCTTGGCTATGTACAAGTTTTCTAAGAAGCTTAGTTTTGTCAAGAATAAGCTTAAGAATTGGAAAACTCAGGTTTTTGGAGATATCTACGAAGAAAGGATTTGCTAACTCTAAAACTTGCTTCTATATCGAGAGGAGATTGAATTGAAAGGAAGATCCCCTCAACTTCATCATCAGGAACTTTCCCTTCTTAGTGACTACCACAACACTCTTGTTGAGGAAGAAATCTATTGGCATCAAAGGTCTAGAGAAATATGGCTACAACAGGGAGATCAAAATACAAAATTATTCCATATGACTGCTATGAAACACAAGAGCAAGGATAAAATCAAAGAGTTAGTCACTATGGATGGCGCCTACATAAATAAAGATGATGAAATTATGGCTGAATTAATCAATTACTATGCTAATATTCTGTACGAGGGCCCTCCCCTGAATGAAGAGGATTGTCAGGAAATGCTCTGACATATACCTAATTTAATTAATGAGGATATGAACACCAAACTCACACAACCCTTCTCTGTTGATGAAATCAGAAAATTTGTCTTCAATATGAAGAGTGATAAATCACCTGGCCTTGATGGATTCCCTACGGATTTTTTTCAATATTTCTGGCATATCGTAAATTAAACCGTCATGCTGCTATTTTAGATTTTCAAAAAATACCTTCTATTAAAGGAATGGAATAATACCTTTTTTCTTCATGCCTAAGTCTATGGGATAAAAATTGATCACTAACTATAGGCCCATTAGCATGTGTAACACCTCCTACAATATTATAACAAAAATGCTTGCATCCAGGATAAAACCGTTTATGGATAGACTTATTTTGGAACAGAAAAATGGGTTCATTAGAGGAAGATTGATCCAAGGAGGCATCATTACTATCCATGAGGTGATGCACTCAGATTCACTCAAAAAATAGGCAAGCATGATCATTAAAATCGATATGCAAAAGGTATTTGATAGAGTTAGCTGGCCCTTTTTACTTCGAGTCCTGGAGAAATTTGGTTTTGGGGAGAAATGGAGATCCTGGATTTATAACTGTATTTCAATGCCTAAATTCTCCATACTCATAAATGGTATTCCTCAAGGCTATTTTCACTCAATTCAGGGAATTAGGAAAGGGGATCCTTTATCACCCTTCTTGTTTATACTCATGTGACACTCTCAACAGAGCATTGGAAGTAGCTAAAAGTGAAGGCAACATCAAAGGTATCACTATTACCTCTAGGACTCTAGCAACTTCACATAGCCAATTTGTTGATGATACTATATTGTTGGGTTTAGCTTCAGTCTAGGAAGCAAAAGTTTTGAAACATATATTAGATTGCTATCAAATGGCTTCGGGTCAAAAGATAAATTTTGGGAAGAGTAGTATGGCGTTTATTAATACCCCTTCTAGCAGACAGAGAAAGATTGCTGACATATTTGGCTGTAGGATTATGGATCTCCCCTCTTCTTATCTTGGGCTTCCACTTTTTTGGGAAGACAAACTAAGAGCCTCTAGAATTCAGTTATTGATAGATTCAAAAAGAAACTTGCTGGTTGGAAAGGCTCCCTCCTCAGTCAAGCTAGAAAGCTTCAAATAGTTAAGGCCACCACAGCAAAATTTTTCGATTTACTTTATGTCCTTACTTAAAATGCCTACCTCTATAGCTACTGCTATTGAGAAAATCCAAAAAAATCTTGTGGTCAGGATCAAAAGAAAGAAAGATAATTCACTTAGTTTCATGGAAAGTGGTTTGTAAACCTACTACTTTAGGAGGTTTGGGTTTACGTAGAATTACTGATATGAATGTTGCCATGCTCGCAAAACTTGGTTGGGAAATTGATAGCAATGGAAGAGCCTCTTGGACATAGATGATGATCTCTAAATACCTTTCTTTGGTGGAGGAATTCTATGATGAAAACACCCCAAATGGCTTGGCTATTTGGAATTCCATTAAGAGCACCAGAAACTTGATTCAGGTAGGCACTAGATGGAAAATTGGAAATGGTCATAAGATCACCTTCGAATAAACATATGGATTGGCGACAAGGATTTATCTACTGACCCCTTATGGGATCCTATAAGATCGAGGCTAATTAGAAATTTTGGTCTTTATGTATCAAATTATATTGAATGATCCTCCTTGTACCCAAGCTGGTTCATACCCGTTTGGGAAGGAGCGAGTTATCTTTAGTTGTAATTGTTAGAAAATTTAAGGCTTTTATTGGCGCAACACTTCTTGCTTTCTTCTTCTATGGAGGATGTTAGAATCTGGCCTCTTTCTATTTCGGGCTCCTTTTCTGTCAAGGCTTCCTACCTTCTGTTCCTCAAAGCCTGAGAGGGTCATGCATTAATAAAGTCCGGTTACCTCGCATTATTCCTAAACTAGGATTTTTCACTTGGCTTGCTTCCAAAGATGCCTTCCTCTTGGGAGAGAATATTAAGCGAAGGGGCTACTCACTACCTACTAGGTGTGTGCTTTTTTAACACTCTTGAATCTTTAGCCCATTTAATCTTTCATTGTAATTACTCCTCCACTAATTGGAGTATTTTGTTTAATATTTTTAGAGTGTGTTGGGTATTTCCTAAGTCCATATTAGAAGTTATTGGTCAATGGGTTCCACCCTTTCGACATCAAATAGTCAATCTTGCTTAGAAATTGCTTCTTCCACATACATTATGGAACATCTGGAAATATCGTAAGAAGAATCTTTAAGGATAAACACAATACCTCCCAATAGGTAATCACTTTGGTGACATAAGGTCTTTAAGAAAATCTAAATTGCTGTATTTGGAAACATCAAAAATGTAAAATTGTTTTCAGCATGGAGATACAGTGGCCACAACAACTCCAGGTACCCCTCCAGCCTCATACTTTAGTTATTTTAAGGGCTATTACTACTTGTACCCCTGCCCCAGTTAGATGGCTTAAAGTCAATTCCGATGCAGCTGCAAATGGTAATGTAGGCCTCTCTAGTGGGGATGATGCTATAAGGGATAATTTGGGACAATTGATGGCATCTTCTGATTCCTTATTTGACTTGGGTACAAATCACAGAGCTGAAGCTTTGGCCATTTTAAAGGGTCTTGAACTTGCCACTAATTTTGGCAAGATCAACATAATTATGGAAAGTGACTCCCTAAATTTGATTAATCTCCTTAACAACAAGGGTGTCGCTAGTTGGACTATCAACAATATCATATCAGATATCAGACTCCTCCAATCTCAATTTAACAACGTTCAATATCAACATGTTTTTCAGGGAAGGAAATAAAGTGGCCGATCTACTTGCTAATATTGGAGTCTCTCAGCAGAAATAAAAAATATGGATCGGGAATCTTCCTGAAATACTTCTAAAATCCGTTAAGGATGACTACTCTAAAAAGTTCTAATTTTTGCATGTATAAGGTGTGCACTACTTCTCATAATTACTTGGGAGTTAGATTTTTTTGGCCGTATGCTTCCCTCACCACCAGCGATGATCCCATTTATGATGATTTGAAAGATTATTTTCTTGATTTCCTTAGTCACATGTGGGAAGCCAAGCAAGTGAATTTTGAATCATTAATGAATATTTTTAAATATTATTGTAAGCAGTCCCTCTTCTTGTGGGCATGTGTCAAAAGGGGTTCAGGTTTAATTATTTATACCCGTGTTATTACTTCATTTCAAGCCATTAGTTCTCTCCACTTCTTAAATCTATAAAACATTTAGGAGGGTTCAATTAGAGCCTGCGAATTGTGATGAACTTAAAAAGGATGAAGTAGTCTGGAATATTCTTGTGGAGAAGGGAGTTGCAAATTTCATTGAAAGACTCTCGAGAACTCTGTTGTGGTTTCTAGCAGTGTTATGTCTTCTTGGAAGCAGGGCCATGTTTGTGTGGGAAAAACTAAGTTTGAAATATTTTTGGAGAGCATTGCGAAGCTACGGGGCTCCCCAATGATGGGGATATCTATTTTAAGAGGTCATTAAAGGTGGAAATGGTAGATTTTTTGGCTAAAATAAAAGAGAAAGTTTACTTCTACAAGTCGGGTTATGAAAAAACCTCTCTTAAAGAGCCCTAAGATCGCGTTACAGAACATATTATGAGGTACATTACTTTGGAGGGAAGATACAAGTTGGTTTATAGGCCCTTACTATTCATTCTGAACATACGTAATGGTGGTAAGGTGAACCTTACCAACTTTATTTATCAGTCTCTAATTTTATCCATCCAGAAGGCTAGAGATGGTGAAGGTAATCTACTTCACCAAGGTCTTATTTATCTCCTCTTTAAGCATGATGTAGATCCTCATTCCTGAACCACTTTCCAACTGTTATTATCTCATCTCTCCACCACCTCCTCCTCTATCTTCTCCCCGCCCTACCATTGGCTTCCTAAATCTCCCGCCTTCATCGGACACGGAAGTTGAAATTACCGAGTCACTAGATATCTACCTCTTCCCCCACTTTGCTCTCCGCCCCACTCCTGGATTCCTCCACCCCAGTGGTAGCTCACCCTTCCTCTCCCATTTCCCCCTCTCATAGTTATGTGATTGTTTTCCTATTGTGTTGGGTACTTTGGATTACGTGAAAGACGACCCAATTCTCAATATTTTCTCGAGACTTACCAATTCCTACCCAGAATCCCTAAATCATTCTAGATCTAGGGAAAATTGGATGTTTATGATGAGATCAAATAAGATTCT
>CM031234.1:871828197-872135747 GCA_018340775.1 Taxus wallichiana var. yunnanensis | reverse complement strand
ATGATAGAATAATATTCTTGGAGGATGAGCTTGGGAAAAATAATGAGGAGATCATTAAGAGGGATAAAGAGATAAAACAAAAGGAATTAATCAATGCACAGTTAAGGCATGAGCTGAGGGATGAAAAGGTGAAGGTGCGTGAATTCTATAAGAAGGTAGAGGTTATTTCAAATTCCATTATCTTAAAGCACCTAGACCTATCCCCTACTGAGAATAAGTATGATTCGACCATGCACTGCATGGAAGACTTGATGTTCATACTCACCATGTAGAGGAAATGAATTCCATTAGGGTTGGTAGAAGAGGTGATGGCATGATAGAAAGAAGAATAAAATTTAAATATTGAGGAGACAATAATTCGATACTCCGAGCTCCTTACCTCAGTGAAGACCATGACACAAATGTCTAAAGCTAAGTATGATAACTCGTGGCGAAAAAGATAGAGTAGAAAGAATATTGGTTACTAGCCATGAGGCAGATATGAAGGATTTTCAAGATAAAAACAAGGGAAATAGGGAAGAGTGAGATAAGATCTTGGTAGAGGTCGAGAATAAATAAGAAGCAATTGAAACCTTGAGGGTTTCGATTGGAAATAAACTGAAGGAATTGTACCCCCAATTCACTTGTAGAATGGACATGCTAGGTGACCTTAGCAAGAAGATGGAAAACATTAGAGATACGGTGAAGGATAAGGAGATGAGATAATTTTTAACAAGGTTAATGCACTTGTGGGTGGTTTACTTCAACATGCACAGGGTGAGGTAGATGATTGGGATAAAATTGAAGCATTCGTGAAGAAGGAATTCCAACTCCTCATGCAGCACTAGCACGATCCTTCTATTCTTATGTTCTTTATTCAAGTGCATATTATGTTGTCTCTCCCATTCTTTATTATTTGGTGAAAGATCGTAGTATTTTCGGGGATGGATAACACCCATAGTGTGGGGCAATGTTAGGCCCTGAAATAACTAAGTCCCAAGGTAGAAGGAGTGCATAAGTGCAAGAAAATTGAGTAAGAAGGTGCAGAAGGTAACAAAGTGCTGCAAGGTCAGGCATATCCGTGGACGCTATATTGCAAAAATATTATTCCAAATATGGTTTGAAATCTCAACTTGTAGGGATTATTAGCTATACATGCACTCTAAATTAGAAAAAGTTATATAAATATGAATCGTAGCATTCTGAATCTAGTTTCTAAAATACTAATTTTTGTAAAAACGGACAAGTTTAGCTATATTAAACACTTAAAATTATATGACTTACTTTTTTTTTTTTCGAAAAACTTATAAGATCAGAGTCCGTTTGCCCGCATTTTGGATGACCAAATCTTGTTATTTTTTTTTTTCTTTGGTGAAAAGTTAGATGTAGTTGTCTATCTTGGGATGGATTTTATTTTGTATTTTTTTTAGCAATATTTTTTTTTTTATGATTTTTTCCGTGAAAGTGGTCTGAAAATATTTAGAAAATGGAGCGCTTTCCGTTTGCCCGCCATAACTATATCAAAAAATATCGAAATCAAATTTTTTTTTTTTTTTAAGGTGCATAGAATTTGTCCACGCTTGGGATGGTATAATTTTTATCATATTTTGATAAGCGAAACAAAAGTTACAGTCTTAAACGTAGACATGAACATTCACGGGAAAAAATGTCTTAAGGACCTATTGTTAGTAATAAATTATAAAATGATATTTATCTTATTCTATTCACTTTAAAAACAATATTTTTACAAAGCTAAGAGTCTACCCTACGTGATGGCACCATTTTTGTGAAATGTTTTTAGTTTTTTAGCATGGTTCAAGTCTTTGAAGAGCAGATTTGAGGTTTTTTGATCTTTTCAGACTTCATAATGACCTTCCATAGCTTTGGTCAGGGAAAACAAAGATTTTCCGAGGCTAAGGTTCGGCAAATAGCTCCGCGATCGCGGTTTTTTTGTAAAACTACCGCGAACGCGGTTTATAAAGCTGCTCATGCGTTTATAAAGCGCGCTCGCGGTTTATAAAGCGCCATGGTTTATAAAGCGCGCGGTTTATAAACCATATTTACACACATCCCAACGTCCGAATTACCATGTGATTTTTACTCTCTCGATCTTACCGCATTTAATTATCACAAAATTCTGCCTTTTTCTAGGCACGTTTTTTTATCACCGAAAGCAAAACATCATGGGAGACAAAAAACGAAGTCAAAAAAGGAAGTCATTAAGTAAAAAAACACCAAACGAATTAGAGGCCAACAAAATTGAAAATGCTGAGCGGATGCGGAAACTTCGTGAATCTAGAAGAGGTTCATCTTCAATCCCAACTACTGTAAGCAATGAAGAACTAGGTAATGTTTCTACTGTCAATGTTGAAGTTGAATTGAATACTCGTGATGAAGAAGTTTTTACCACAATGTCAAGAAGAATTAAATACTCATGATGTAGCAAATGTTGAAATCAAGGAGACAATGAAAATGTGAATAAGGAAATTCATGTTGAAACTGTAGACAAACAAAATTTGACAAAAACACCTCCTAGGATTTTACATAAGAAACCTAATTTTTTGATTGAAATTGATGAAAACATTTTGAAACCAATGTCTGACAAACTTTCTGAACGACAAATCAGAAGAAAAGCTAGTGAAATTTGGGATAATCATTTTGAAATTTTAAATGATTCCCAAAGATGTCAGTTGTTGGTTAGTTTGATGAAATTGATTAAAATGAGACCTACATTAAACACCTTAGGATTGACAACATCTAACATACGTGGTCAAACCTCTACAATTGTTGAAAACCTTCATGATGCATATCACACTGTTGGTGTAAAGAGACGCACTAGGGATAGTAATATTGTGCGTCGTGTACTTGCTACTAGTGTTGTAAGTGAATCAATAAAAAAACAACGTTTGATTACGCAAACAAGTCGAATGTTGCAAGTTAATCGAAAACTCTAATGAAAGCAATCAAAGACGAATATCCTTCACCACTCAATAATGTCGATTTTTGGGCATTTTCTCAGAGCACCGCGTAAGGACAAAAATAATTCGATGCTATAAGAGAAGTTGTTATTAAATTTTGGCATGATAACACTAGAGTTTCACCTAATACAAGAGATGTTATAAAACGGAGAGTTGGTTCTACTAATCGTGAACCACATCCAAAGCATTTCTTAGATATGACTCAAACTCAATTTTTTCGTAAGTTCAACAAGAGAATCTGAAATTAAAATTAGTCAACGCTTTTTTGAAATGTTGAAACCATTCTATGTGAAAATCAACCATGCTCGCACCACTTGTCATTGTAGGCAACATGTTGAATTTGCAATGCATTATGCTAAATTTTTACGTATTCGCTCCATTTTTCATTCTCAAACTATGTTATCCGAATGTGGTGTTCAAGTTCCACCAATATCTTCTAGGATTTCATTCCTACTATATTTTGTGAAAAGAAGTTGACAATTTTTTTATAATCGATTGTTTAGATGAAAGTCAGAGACATGCGGCGGATTACCTAAATTGGAAAGTCGATCCATGAGCAAATGGAAGGTACAATAGGACATAATTTAGTTGAATTTGATAAATATAAATCAGTCAGATACCAAATTGAAAGATGGAAAAGAATCAAACGGTGTGAGCTAGTTACGTAACAAATGCCCATTTTTCAATTTATGAGAAAATTTAAGGATGAACTTGTTTATGAGTATGCGAGGCATACACATAGAGCTCGATGGTTGGATGAACAATTCCAGCTATGCAAAGACACATTTCCTATCGGTACTATTGTTTCAAAGGGTCGATTTTGCAGAGAATTACACATTGCAACCACAAATGGAGGTTCAATCGCAATATTACAACTCAGTACAAGTTGCCATTTTTGTGCATATAGCATTTCTACATTCTCCTGACAGTACAGAGAATGATCGAAAATTTTTAAGAGAGTACCACTTTTATATCAGTGATGATCGTACTCATTCTACTGAATTTGTGCAAGGGTGTTTCCAGTTATTTTATGGAAACTTGTCTGATAGGGACATCCACTTCAAACAACATTATATATGGTCAGATAATTGCACGCCTCGGGCTTAAGAATGCACGAATGTTTTATCGATGAGCAGTAATGCATGTCAAGATGGGTGTGCAACATATTTGGAGTTTCACCGAGGCCGACATGGAAAAGGAGAGCATGACGGCAGGCAGTGCGGGGCATGTGTGAAAAGAGCTCTTGCAAGAGAAGAGTCAAGACAAAGATGGTGCTAAATTAAAAGATGCAAAGAGCATAGTGGAATGGTGTACCGACAACATGACCCGAGGTTCTCAAGAAAATTCCACAGCTTGCAGATATTTTTGGTCGATAGAGGAAAACATATTGCTAACTACGAGGATTGTATGACACTCACCGGGTCCAAAGATATGCACTCATTTTGTAGCTCGACGCTACTGTGGGCCGATGGACAAGAAAGTTGACATGTTTTTGTGCATCTTGTATCGAATTTGTCACCGCTGAGTGTGATTCACAAGAATGGGTGGAAGGATGGATTTGAGGCCTCTAACTCCGCTTCCTAGTTATCAACCTCCACAAGCACTACAACTTGTTTCTCAGATGAAGTTACAACATCCAAGGACTTTGACGAAATTTCAATTTTGGTGCGACAAGGTATTTATCCAGCTTATTTATTTAATTTTTGTATTGAGTTATGTCCATTGAAATTTTAATATGTAATTTAAATTTGAGTTTTTCAACCTTGGTTATTTTTCAGAGGACATGTGTTTCAGTGAATTGCGCGATGTAAGACAATGAAGAAGGAACAGACTATTTCTTATGTCGTCAGCATCGAGGAAAGAAAGAAGTTGACTTCTCCTATTATAGATGGCGAAGAGATTGAGTATCCTACAGGTGGTCAAAGGTAGTAGCATCGAACTTGGCTTCGACGGTATCCATTAAAAACTCCTCTGTTTGGGTGTTTGAAGACTTTGAGACACACAGAAAATACTCTTATATTCACATCTAGTTCTAGCGACAAATATTCAGGGCTTGTATAGATATCGAGGAAGACCTAATAACAAGATTCTTCGAAGGTTCGAGAGTCGATCATGAAGCAATCTTGTCTCGCTATTCAGAGTAGATCCGATCCTGATGGTTCATTGGAATGAATTTACAATGCTCACATGTCTGGTATATATTTAATTTCAAGTTTCAATTTATATAGCGTATATATATATATATATTATTTTTTTAGTTTAAAGATCTAGTATATGGTTTTGATTTGAAACTTAAATTTCTTTGACTAACAATTTTATGTTTAGGTTAGTGGTGCCAGAAAAGCTTCCACCTTCACGTGGTTGGTATCGTTAGTAGAGAATTTTAAATTCTCGAAGCTAAGAGAAGCTTGAACATTGTTTGAAAAATTTGTAAATTTTGAAAAGTCAAGTTTGTAAATTTTGAAAATATTGTAAATTTTGAAAATGTTGTAAATTTTGAAAAAGTTGTAAATTTTGAAAAAATTGTAAATTTTGAAAATGTTGTAAATTTTGAAAAAGTTGTAAATTTTAAAAAGTTGTAAATTTTGAAAACGACTCCTCTAGGTGCCACTTGAGTCCGAGTAGTCACCCGTCGAATTTGAACGATATTTTGGTCTCGTGGCTCTTAAGGACGTGCTTGGCCAAGCAAAGTGTTCGGTGCACGGCCCACCGCTTGCAAAATACAGCGCTTTGACAACCTTAAACTCGCTCCAACCGCACTATCAGAGAGGGTTCGTATGCCGAGGTGTCGGATCGACGAGAGGCCTCTCTAGGTGCCACTGGAGTCCGAGTAGTCACCCGACGAATTTGAACGATATTTTGGTCTCGTGGCTCTTAAGGACTAAGCCCGAACGGCAGTAGCCCGGAATCAACGACCCTTTCGCGACCGAAACACCGCCTCCTCTAGCGTTCACCTCGCCACCGGACGTGTTTGCCAGCAGCGGTTCGGTGCCACGCCCACCGCTTGCAAAATACAACGCTTGGGCAACCTTACACTGCTCCAACCGCACTATTTCGCTGCATAAAACATTAGGACAGCGAGCACCGAAATGAGAAGGAAAAAAATGGGAGAGGCTATCAGAGAGGGTTCGTATGCCGAGGTGTCGGATCGACGAGGCCTCTCTAGGTGCCACGAGTCCGAGTAGTCACCCGACGAATTTGAACGATATTTTGGTCTCGTGGCTCTTAAGGGACTAAGCCCGAACGAAGTAGCCCTAATCAACGACCCTTTCGCGCACCGAAACACCGCCTCCTCTAGCGTTCACCTGCCACCCGGACGCGTTTGCCACAGGGTTTCGGGTGCCACGCCCACCGCTTGCAAAATACAACGCTTGACAACCTTACACTAGCTCCAACCGCACTATTTCGCGCTTGCAAACATTAGGACAGCGAGAGCACCGAAATGAGAAGGAAAAAAATGAGAGAGGCTATCAGAGAGGGTCCGTATGCCGAGGTGTCTGATCGACGAGGCCTCTCTAGGTGCCACTGAGAGTCCGAGTAGTCACCCGACGAATTTCAACGATATTTTGGTCTCGTGGCTCTTAAGGGACTAAGCCCGAACGAAGTAGCCCTTAATCAACGACCCTTTCGCGCACCGAAACACCGCCTCCTCTAGCGTTCACCTGCCACCCGGACGTGCTTTGCCAGAGTGGTTCGGTGCCACGCCCACCGCTTGCAAAATACGCCGTTTGGGCAACCTTACACTGCTCCAACCGCACTATTTCGCGCGTTTGCAAACATTAGGACAGCGAGAGAGCACCGAAATGAGAAGGAAAAAATGAGAGAGGCTATCAGAGAGGGTTCGTATGCCGAGGTGTCGGATCGACGAGGCCTCTCTAGGTGCCACGAGTCCGAGTAGTCACCCGACGAATTTCAACGATATTTTGGTCTCGTGGCTCTTAAGGGACTAAGCCCGAACGAAGTAGCCCTAATCAACGACTTTTCGCGCACCGAAACACCGCCTCCTCTAGCGTTCACCGCCACCTGGACGACGCCGGCAGGCGGTTCGGTGCCACGCCCACCGCTTGCAAAATACAACGTTTGGGCAACCTTACACTGCTCCAACCGCACTATTTCATTTGCGCAGTTGCAAACATTAGGACAGCGAGAGCACCGAAATGAGAAGGAAAAAATGGGAGAGGCTATCAGAGAGGGTCCGTATGCCGAGGTGTCGATCGACGAGGCCTCTCTAGGTGCCACGAGTCCGAGTAGTCACCCGACGAATTTCAACGATATTTTGGTCTCGTGGCTCTTAAGGGACTAAGCCCGAACGAAGTAGCCCTAATCAACGACCCTTCAAGCGCACCGAAACACCACCTCCTCTAGCGTTCACCTCGCCACCCGACGTGCCATAGAGCGGCTCGGGTGCCACGCCCACCGCTTGCAAAATACAAAGAGCGTTTGGACAACCTTACACTGCTCCAATCGCACTATTTCGCGCATTTGCAAACATTAGACAACGAGAGCACCGAAATGAGAAGGAAAAAAATGAGAGAGGCTATTGAGAGGGTCCGTATGCCGAGGTGTCGATCGACGAGGCCTCTAGGTGCCACGAGTCCGAGTAGTCACCCGACGAATTTCAACGATATTTTGGTCTCGTGGCTCTTAAGGGACTAAGCCCGAACGGTAGCTTATCAACGACCCTTTCGCGCACCGAAACACCGCCTCCTCTAGCGTTCACCTGCCACCCGGACGTGCTTGCCAGCGGTTCGGTGCCACGGCCCACCGCTTGCAAAATACAAAGCTTTTGGGCAACCTTACACTGCTCCAACCGCACTATTTCGCTACGCTTGCAAAACATTAGGACAGCGAGCACCGAAATGAGAAGGAAAAAATGAGAGAGGCTATTGTCGAGGGTCCGTATGCCGAGGTGCCTCGGATCGTACGAGGCCTCTCTAGGTGCCACGAGTCCGAGTAGTCACCCGACGAATTTCAACGATATTTTGGTCTCAGGGCTCTTAAGGGACTAAGCCCGAACGAAGTAGCCCTGAATCAACGACCCTTTCGCGCACCGAAACACCGCCTCCTCTAGCGTTCACCTGGCCACCCGGACGTGTTTGCGCAGCAGTGCGCGTTCGGTGCCACGCCCACCGCTTGCAAAATACAATTTGGCAACCTTACACTGCTCCAACCGCACTATTTCGCGTTTGCAAACATTAGGACAGCGAGAGCACCGAAATGAGAAGGAAAAAAATGAGAGAGGCTATTGTAGAGGGTCCGTATGCCGAGGTGTTGGATCAGACGAGGCCTCTCTAGGTGCCACGGAGTCCGAGTAGTCACCCGACGAATTTCAACGATATTTTGGTCTCCCGACGAATACTTCCTATGTTGATCAACTAAAGTTATATCATATTGATAACAATACAATTTACAAGCTCAAAGGATGATCTAATGTCATATTTTATCAAATGAGATAGTTTCAGGAATCAAAAGTAAGAAATCAAGAAAACTAGGATGAGCTACAGGTACTACTTCTTTAAGATACAATTTACAAATGACTCATATAAATTGTCACATTTAAGGAAATAATTACGTAAGAATAAAAGTAGAGTGCAATAAGGTCCGTCATCCATTATAGATTGCAAAAGAAGAAGATTGTATTAAAAAGGGGCTTACATTCCAACTTATAATCAAAGCTAAATGATCAAAGTACAAACTAAGATATCTCACAAGACTAATGAAATAAAATTGAAAGCATATGTTTAAAATTTTAGCTCTAAGAACTTGTCAAGCTTCAAAGATTAAAATTTATAAAGAAAAGTTTTCCAAAGTTGATATTTCAATATGATTAAGTCTAAAAATTTGCAAAATATTGCAAGAAGGAGATAGAATAAGCTTTGAAAAAGTAGAAAGAACATAAACAAACTTCAATAATAAAATACATCAGATCCATAAGGTTATAATTTATTAAATGTAAGGAAAATTTCTATACAAAGAGTGTATCATATGCAGCACTTGTATGATAATCATGGTTAAATGAGTAAGATGCAAAGCAAGTTAGAAAAACACTAAAGAGGAGAACCAGCTTTCTTAAATGAAATAAAATCATTAAGAAAAACCTCTTATTCATAATAGTCAAGAAACTCAAAACTACTTAGAAGATGACAAAGTGTGCATATAGAATCATAATCTACATGTATTCAAGAAGACAGCTTCACATCCACATCATCATCAAGGTAGAAGATACATAATTTAAGAATACAACTTATTCCAGATTAGTTTAAAGTTTTAAATGGCTAAGTATAGTTTTGAGTTTTCCAAAAATTAACTTATTTAAACAAAATAAAAACTAGAGAAAAATAATGAGAAAAATAAAAAGTAATCAACCTACAAAAAATATCCATCTTTCTCACTCCCAAATTCTAAGTCCGCCATTTCATTACTTTCTCCACTAAATCCATAACTAGAAGTAATACACTAAATCCACCGAACAAAGATCAAAACCCACTTTCTCAGAGTTAGCAATAATACCAAAATAACCAAATTTATAGCCTTATTTAACCAACACACATGGATATATATATATATATATAAGAATCAAATAAAGTGTGCTCCAGACGCGCACGTCTCTGAAAATATATATGTACATGTATAAGTTCATAATGTATGTATACAGATCTCGAACTAAGCACGTGCCATAATGTACATATGGGACCACATGCGGTCGCAAAAGGCTAGATATATATACAATGGACTGTGAATAGATGTACTCATGACCACATATATGTGGCATCCAAGTGGACTATAAATCTACTCATGAAACATCTTCCTCTCTTCGCCTGCTAAGTAAAGACGTCCACGACTCCGGGATGTAGTGAGGGAGATGCCACTACGGATTTCATCCGTGTGGTCCTAGGTGTCTCCAAGCATGCCTCAAACCTAACTCCGCACATTCATAAACAACAAGTTTTTAACACCCAAAATTTTAAAATACCTTCAAAATTTAGAAACTTGTACAATTTAGTTAAAATGCATGTGCAATCTTACCGCAATGTCATGATCCCTATCGATTTGTTGTTGACGCTTCAGGACAACAATAGACTCACGAGGGGTAAGCTACATACAAATAATTAATTTTCAAATTAAATATTTCACACTCATATATATACCTACAAAATTTGATATTGTAGATTTAAGTTTAATAAGAAATAATGAACCTCCAAAATTTAACAAATTTAAAAATTGTGTACCTCGCTAGTGGATTTGCAGAGATGCTATGGCGGTATCTACAAAGAGCCTCCACAATCGCATATGTGGAGGAGTCTCTATAGCAGTCATAAGCTATACAAAAACATGTACAAATCAATTTATTAAAATCTACTTAAGAGCTATACAAAAACATGTACAAATCAATATTTAGTTACTCAAGAAAGAATAAAAATACATTATTAAATTTTATCTTCTATTTAGGCTAAATACATAGGATCTATAAATGTTAGCACGAGGCCATCTATCTTCATATGTATTTGTGTCCAAAGGTTGGGATGGAGAATACTCAAGTATCTAGTAGAAGCTTAAGTGGATATAGAGTGAGACATCGGTCACATTGGGAGCTTTTTGACAGAATAACAACTTCAAAATCAGTGATCGATCGATATGTGTTGCTTGAACAAGGAGAATGAGGAGGAACATTCTCCTTCACGCTACATGCGGTTTTGTTTCAGTGTTTCCGGTCCTCTGAATTTCTCCCACGGATGGCCCCTTGTTTAAATTACCTTTTATCTCTCTCAAAGGGGTTGCTAGGAAAGATTTGACCATGTCTTCCTCCTTAGTGTTTGAATTAGGGATTTACTTAGATTTAAATACGATATGTTTAGGGAGGGCATTTATCCACCAATTATTATTCTCTTTTTTAATGTTTTACCATCTCACAATCAGGAGCAGAATGCCCCAAAAAAATACATCTCCTACATCTCGAAACCCGTAGGCCCTTATAGTCTGCAGAGGATGAGTGCAAGTTTGATTTTGCACTTTAAGATTAAGGTGGGTTGGAAGATTCTTTGAAGTATCAATCTCAACTAGGATTCTTGCATATACATCAGTATGTGTGAAATCATAGGTTTGGGATTCGACGTTAACGATGTTTCCCAAGGTATTTCCTATGGATATCGATAACTATGGTCCTAAAATTATAGGGGTAAGTGGGGTAATTTGATCTAGATTGGTTTGTGTGATAAAGATTCAAAGTGAGAGGGTCAATGATGTGAACCATGGTTTTAAGATAAGGTACCTTTGTTGAAAACCCAAAGTTGTTTAGAAATTTTGTCCTCACACCTATAGAGGGAAAAAAATAATAAAAATTCCCTTAAGATAGGGGTAGAGGTCTAACTTACCCGCTAGAAGCGGAACCACCTTCTTGGAGATCTAATCATGGAGGATAGGGAGGCTAGGCTAAAGATGAGTGAATCTACGATCAAGGCATGATCTTGGTAAAATGAATATATTTCGAGGACTTCATCGCCAAAGGTTACACTTGGGTTTCTCTTAGAGGCCTCATGGTTTTGATCTATGTCTTCTTTTACAAAACCTCATTAAATGAGTGATTGACTAAAGCTTTAGTCAGAAGCAGAGTTTCCAAGCTATCAACAAGGGAGAAAACCCTAGTGTTTGCACCCCTAACAAAGATGTTAGGATTCACTCAACCTCCCAATGGGTTATTAGTGTCCCCAACAAAGATAACAGATTTTCCATTCCTCCTCGCAAGTTCTCGCAACATTGGTGCCAGAGTGTCGATCCAACCCCAACAATGGCTCCATCCACCGCAGCTTTGAGCAATCAAGCCCCACACCCAAAGGCCCAAGAATATTTCTAAAACAAACCCTTAGGGGTCTACATGTTCTCAGCAGAGGGGATGTAGTTTCTAAAATGAAAGGACACCTCCATCACGTAATTTCACACAACCCTACGTGTGCACATATATATGTCCGCCGCCTCCAAATCTATTAGGGTTCATATGAGTGGTGGAGTTAGGGTTCGCAGGAGTTGTCATAAATTGGAGGAGCTGTCTATTAAGGGTACAATGATGTTGTAAATTCTTAAATCTCAGTACACCAATCCATATAAAACTTATAATCATATGGAAAGGACGCATAGATTTTTTTAGATAAAGGGTACGAGAGGATTTAACCTTTTTTACATTTCTTCATCACTCTTATCATTCATTAAAGAGATTTGTAACTAACCTGCGTAAAACTCACGGGAGGCATGCCAGTAGCTTCAGTTCCCTGAGCAGATGATGACCCGCCAGGCTCCTGTATAAAAGAGAAAAATATTAATACATGTGCAACATACACGTGAAACAAATTATAATAATAATCTAGTGCAATTAAATGATTTATTAAAAATGTAAGTTTGTACAACTTGAAACTTACGTTTGAAACACGCCCAACCGCAGTAGCTAGCATGTCAACACCAGATGTTTCCTTCACCGGCTCTCGCTATTTAAAATAAAATAAAAATTAGTTTTTTACATGTATGTACATGAAGTACAATCATATATATATTAATATCTCAAACATGTGAATTAAACTATCAGTACATATATATATTATTTAAATTTATTTAAAATTTACCCGTGAAAGACCAATATCGTGGCTCCAGCTTCCAAAACATTCCCAAAGATCTCATCTATAGAAAAAAATCCCGTGAACCAGCAAATGATGTCTCGCCCGCAGCAGCATACGGCACCACATGATCCACAAGCAGGTGTGGTGCACTAGAACCGCACCTCCACCAACATCACCGGATGCAACTGGGTGCTATGCCAAAGTGAGAGTGTCAGTGAGCTCCTCAATGCATGCAAATGTATCAATCTCCACAACCTCCTTCACCGTAGGAGGGATAATCAAGGCAATGGGGTTTTGGGGCATGGGGGATCCTAGGCCGACCTACGCGTGCACTGTGTCCGCTCAGTGCAGAGCCACCTCCTCGACCAAAAAAAGTCTCGAAAAGTCAAAATAATTCGGGACCTCATTGAGCACAAACTCACAATATAATTTCTTCAAAAATAAAGAGGAACCTCATTGTTGTTGCACAGATGGTGGATAATCAAAACCATCCACCATCGGTCCCAAAAATTGTTTTTGATTCTATCATCATGGCACCAATGGATCGGGAACCGTTTGCAAAGTAATCCTGCAGGGGGGCATTGGTTCTGGGTCGGTAAATAATGCACAAATTAGGTCTTTTCCAATTTTTTTGTCTTTGACGGCGCATGAGATAGTTTATCCGCATACCACCGCCTACAAATCACTTCTAAAGGTGTTCCATCTATGTATTTGGTTGGTCAAGATCACTGACTTCGCCAATCAATGTTCGCAATGTATCAAGCTAAAGTCATGCGGGATGGATTTGTAGCATGGTTTTGTCTTATAGTTTGAATTAGGTTCTCAATGACAATTTTATTTTCTTGGATTCTTCCAATGATATTATCTTGCGTGCTCCTGGCTGGTGGGGACGTAAGGAGCCACAGGGGGCGGATCTATGTTTGGAGGAGGGTTTTGAGGAATGTTCGAGGGTTTTGAGGAATGTTCTGTGGGTTTTGAGGAATGTTTTGACGGTTTGCACGAGCCCGAGCTCACGACCAACCGATAAAACAATAAAATTGTATACATAAACAAACAATTCACAAAACCCATGAAAATGCCAAAAAAAACCTAAAATGCAAAAAAACAACCTAAAATGCAAAAAAATGATTACAATCGGGGACTTACCTCGCTCGTCCGATGAGCAATTTTGAGATAGTATGGTTGAATCTATCGCTATCCGTAAGTCCGAGTGAGCAATTTTGAGATAGTATTGAAAGTGCGAGTGAAAAACGCTTTAGGAAAAGTCGCGGTTTGAATTGAAAATTAGGAAAATAACGAGTCGCGGAATTGGCATTAAATTTTGTCTCGAGCGATTTTATAACTTAGCAGCTCGTGATTTATAAACCAGCGATCGCGGAACTAGGTTCGAATTGCAAAATTGATAACCGCGATCGCGGTTTTAGGACCGCATGGTTTTAAAACCGCGATCGCGGTACCTTTATTTCGGGTTTTTATGTCCACGGAATTGTCCACCAACTTCGTGCACTTACCCATATGCAGCTTTATTTTGTATATTTGTGTCTATGGACTAAACCCTAATGTGTTTTCATGTTATTCATAGTTCATATCTATTTCCATTATGTTATTGTGATGTTTATGTTTATCTCATGGAGAATTTATGCTTAGAACTAGATCCACTACCTCTGTATTAGATTAAATGCATGTTTTCTTATTCTACAAACCTTTCCTCCATTAATGGCAAAACATTCTTACAAAGATCACATAAAGGAGGGGCTCGGTGCTCTGCAGCACCTCGAGTGAGTGCCAACACTCGGGTGATAGTCCGACGTGCTTGGGGTTAAAAGAAAGATTGGAAGATGAGGTAAAGGAAACTAAACTATATTATGTTTTTACCTCCAAATTTGATTTTCAATAACACTTTTTTTATTATTTCAAAACTACCACTTAAATAGGACAACAAATTAGGCCCATTATTATTTTGTTTGTTTTATAACAAAAAAATAGTTTTTTTGTCTCATAGAAGATGCAAAAATTAGGTGGATGAGTACCCATTCAAAATATTTTCTTTAGACGTGGATTTCTAGAAGATCATACTTTGGAGACTTCGGCTCTTCTATGGTTTATTTGATGTGTTCTCTTGTGATAAATTGCTTCTTGAACTATGCATATTTATCTTTTCTAGGTTTTCCCCTCCGGTCCTATCATAGTGAAACCCAATTTTTTCCCATAGCTAAGGTGGCGAGTTTCCTATAAATGGCCAACTCTCCTTCCATTCAACGGGTCAATGCATGGTATTGTGTCCCACACATTGTCCCAAAAATGAGTGAGAAATGGGGCAGGGTGGGAAATTAATGGGGTTCACATGAACCCCTTTCGTGTGAAGTTCCATGTAGCATACATTATTACCACGTATGGCATGGAAATGGGTTCGCATGAAGAGGGTTTTCACGTGAACCCCCTTCGGTCTAACTAACTTTGTGCAAACCCCCAAGTTTATATATTGGAGCCAACATGGAGGATATCACTTTTCCTTTGTCTCCTCCTTCACGCAAAGACTCCACAGAGCCGACTAGTGATCCCATGCTCATAATGAGTTGGAGCCCACAAATATCCCACATTGAGCCCAAGCATCCACAACCCCCATGTATGTGTAATTTTTTTCTTTTTATAAAAATTGGGAAAAACAATTGAAACCCTAGTTGAATAGCCAACTGAAATCATTTTTTTCCTTAAATGTTGGCAACGGAGCAAATTTACCCTAGTAAATCTCTTGTATCATGACTAGGCTTCACAAATTTCATTTTTCATTGGGCATCACGAGTATGTTGTGGTCTTCTTTCACTGTACTTATTAACATGGAAATTACTTTTTTAGGAACCTAACAAAGTGTAGTCCTACCTATTATTGCATTGAAAGAAATGAAATTAAACAACCAACTGTTGACTACTATGTGGAATAGAACAATCTTGATTTAAGTTAATATATATAAACACTATTTTTCTTGTGGAGCCTTATACAATTAGAGCACGATGCAGTATAAGAGTGTACTAGTTTTATAAAATGCCCAAAAGCCATTTTTTCCCCTTGAAAAATAAATTTGAGCATAATTTTATATTTTTCAAGGGTTCTAGTGGACTCAATTAATATGAAAACATATGTTAAAGGGAACATTGGTCATTATTTACTTGAAAATCAACTCATCCGTTGAGAAAAGTGGACCTCGGGATGGAGAGGACTTGTTCATTTTGCATTGAATGTTGGAAACAAAACTACCTCTACAATACTTACCCCTTTACTTAAATCTCTTATATCATGACCAGGGCTTAAAAAAATCGGTGTTCATTGTGCATCATGAGTATGTTGTGGTCTTCTTTCAATGTACTTATTAAGTTGGCAATTATTGTTTTTAGGAACCTAGTAGAGTAGTCCTACCTATTATGGTTGAACAAAGTGTTCATTTTTCATTGAATGCTTGCAACGAGAACTACCTACACAAGTACTTACCACTTAACTAAAATATCTTGTATCATGACCAGGATTCACAAAATTTATCCTAAGAACACATTTTTTGACTCGTGTTGCATGTTTATCTGTTTACTTTTAAATTTCAATCAACTCATTTCATTTACAGATCACCCCACACTAGTTATGAACATTTACAAAACTTCATCTCAAAGTATGATTTGATCTCATCTCCCTTTAGGCCCTAACATCTTTTTGTAAGTTTTTAATAGGTCTTCATTTGTAAATATCCCTTAAAAATCAATTTTATAGTTCAAACTAGGTTTGTTAAGCCTACAATATAGTGATGGAGAAAATTTCATACCTTATTTAAAAATTGGAATGGTGTAAGGCCCGAGACCCATAAAAATTATTTCATTACCTTCCTTAGATGTTATGCAAAGGGTTTAGAGCTTCATCCTTCCATCTAATTCACCACGCCATTCTTACTTCTTCCTGACTTTCTCTATGTCTTGTTTGTTATAGTCAACTATGAACATTGTCACAGTTTTTAGGAAATTTCAAGGCTTTTAAAGGACATGGCTTGTAAAATATCTTCCCTTACTATAACTTATTGCTAGGTAAACCATGAGAAATGTTTCTTAAAAGTTGTCTAATTAATAATTTCAATAGAATTTGTAGATGAATTCATTTTAATAGAATTTGTTTCATTTGAATTATTTGATAAATAAATGGGAAGAGAGTTTGAGATGAGATATTTGGGAGTAATGAAATACTATTTGTGAATCAAATTGAATCAGTGAAAAGATGGCCTTTTTATATTTTAAACTAAATATGATAATAATGTACTCAAGAGTTTTCAATTGTTAAATAAAAAATTGAACACCAACACCATTTTCTACAAGAACCAAGTTGAGAAAAGAGGAAAAGGTAAATCTAATGTTGATCCTACTTAGTATTATTGTTATTCCTATAATGAATTTGAAAAATATAGTAAACTTCATCATATAGTAATATCTCTCGTTAATCATCACTATCTTCATAGTATAAGTAGTAATTTTTTTATCTTTCTCATTATATTTTCATTGATTTAGTTTTCTCTCAAGTAAATATTTCACACTCAAAACTATCTAGATTCAAATATATAAGAAGGGGTAGCTACTTCTTCACTACTTCATTTCTAAAAAAATTGCAGGTCCATTTGGGAACTTTTTCTTGAACCTTCTCATACATGGGAGATGTGAAGTTATTGTAATGATTTCTTGTTTGTTATTTTCAGTTCTCATATATTGAATAATTTAGAGATTTGTAAAAATATTATTCCTCAAATTGTGCCTCACTCATTTCCTTCTCTTTCGTAGAGATGCAATGCTTCTCAATAAAAACTATGAAAGTGAATCTCGAGAACAATATTATCCCAATTTGTATACTTTGTTCCATACTTATCCATCCTTAATTGTTAGTATTTTTTCTAATTAGCCCTATTGTTAGTATTTTTTCATGTAACATATTTTTTTGGTTTTATCATTTTAAATTGTTAGTTATTATTAGTAATGAAACATTTACTTTTATATAGTTATCTATTAATAATGAAATGTTTTATATAGGAAAAGTATATGTTTGTTATTGTTAGTATTTGACATGGAAATTTAAATTTATGTGTAATCTAAATTGAATTTTACTTTCATTTTTTTATAGTCATGGCTTCTTCCGCTCCTAATTTGTTTGAGAGGACTGAATTAGAGATAGCAAAATTGTAATCTATTCTCGAGGATCCAACTATAGTTGGGAACTATAAACCCATTTGTGAAAAATATTGGTTAATATTCGAAGAATAGAAAAAAATTGAAAACATACAACCCATTTGATTCTCGAGTCAATAATTAAATTTATGGATTCATTAAAATCAAGTGTCTCAAGAGATGTAGGATCTGATGAGATTCAATTACGAATTCCTGATATAGAAGTCGTTAAGAGGTCGTGCTAGATTTTTATGTAGGAAAGCTAAAAATAAGGTCATATTATGTAAGCGAGATGTTCATGTCCATCCTATATTTGTGGCCTCTCAGGCCAATTTCAAAATAATGACATATTAGCATTATATTTCATACTAATGCTACATGATGAGGTTCACCTAAACCTAAAGGCGATCTATTTAGACATCCCACCTTATTACGGATAGGGGCATGACCGTATTAGCCACGAGGAAACCATATCGACGGAGGGAGCTCCTTTAGTTTTTGACGTGTGTCCGCTTGTAACAAGGCCACGACCATTATTAATAGGCTTTCGGGATGTCATAGTGCTTTTCGTTATGAGTACCCATGAGGGTGCTATCGAGGGTCTTGTGAGCATTTATCATGAGACCTAATTGATCTCTTCGACCATGTGGGTCGATGCACTTTGAAAAGATGTGGTACTATCGGTGGAGGTCCTAGTAGTAGAAGTGATGCACACAACGAGGTATATGCTCATGCGAGATTTGATTTCCTTAGATGAATTCAAGGTGGTTACAGATCCCACTAAAAAAATCTAGTTAGGACGCATCATGGCTGCTGAATTGTTACATGAATATGAGCTGATTGCATAATATTGCATCATTCCACTATCGAGGGTTTTATATTTTATAAAGTAGAGAGACAACAATATCTTGTAGTCGTGGTGCTACTATCGCTGCTTTACTGATCAAACCTCCTATTCTTGGGATCGTCACACATGATGTTCAATACATTTATGTTCCAGTGTGTGAAAATCAAACCTTAATTTAATTAAAATTTATTTTATTTCATCATTACTTTACAATTTAATAATATTAATATTAGTATTGAGTTCATGTTTAGGCTACTACTCCATCGTTTGGTGCTTCACAGCCCACACCCTTTCCCCATATGAAATATACACAACTCTTGAATGAGCTGAGCATCGACCTTCATGTTCGGGGACTAAGTGATCTTGGCTCATTTGGATCATTATTTTCTGGTTTTGAGGTCATGGGTGAATATTAGATTGTTTCCGTTGGAGGTCTCATAGATTTGGAGACACATTCCACGAGGTATATACATGTAGAGATATATCTATTTTTATTTTGATTTAGAATTCATATTTAATGAAATTTATTCAAAATACTTTTTTATGATCTATTGTTGCATTGATGGGGAGCATGATACCAAAACAATCTCTGCAAATGTGGTGCAAAATTGAAGTCGATTTTCTAGGGTTTATATTTTCTCACCGCCATACCACAAACTTTTCGGGATCTGCGGGAATTTATTGCTATAGTCACTCCTAAGGTTTCTTTCCCTTTGGGAATCCCCTTTATAATGTCCTCACCATCTTCGACTCCAGGTTGTTTGTTAGGAATTAATAATATCTAATGCGAATAATTCCTCGAATCGCAATAGTAAGAAGTATGAATAGAATTAAAAAAATGAAATATTCACAACACGAAGACAATATTTAATGTGGTTCACCTAATGAGGGCTATATCCACCAAGAACACTTTGCTCATATTTTATTACAAGCCAATAGTCTTCACAGTTACAATAATAAGATCTTGTTTGGAGCTACACTCAACAAACCCTCCCGAATTCGCACTTGAATTCACACAAACTATTCACCTTCACAAAACACACTCATATAAATTCTATTGTATATCCATCTATTTATAAGTACATCAATAGGTATCTGAAGAGGTAGTTTTACAAAACAATGGGTAATGAAAAACCATGGGCCCAAAAACAACCCATAATGGGTACCCATTACCCATGGGTTAATAAACCACCCATGAAAATTTTCTTAAGGGCTTCACCCCTGAACCCCATTGACCTGCTCACCGATGAGGGGGACTGCCATAAAAATATCCAAGTGTAACACATGGAAGGTGTACCAAACTCTAACATGAAAACAGGCATCCACAAACATAACAATCTCCCACTTAGAGACTGATTTCCACTGAGAAAGCTTCTCAACCCTTCACTGTCATCCGTGAAGGCCAACCAAAGCTGAACATAGATTTATTTTATCCCATGTTACCACCTTGGTCATCATGTCTCAGGATTATAACTAGTATGAATCTTCTCCAACTTCAACTTATCTTCCTCCAAAGTTGTCCTGATGAAGTGATATCTCAACTGTATATGCTTCATCCTGGAGTGGAAAGCATATTTCTTAGCTAGGTGTATAACACTCTGACTATCACTATGCAACTTACATTCCTCCTACTTATTCCCCAACTCCTCAAGAAATTGTTGTAACCAAATCATCTCTTTGCTTGCCTCTGTGCAACAACATACTCAGCCTCCATGGTTGGCAAAGCCACTAGCTTCTGTAGTCGTGAAATCTAGCTCATTGCTATCCCACCTACAGTGTAAACATAACCTGTTGTGCTCCTCTTACTATCAACATCTCCAGCCATGTATCGAATCTACATAACCACGTAAAGTGGTGTCTAATCCACCAGTAGCAAAAATTGTCCCCATGGTCCCTCTCAAATACCAAAGGATCCAATTTACTGCTTGCCAATGCTCTTTACTCGATCACTCATAAATATACTCACAACTACCACCGCATGGGAAATATCGTGCCTAGTGCACACCATAACATACATCAAACGCCAACCGCTAATTAGTAAGGTACCTTGGATATCTGGTTTCTTTCCTACTCTGTCTTGGGACACTGCTCCTTTGATAACTTAAAATGGCCTGCCAAAGGAGTCCCAACCAGTTTAGCATCCTACATGTTAAACCTATCCAATACCTTCTTAATTTACTCTTCCTGAGATAAAATTAGCTTCTTTTCCTTCCTATCCCGAGTTATCCTCATACCAAGGATTTATCTGGCTACCCCCAAATCCTTCATATCAAAGGATTCACTTAGTTGTTTCTTGAGTACTTTTATTTCTTACATGTTTTTACCTGAAACCAACATGTCATCAACATAAAAACACAGGATAATATAACTTCCATCCTCAAATTTATTTGTATACACACAATGGTCAGAATGACATCTAATATAACCTTGCTCCATAATGAAGCTATCAAAATTCTTATACCATTGACACGGAGATTGTTTCAAAGCCATAAAATCTCTTCTTTAGTTTGCACACCATCTCCTCTTTACCTTTGACTTCATATCCTTCCTCGTTCTTTGTATATATAGTTGCTCTTCCAAATCACCATGAAGAAATGTAGTCTTTACATGTAACTGTTCTAAGTGCAAGTATTTTGCTGCCACTATTCCAAGAATAGTTCTGATAGAAGTCATTTTTACTACAGAGAGAAAAATCTCATCAAAATCTATACCTTGGTTCGTGCAAACCCCTTGACCACCAACCGGGCCTTATATCTTTTCTTTCCTCCTTATTCATCTTTAACTTTGTACACCCACTTGTTCTACAATGCTCTTTTGCCTTCCAATAGCTTCACCAAATCCCAAGTCTGGTTCTCCATGAGAGACTTATGCTCCTCATCCATGGTTTGCTCCCACTTCTTGCTAGCATCTACCTTCATTTCTTCATCAAAGCTCTCTGGCTCTCCACTATCAGTGAGTAATAAATAATAAAGAGAAGCGAGAAAAAATTTTAGGTTCTTTTCTTACCCTAGAAGACCTCCTCACTGTAGGAGTTTGGGGTTCCTAAAGGCGATTCATGGGTCACATGTCCCATCCGGAAGATCCTCTACCACTGCATATTATTTCTTGGATTCTTCCATGTTTTCCTGTAACTATTGCTTATACATGACTTTCTCATTAAAGACCACATCCCTAGATTGAATTATTTTCTTGTCCTTAATACTCTAACATTTAAATCCAAATTCATCACCACCATAACCAATAAAAGTGCATTTTTTTGATTTAGCCTCTAGCTTGGTCCTATCATCCTTGTCAATATGAACAAACACCTCACATCCAAAGACTCTAAGAAATGAGTAATCAAATTTCTTACCGTACCAAGCCTCCTCAGGTATGCCTCCATCCAAGGCACTTGAGGGTCCTCTATTTATCAAGTACACAGCTGTGCTCACCGCTTCTGCCCAAAAATAAAGAGGCAATCCTGCATGTATCCTCATGCTCCTAGCACATTCCATTATTGTTCTGTTCATCCTTTCTGACACCCCATTCTCTTTGCCGGGGGTTCTGGAACCATATTTTGCCTGTGGATTCCATTCTTAGAACAATAATCATCAAATTCATTACTGTAATACTCCCCTCCATTATCTGACCTGAGACATTTTAACTTAAGACCTGTTTCATTCTCTACCAAGGCTTTCCATTTAACAAAAGTATCAAATACATTAGATTTATTTCTAATACAATAAACCCAAACTTTTCTTGTTGCATCATCAATAAAAGTAACATAATAACTTGAGCCCCCAAGAGATGATACCCGAGCCACCCACACACATCGAATGTACCAGGTCTAACTTACTCTCTTTCTTTATAGGTCCAACCTTGAGAAACCTTAATCGCTTCTGTTTCCCATATATATAGTTCTCACGTAAATCTAAACCTATTTCTCAGTATATCCAGGAAAATTCTTCTTTGTGATGTCCATGCCCTTATGGCTCATATGACCGAGCCTATAGTGCCATAGTGTTGTATCTATATCTAAAGCCACAAGATTACAATCATTAGTACTATCGGTGGTTAAATACAAGGTTCCAACCTTCTTACCTCTTGCCACCACAAGAGCACCCTTGTAACCTTCCAAGAGTCACCTGTAAATATCACAAGACACAACCATCACTTCCCAATTGCCTCCCCGATATCAAATTTCTCCTTAATGTAGGCACACGTCTGACATCCTTCAATAGTCATGTATTCCCATTTTGTATCTTAACCTGAATAGAACCTTTTCTAACTATACTGCAAGGCTCATCATCACCAAGAAAAACATGCCCAAAATTCCCTTGAACATAATCAACAAAATAATGCCTATGTGGAGTAGCATGAAAAGAAGCCCCGAATCTAAAACCCAATATTTAATAATATTATGCAAAGAAAGAATCAAAGCATCCTGACATACATTACCCGATGCCACATTTTCCTCCTTGTTTTCTTCCTGTTGTTTCTTCTTGTCCTGAAGCTCCCAACAGTCCTTCTTTACATGCCCAGACTTTCCATAGTGCCAACATACTATCTTGCTTTTGGATTTTGACCTTGCCCGATCCTTTGATTTTCCACATTTCCTCTATTCTTTTGTCTCCCTCTAGTTTCCACTATCAAAGCATTCCCTGAAGTAGAAGATTCACTAGATCTTTTTCTTCACATTTCCTCACTTAGAATCACCCCTACAACATCCTCAAACTTCAAATTTGAGTTAGCTGGAACCGAGTTGCTTACCACCATTACCAGGCTATTCCAACTCTCAGGTAAAGAGCACAAAACTAATAAATCCCTAACTTCTTCATCAAATTCTATTATAACCAAAGCTAGCATATTTACAACCGTATTAAAATCATTTAGATGATTTTCTATTGAACCATTCTCAGACATCTTCATATTAAACAATTTTTTCATTAAAAATATCTTATTAGAGGTAGAGGGTTTTTCATACAACTTCCCTAATGCATCCATCAGTTCTTTTGTAGTCTTTTCCTTTGAAACATTAAATAATACCAAAGATGCAAGACACAACCGGATCATTCCAAGTGCCTTCCGATCCAAAAATCCCATTCCGCATCTGTCATACTCGAGGGTTTGTTCACCTTCTCGAACAATGGAGTATAAAGATCCTTCGATAAAGGTAATATTCCATCTCGCATCTTCCAAAGATTGAAATTCTGCCCGTTGAATTTATCAACCCTAGAAATTCCATCATTTGCCATAGCTCCCACTCAAGCTAAAAATTTTCCCTGCTATTAAACACTTCAGCAAACCAAACCAGGTTTTGATACCAATTGTTAGGAATTAATAATATCTATTGCGGAATAATTCCTCGAATTGCAATAATAAGAAGTATGAATAAATTACGAAATGAAATATGCATAACACAAAGACAATATTTAACTTGGTTCACCCAATGTGGGCTACATCCACCAAGAGAACTTGCTTAGATTTTATTACAAGACAACAATCTTCACAGTTACAATAATAAGATCTTGTTTGGAGTTAAAAAACTCAAACAAACCCTCCCGAATTCGCACTTGAATTCACACACACTATTAACCTTCACAAAACACACCCATATAAATCCTATTGTATGTCCATATATTTATAATTACATCAATAGGTAGCTAAAGAGGTAGTTTTACAAAACAATGGGTACCAAAAACCATGGGCCCAAAAATAGCCCATAATGGTTGCCCATTACCCATGGGTTAATAAACCACCCATGAAAATTTTCTTCACCGTAAAAACATCCGAGTGTAACACATGGAAGGTGTACCAAACTCGAACATGAAAATAGGCTCCACAAACATAACATTGTTTCAACCATGGCGGAGATAGTGGAGAAAGAATTGCACCAGCGACGGGACCTAGGAAATTCATCCTGAAGGTCTTTCACAAGGTAATCTTTCACCTCCTGATGTATTTCTTCCCATTCCTGAATTTAATGCTTCTTATAAATGGTTAAAGAAGTTATACCTCATTGGGTATTTTGTGGGTCAAATCACCTCTGAAAGCATGCTTAAATCGTATGTTAACATAGTCTAGACTCCTCATGGAGTCTTCCTGGATAGTGTTCAAAACATGACTAAGGGTTTCTTTCTTTTTCATTTTTATGACCCTGCTAATGCACCCAATATTCTAGATAAGCAAGCCACTTGGTATGTCCACAACTCACTGCTTGTGTTAACACCCTCGCACAAGAAATTTGTGGTATCTGCATGTACCGCTTTTAAAATTGCTGTTTAGGTTGAATTTCATGGTCTTCCTCTGCGATGCGTTCCTTTTTCCAAAAATTTCCTCCTCACTTGGGCAGCGGTTTTCTTGAAGTGACAAATTTTACCATGCTTTTCCACAAGCAATTCTGCATTAAGAATGATATCTCACGGGATGTCAAATAATTTGTGGATATTCAAATGGGAAATAAACATTATTCCCAATGGGTCATGTATATCAATTTACCTAATGCTTGTTCCATTTCTAGGTGTCTAATCATAAGATCAAGGATTGTCTATGTACCCTCTAACCTCCCCGTGGCCAAAACAATTCTCGAACCAGTCAAATCCCAAAAAGATGAAGGTTGGTAAGTTGTTGGGGGCTGGAGAAACAAGAACAAATCCTAGCAATCCAAATCCTCTAGCTCCCATGGCCACCGAAAACCAGCTACTAAGGAACATTCTCTCAATATTCCAGCTAAGAAGCCTAAAAATACTTGCTAAATAACCAACTTTTGCTACCATCTCGGCTACTTCCGTTGCCAAAGTACTCCAGCACGCCCCTTACGGCATCGGTTCTCATGGACAAAATAAATTCTATTTCACACGTTCACATCCAACATTTAGTTCCACTTTGCTACTACCAAGAAACTCACAAGGGCCATCCAAACAACCCTGAAGTCCTTCCCGCATCTCTTGGGACCATAACCGAACATGTAGTGTAGATTCCACCAAAGAAGAATACAACATTGAGTATGCCAACCTGGAAAAAGGTTGATCTACAAAATATTTTTCAGCAAAATGCTTCTCATTTCTTACACAATAAATATGATTCCCCGATGGCTTGGAGGATGGGGATATGGCTCTGGAAAATAGTTTCCCATGAATTGATTATCTTGGAATGTTAGGGGTCTTACAAACTCCTATCGTAAGTATTTTGTGCGTGAAACTTGACAAAAATGTGCAAATATGGATGTTTTATTTTTCCAAGAAGTAAAAATTATAGGTTTTCAATTACATATGGTTTTCAAGTCCATCTATCCTAACAAATTGGATTTCTATAGCAATCATGAAGCAGGGTGTGGGGTATTAATTTCACTTTTTTCTACCAAATTGTGTCCTTTATTAATTGACCATGGTGTCGACCCCACAAATCATGTCATATGGGTCCTTTTTAATATTGATTTCCACCCTTTTCGGATCATAAATATTTAATCCTCAAATGATGCGGCCGAAAGGGCCAATCTGTGGCGGTGGATAGCCAACTCCATTCCTGATATTTACTAGGTTATAAGTGGAGATTTTAATATGGTTGAATCACCTAATGATAAATGTGGCCATCTGCCCATGAGGTGGATTCTGGTGAAAGGGAAGCGTGGTACTTCATGCATAATAAATTCTTAGTTTTTGATATTAACACTTCTCTCTTTCCCACCTCTGAAGCTTGGTATGTGTGGACCAATCTACTTGGAGGGACGGATCATATTATTAAATAGATTGAAAGGGCTATGTTGTCATCTCAAGATTTTTTTGAGTTTGATAGCATTTATTCTATGTCATTGGAGGTCTTGTATGACTGTGCCCTTTCAGATCATTCTTCAATATGATTTTGTATTTGTTAGTATGATGTGCACCCCTTTTATCATAAAGGAAAATTATTTCTTAATATTTCCTTGATGCAACATGGCCCCAATTTCAATCATGTCAAATGGATTTGGAAATCAATTCCATGACCCAATCACTATCATTAGTTTCATCCACATGTGCAAGCTAGCTAGATACAATGGTGGGAAGACACACCGACTCGACTACTAAATTTCTTAGAATCTACAATTGATAGCTGAAAAAAATTGGTGCCACTCATACTCCACTAACACCTTAACTCTCATCTCGTGAATGATGGTTCTCCAAGGTGATCCCTTCTCTGAAGCTCTACAAATACAAGTTGCTAAGCTCTAGAAACAAATCTAAATTATGGATAACTACAATGCTAGAGGCACACAAATCCGGGCTCAGATGCATTGGCTCAATATTGGAGATCGATTCTCAAAATAATTATTTCTTTCTCTCCAAACTAGAAATCCTTCCCAACAGATATACAAGATATCATGGACAATGGAGTTTGGATTACAGAACCACAACTTGTATTTCAAGCCTTTTTGCATCATTACAAGCTCGTCTTTTAAGTTCAACCACCCTCTATAGCTTGCCAAGCTGCTCTTGATCAATGTCTGGGTGTTGTGTCGTGAAAACTATCAGAGGCTTAGAAGGTGATCTGTGAGAGAATTTTCACCATTAAGGACCTCCATGAAGCCACTATGTAAATGGCTAATGATAAAGTGCCGGGCTACGATGGGTTTCCTTGTGAATTTTATAAATCCCTTTGGGATTTTGTCGGACAAGACCTATTTCAGGTCTATCTTGAAGGATTTTATAATCAATCCCTAGGGCCACACATTAATAAGGGAAACATCAAATTTATCCCTAAGAAAGGAGACATCAAGAAAATAACCTATTGGAAGCTGATTACGTTGTTGAATGTCTCCTAAAAAATCATTTCCAAAGTATTAGCTCTACAATTACGCAATCTTCTGCCTGTTATTATTCAGCCAGAGAAAACAAGATTTATACAGGGATGATTCATCCTGGAAAACATCATCGTGGTGTGGGAAGGCATGGAATGGGCCCACAGGTCTAATCAGGTAGCCATGTTTATCAAGATCGACTTTGAGAAGGCTTACAATCAGATTAAATGGCCATTCATTCTCACCATGCTTCAAGCCCTTGGCTTTGGACCCATTTTTATTCAATCCGTCAATATGCTTTTTGTAGATGCCTTTGCTCAAATTTCTATTAATGGCCTCAACTCAGAACCTTTTGGGATTTTTCGGTCTATTCAATAAGGCTTTCCTCTTTCCCCTAGACTATATGTGCTAGCAGATGAAGGATTTGGTTATCTCTTACTTGCCAAAGCGCAAGGTATTTTTCATGTAATCTCACTCCATGCTGAACCAAAGACATAACTTCTTAGTGGGAATTTTGTAGATTATTAATTTCTTATGCTTATTGAAGATGAAACTAACATTTGTAATGTTATGAAATGTTTGGATACTTTCTGTCTAGCTTCTGGCTCATCCATTCAATGGCAAAAACCTAGTGTTATCGGTAATCTTTCCTTCCCACACCTGACTAGGTTGCCACTTTTGATTGGAAAATATTGTAACATGGTGTTATTTTTAAATTTTGAGTATTAATATTTCTTTTCAAGCCCCCGGATAAACTATGGAATTATGTCATTCAACGGGTGGCAAAAAAGTTGGAATATTGGATCACCATGCCTTTATCCCTAGCTAACAAGTTCCAAATATGCTCTAAAGTTCTTGTAGCCACACATGTTTACTACTCGTCATGTTGGGTTCCTTCCAAAGCCTCTATTCAGAAGTTGGAGAAACTACTCAAAGCTTTCTTATGGGCTAATGCTTCTACAGAAAAGGTTTTCATTGGGTAGCTTAGGATATATGTTGTTTACCTCGAAACTCTGGAGGCCTTGGGCTTATTCACATTCAACACCAAGGACAAGCTCTTTGCATTAAATGGATTATCAGAAGCATTACTAGCCAAGAAGCTTGGAAAGTTCTCATACAACATGGTATTGTGGAAGGTTCTCCTTATGGCCAACCTGTGTGGAAAGGCTTAGGTTTTGTCATTTTTTCATCACCCCAGTGCTGTAAAAATTGTTGGCACCTTTTTGCTTAAGATTATTTGGAAAGCAAGGAAATGTGTCAAAACTTGGCTTCTGTGGAAGGGGGATGGATTTCGTAATGGGATTTCTATTAACCAACAGTCTCTCTAGTGGTCGCCAATCTTTCAAGCTCAAGATAAATGCTTAGCAGAGGTCCTAGGAATCTCCGCACTAAAATTATTTAAGCGTAGAGTTCACACCATAGAGGACTTATTTTAAATACGATCAATCCTAGTCCTCTTGGCCAGCTTCTAAAGCTCTGTTTCAGCTTTCCAACCAAGATCAAGATACTTTTACTACTTTTGTGATAAATTAACTTCCTGACCACATGTTGCATAAGATTGTTGTGCATTCCTCTCGCCTACCGTGGATGGACTGGAAATGGTATGCTTTGATACCCCATTCTGTAATTACAAAGCCAACAAAGGTTATCATTTAATCTCACCCCATTTTCCCATGGTGGGAGAAATTAATACATGTTGGGGAATTCATTCCACTTTGGCTACATGGGGTAGGTGATTTGAAATTGTTTGGACTATATGTGTGGAGCCCAAGATTTCTCATTTCCTTTGGTGTATTCTACACCAAGGTCTTCCTATCGGGGCTTGTCTTGTTCAAATTGGGATCTTAGCTCCCAATTTCCCTTTTTGTGGGAATATGGAAATGATTTTGCATATCTTTTGGTTTTTTTCCCCAAAGCTCAACTTTCCTAGAATTGGATCCATTATTTTTATTTCCTTCATGGCCTCACCTCTTCACTTGGTAGCATATTCTTTTGGGAGATAATCCCAAACTTCTACCTATGTTCACCTAGATTTGGCATGTTTTCGGGGGACATTCTGTTTTCGATATGGAAAGAAAGAAAAGATTTTTTATTTGCTAATTTTGTAGTTGATCAATATTTCTCAATTTATAATAAATCTATGGTGATATCCTATGTGCTATCAGATTCAAGTTCAGGCCAACAAGGTGGCACACAAACTGGATCACCTCCAGACCCTAGTGTGCCATTGGGGGGAAGCCCCATGCAATATTTACAGAGTACCTAAATCTCCCACCGGTCGTTCCTCACCCTTTACCTTGGTGGCCGGTGTAACCAATCTCAACGTCATGCTTTCATCACGCTCGCCACTCCCCGAGGCCATTTCATCGGTGCAATTACTCACCTGTTTTCTATCATGCCTAGATTTCTATGCCGTAGTCATTGGTTCATCAACAGGATGGGGCTCACCACCTCTCCAACATGGGTGGGGATCTCCCCATGCCACTACTTCCTACCGGGATGCTTGGAACCCACCACCACCTCCACCACCATCAAAAAAATTCCCTCACCTCAGCCTTACCATTCCTACTCATGGGGAAGTAGACTGGATGAATAAATTTATATTGGTTGGGGCTTCCATATGCTGTAGAAAGGACTTATCTAGTTTAGGGTGTCCAGATGATCGAGGATCCACCCACCTTGGGCATGTTTTTGTTGTTTCTGATTGTGTTTTTTTCTTTTTTTAGGTGATGCCTTCTTTTTTTACTCTCTCTCTAGGTTTTGCCTAGTTTGAATCTTGTTGCTCTAGGCTCGACCTAGCTTTATTTGTGGTTTTGGGGCATGCTCTCATACTGCCCACTTTTTTTTGAAATTCATCTTATATCGTATTGAATTAATATAATATAAGATTCTTTTCATAAAAAATACTTGTTTATGAACTTATTATATTTAATTTAATTTAATTCGGAGGGATCTACAGGATAAAGATCTACACATAGTTTAGATACTCCTAACATCCTCCAGAGATATATACTTGAGGTAATTAATTATACATATCTGTTATATGATTTATTCAATTAATCAAGAAATTGTTGTAGAATTTTTCTTATAAATTTTAATATATAGTATGTTATATATAGTTTCTGATGTGTATATTTCTTTTTATTAACATGCAAGGTGCAACAGGATCCTAGTGAAGGGTCCAGTATTCACCCTACTACATGACAAAGACTTTAATGATACATATTGTCCGAGTGTTTTCATCATGTACATGTATATATCTATGTGTTTACATGATATTTTAGACATGTGCATATATACTCATTAGACCTGATTTTTATATTTTGATATATGACTTAGACACATGTATATATATTCATTAGACATGAATTTTATATTTTGATATGTAATGTAGCATAGAATTACAGAAGAAGAATCATTTAGTTCGCAATATAAGTAGCAAATGATAGAATTCCCTCTAAATGCGTTATTTCATTTTTGTGGCACATTGATGCTCACAAAAATTGGTCTATTATGGGGAACTTCAATTTTGTAATACTTTGTTGCATATTTTAATTGGCATTATTCCTATATGAATTATTCTCTATAATCATTGCTCTTGTAAGTTCTACAATTGGCTTTCATTATCAATCTATAAATTATAATAGCTTAAGGAATTTGTTTTATTTACCACTACTATTTGGGTTGTATTACTTCCTCAAGGTATTAAGGATGATTTTTTGGATTGGATATGATTTTCAAGGATCCATGGTTTTGTATATTACTTGTGTTATTGAAGTTGTTCATTGGCATATGCAATGTGTTGATTTTTCCTATAACTCTGTGTTAACTATTGTAGTATTTTTCATCTTGTAATTGTACTAAATAGAGCTATACCCTCAAGTGATAGGATGATTATGAATAATGTATGGAAGATTATTTAGTATGTTCATTATAAAACTAGAGGTTTCTCTACATCTAATAAGGAAATTTAATATAGTGTTGCTCATTTTCATGGATGATGTTGGAATTTCAATAGTTTAGAATTATCTTTGAAACTAAGTACACTATTTGTTTTCATAAAAGTAGTGTGGTTGATTCTTGCTTGAGGGGTCATAATATGACCTGATAAATTAGGTATTTCATTCATGTTGAAGGGAGTCACATGGAATTAATCATGGAGATTGATATTAGAGGGAATTCTAGCATTTATTAGTTGTTGAACTTGCACTAAAAGATAAGGGTTAGGATGCTTATATACATTGTACTAGATATTTTTTATTACATAGAGTGTTGATTTTGATTTTATTAAAGAATGAGGGACTTGATAATAAAGGATGGGTAACACATGTTTCCATTAATATCCCTTTTTTAATGGGTCTTGCAAGCTATCGAGTTTCAATTAGCGTTTTGAACAAGAAGGGCGACTTTTTAGTCATATGCATAAAAACAAAAAAATGAGTGAGTTTTTCTATGACCAGAATGGGTGATCAAATTTATATATTCAAGCTTGTAATTAACAAATAAAATTATATCCTTACCCATTTCAGAAGTGGTTGACCACTTGTTTACCCATTTCAAAAATGGTTAATATGACCATCTTGTTTCCATCTTCTAAGGTCTATTTGTCTAATTTTATAGACCTATATATTGTCATATATCTTGAATTTTATATTTTGATATGTAATATCATAAATCATAGAAGAAGAATCTTAAATATAATAAATTGGCTTCTATTTATCCTCTTGCATATTATGAGCATCAAATAATTACTTCTAAAAACATTGATTGAGGCTAACTACTAAAATTTGAACATATGAAGACAAAAATGTGAGGTGAAGAGAGATGGTATACTTATGGGTTTTACTTGTATGATTCTTATTCAATTTTCATGCATCTTTCATTTTCTCATTTCTCTTTATTAAAAAAATAACATTCTAAAATGGTTGTTCTATAGCAATTACCATGTTCATAGTGTCATTCTTAGTTAGAAAAAGATTATATAATATTCTTAAATTATATAGAAATTTGGAAGAATAAAAAATATTGGGTCCATACTTAAGAACATTTGTGCAAGCTTAGTTTCGAATTCTCTAATAACATTGCAAACCTCATGTGGAGACATAGGAATGTAAAACATTTTTTTAATAATTGAAATAAAATATCAACAAAAGACTTTGGATCTCACTATTTGATGGCTCACAAGTTATTTTTAATAATTGAAAGAAAATATCAACAAAATAACATTCTAAAAGGGTTGTTCTATTTGATGGCTCACAAGTTATTTTTAATAACCATTGTTTTGAATCTAAACATATAAGACCACTAATATGTTCTTTTGTACTTTGCATAGTTTCAACTAATTTAGAAAATGTGACCTTCATGCCAATGTTAATTTGAAAATGAGAGCTAAGAAATCATCAACTCAAATTTTGTTAAACAATTAATAAATTCATGTGGAAGATTATAAAACCAATCGATAACATTTAATCCTTACTTGGCTTCCATGGAGATTATTAAACAATATGTTATCATCATGCTTTTATAAATGTATCTCGAGATGTTTTAAAATCCAATTAAGGGAAAATTGATTTGTGTGTTGTATACCTCAACTAATAGAAACATATGTACAATCATGTGTAATAGGAGTGTAAGTGTAGTAATAAGAATCATCACATACTAATATACTCGGAAAGAAAAAGAATTTTTTTCTGCTCTCCACATTTTTGAAATTTTGATGTGATTGGCTCCTGCATCGATGGTGGATCCATTTGGGCTGGCTCCCGACCCTCCTCCCGTATTCGCTGACGCGTCTAAGCTAGATCCTGGAAGGATGTTGTTGTTGGATCATCAAAATATATGGAACTTTGGAAAACTCCACCCTTAGATCATTGATGGGAATTTCTGTTTATAAATCCCTTCCTCGATCACTGAAGCTACGCAAGCCTCTAGGGAACTGTCGCTAATAGGAAAACTTATGGGTCCCAAACCACCCCTGGAAGATATTCACAAGTGGGTACATATTAAATGGGCTCCCTATGGTCCTGTTGATATTTCTTCCCTTTCCAATGGTTTCATGTTGTTTACTTTCTCTCATAAAGAAGATTTTTCCCGTGATCTATTGGGTGGACCTTGGTTTTTTGGAAGGAGAGGCTTCTATATCTGACGTTGGACTCCCAGATTCAACGCTAAAACTGAAACAATGTCCTAGGCTCGATCTGGGTTTGTCTTCCTGACATTTACTTAGATTTTTGGCACTCTACTATCATTTAAGGCATCACCCGCTCCATTGGTTCTCTAATAGCTGTAGATCAAGATACCAAGGTGGGCTCTAGATTCATTCATGCCAGATTATGTGTCAATGCTAACATAAGTTCACCTCTATCATCCTTCATTGATATTCACTCTGAGCTGGGAACTTGGGTTCAACCCATTGAATATGAATATATCCCTCAAGCTTGCTCCAACTGTAAAATCATTGGACATAGGGCACATGATTTCCCATTCAAGCCATCCTAATCCACAAAAGAGAGGGCTTGATCTCTACTAAACAAAGGTAAGTTTATTCCCAAAACTACAAATGTTGTTAGTACTTCTAACCCTTTTGATGTTATTTTGGAGGAGATTGTTCTCCTGTTGTTTATGATCTTCCTCCCCTCCTTCCTCATCCCCTTTGGTGGATTTTTCTATCTCCACTCTGCCCCTTCCTGCTTCCTCCTCCCTATTGGTGGTTCCTTTCTTGCCATCTGTTGTCTCTACTTCACTTCCCTCTGATTCTTCCTCCCCTTCTCACAACACTCTTTCACTCCCCTCTTATTTTTTTCTTCTTCCTCTATTTTGTAACCTTCCTCCTCTCCCTCTTTGGAATTTCCTTTTACCTTCCCTCTTTTTGGATCTTCCCCTTCTACCTCCTCTCCTCCTTCCTCCCCTTTTCTTTGTGATTTTTTTATCCTTTCTGAATCGTATCCCTCATGTTCTTTATACTTCTTCTCGTTCCCCTCTTCGGGAGAATGCCATCATATCTCCTTTGGCTTCACTTTTAGCTGATAACAGTCCTGCAAAGAATACTAGAAACAACACTAAGGAAAAAATTGATGTGGGATCTAAGAAAACCAAAGGGAGACACAAAAATCAAGCAAAGCTTCAGGAGGAAGCATTTCTCAATATAGCTCAAGGAACACAGGGAATGCTTGCCATCCCAAGTGGAGGTAAGACAAAATAAAAGAAATGAATATTTTCTCTTGGAATGTTTGGGGATTGAACGCTCCCTAGAAAAAATAATCCTCAAGGATTTTAGACTCAAACATTTTCCTGATATCTTGATGCTACAAGAAACCAAATTGAAAGAGGAGAATATGCTTAATAAGATTTGGCCCAATGCTTCTGTTGCTTCATAAATGTAGATCTCTACTTGGTAATCTTTGGAGGTTTGTGTACTTTTTGGAACCCGAATATTCTCTTTGGGAATGTATCATTAAAACCCCCCATTTTTTGGGAATGTTCTTCCAAGAGATTGGGTCTAACTTGGGTTGGATTGTTGTTAATATCTATGCTCCTAACACTGAAACTCAGAGAGAAAAAATTTGGAAAGATTTGTTAGATTTTCGCTATACCTGTAAGCACCTTCCATGGATTATAGCTGGAGATTTTAATACTCCTTTATATCTATCGAGAAACAAGGCGAAACTAGTGTCAACACTAATAACTCTGAAGCCCTTACTAAATTTATCAGAATGGGGGAATTTTTTGATATTGATCTACACAGAGCTAACTATACCTGGTCTAATAGATGGCTGGTACAGGAATCAATCACATTCAAATTAAATTAGATAGATTCCTTATTTCTATGGATTGGATGGCTCACTATAATGACTTCTACTGCAGGCTCTACCTAAGATAGCCTCTGACCATTGCCCTTTGCTCCTCACTGCCTCACAAGCTCAATGTTTGAAACATCCCCTTTTCGTTTTGAGTTGGCTTGGTTGCAAAATCATCAGTTAGAGAATCTTATCAATGACTGGTGGCAGATTGATATCCAAGGCTTGGCTATGTACAAGTTTTCTAAGAAGCTTAGTTTTGTCAAGAATAAGCTTAAGAATTGGAAAACTCAGGTTTTGGAGATATCTACAAAAGAAAGGATTTGCTAACTCTAAAACTTGCTTCTATATCGAGGAGATTGAATCGAAAGGAAGATCCCCTCAACTTCATCATTAGGAACTTTCCCTTCTTAGTGACTACCACAACACTCTTGTTGAGGAAGAAATCTATTGGCATCAAAGGTCTAGAGAAATATGGCTACAACAGGGAGATCAAAATACAAAATTATTCCATATGACTGCTATGAAACACAAGAGCAAGGATAAAATCAAAGAGTTAGTCACTATGGATGGCGCCTACATAAATAAATATGATGAAATTATGGATGAATTAATCAATTACTATGCTAATATTCTGCACGAGGGCCCTCCCCGAATGAAGAGGATTGTCGGAAATGCTCTGACATATACCTAATTTAATTAATGAGGATATGAACACCAAACTCACACAACCCTTCTCTCGTTGATGAAATCAGAAAATTTGTCTTCAATATGAAGAGTGATAAATCACCTGGCCTTGATGGATTCCCTACGGATTTTTTTCAATATTTCGGCATATCGTAAATTCTGACCGTCATGCTTTGCTATTTTAGATTTTCAAAAAAATACCTTCTATTAAAGGAATGGAATAATAACTTTTTTCTTCATGCCTAAGTCTATGGGATCCAAATTGATCACTAACTATAGGCCCATTAGCATGTGTAACACCTCCTACAATATTATAACAAAAATGCTTGCATCCAGGATAAAACCGTTTATGGATAGACTTATTTTGGAACAGAAAAATGGGTTCATTAGAGGAAGATTGATCCAAGGAGGCATCATTACTATCCATGAGGTGATGCACTCAGATTCACTCAAAAAATCGGCAAGCATGATCATTAAAATCGATATGCAAAAGGCATTTGATAGAGTTAGCTGGCCCTTTTTACTTCGAGTCCTGGAGAAATTTGGTTTTGGGGAGAAATGGAGATCCTGGATTTATAACTAGTATTTCAATGCCTAAATTCTCCATACTCATAAATGGTATTCCTCAAGGATATTTTCACTCAATTCAGGGAATCAGGAAAGGGGATCCTTTATCACCCTTCTTGTTTATACTCATGGCAAACACTCTCAACAGAGCTTTGGAAGTAGCTAAAAGTGAAGGCAACATCAAAGGTATCACTATTACCTCTAGGACTCTAGCAGCTTCACATAGCCAATTTGTTGATGATACTATATTGTTGGGTTTAGCTTCAGTCTAGGAAGCAAAAGTTTTGAAACATATATTAGATTGTTATCAAATAGCTTCGGGTCAAAAGATAAATTTTGGGAAGAGTAGTATGGCATTTATTAATACCCCTTCTAGCAGTAGACATAAAGATTGCTGACATATTTGGCTGTAGGATTATGGATCTCCCCTCTTCTTATCTTGGGCTTCCACTTTTTTTGGGAAGACAAACTAAGAGCCTCTAGAATTCAGTTATTGATAGATTCAAAAAGAAACTTGCTGGTTGGAAAGGCTCCCTCCTCAGTCAAGCTAGAAAGCTTCAAGCTAGTTAAGGCCACCCTGCAAAATTTTCCGATTTACTTTATGTCCTTACTTAAAATGCCTGCCTCTATAGCTACTGCTATTGAGAAAATCCAAAAAAAGTTCTTGTGGTCGGGATCAAAAGAAAGAAAGATAATTCACTTAGTTTCATGGAAAGTGGTTTGTAAACCTACTACTTTAGGAGGTTTGGGTTTATGTAGAATTACTGATATGAATGTTGCCATGCTCGCAAAACTTGGTTGGGAAATTTCTAGCAATGGAAGAGCCTCTTGGACATAGATGATGATCTCTAAATACCTTTCTTTGGTGGAGGAATTCTATGATGAAAACACCCCAAATGGCTTGGCTATTTGGAATTCCATTAAGAGCACCGAAACTTGATTCAGGTAGGCACTAGATGGAAAATTGGAAATGGTCATAAGATCACCTTCGAATAAACATATGGATTGGCGACAAGGATTTATCTACTGACCCCTTATGGGATCCTATAAGATCGAGGCTAATTAGAAATTTTGGTCTTTATGTATCAAATTATATTGAATGATCCTCCTTGTACCCAAGCTGGTTCATACCCGTTTGGGAAGGAGCGAGTTATCTTTAGTTGCAATTGTTAGAAAATTTAAGGCTTTTATTGGCGCAACACTTCTTGCTTTCTTCTTCTATGGAGGATGTTAGAATCTGGCCTCTTTCTATTTTGGGCTCCTTTTCTGTCAAGGCTTCCTACCTTTCTGTTCCTCAAAGCCTAGAGAGGTCATGCATTAATAAAGTCCGGTTACCTCGTTATTCCTAAACTAGGATTTTTCACTTGGCTTGCTTCCAAAGATGCCTTCCTCTTGGGAGAGAATATTAAGCAGAGGGCTACTCACTACCTACTAGGTGTGTGCTTTGTTTTAACACTCTTGAATCTTTAGCCCATTTAATCTTTCATTGTAATTACTCCTCCACTATTTGGAGTCTTCTGTTTAATATTTTTGGAGTGTCTTGGGTATTTCCTAAGTCCATCTTAGAAGTTATTGGTCAATGGGTTCCACCCTTTCAACATCAAATAGTCAATCTTGCTTAGAAATTGCTTCTTCCACATACATTATGGAACATCTGGAAATATCGTAATGAAGAATCTTTAAGGATAAACACAATACCTCCCAATAGGTAATCACTTTGGTGACATAAGGTCTTTAAGAAAATCTAAATTGCTGTATTTGGAAACATCAAAATGTAAAATTGTTTTCAGCATGGAGATACAGTGGCCACAACAACTCCAGGTACCCCTCCAGCCTCATACTTTAGTTATTTTAAGGGCTATTACTACTTGTACCCCTGCCCCAGTTAGATGGCTTAAAGTCAATTCCGATGCAGCTGCAAATGGTAATGTAGGCCTCTCTAGTGGGGATGATGCTATAAGGGATAATTTGGGACAATTGATGGCATCTTCTGATTCCTTATTTGACTTGGGTACAAACCACAGAGCTGAAGCTTTGGCCATTTTAAAGGGTCTTGAACTTGCCACTAATTTTGGCAAGATCAACATAATTATGGAAAGTGACTCCCTAAATTTGATTAATCTCCTTAACAACAAGGGTGTCGCTAGTTGGACTATCAACAATATCATATCAGATATCAGACTCCTCCAATCTCAATTTAACAACGTTCAATATCAACATGTTTTTCAGGGAAGGAAATAAAGTGGCCGATCTACTTGCTAATATTGGAGTCTCTCAGCAGAAATAACAAATATGGATCGGGAATCTTCCTGAAATACTTCTAAAATCCGTTAAGGATGACTACTCTAAAAAGTTCTAATTTTTGCATGTATAAGGTGTGCACTACTTCTCATAATTACTTGGGAGTTAGATTTTTTTGCCGTATGCTTCCCTCACCACCAGCGATGATCCCATTTATGATGATTTGAAAGATTATTTTCTTGATTTCCTTAGTCACATGTGGGAAGCCAAGCAAGTGAATTTTGAATCATTAATGAATATTTTTAAATATTATTGTAAGCAGTCCCTCTTCTTGTGGGCATGTGTCAAAAGGGGTTCAGGTTTAATTATTTATACCCGTGTTATTACTTCATTTCAAGCCATTAGTTCTCTCCACTTCTTAAATCTATAAAACATTTAGGAGGGTTCAATTAGAGCCTGCGAATTGTGATGAACTTAAAAAGGATGAAGTAGTCTGGAATATTCTTGTGGAGAAGGGAGTTGCAAATTTCATTGAAAGACTCTCAGAGAACTCATTGTGGTTTCTAGCAGTGTTATGTCTTCTTGGAAGCAGGGCCATGTTTGTGTGGGAAAAACTAAGTTTGAAATATCTTTGGAGAGCATTGCTGAAGCTACGGGGCTCCCCAATGATGGGGATATCTATTTTAAGAGGTCATTAAAGGTGGAAATGGTAGATTTTTTGGCTAAAATAAAAGAGAAAGTTTACTTCTACAAGTCGGGTTATGAAAAAACCTCTCTTAAGGAGCCCTAAGATCGCGTTACAGAACATATTATGAGGTACATTACTTTGGAGGGAAGATACAAGTTGGTTTATAGGCCCTAACTATTCATTCTGAACACTTCTGTAATGGTGGTAAGGTGAACCTTACCAACTTTATTTATCAGTCTCTAATTTTATCCATCCAGAAGGCTAGAGATGGTGAAGGTAATCTACTTCACCAAGGTCTTATTTATCTCCTCTTTAAGCATGATGTAGATCCTCATTCCCCTGAACCACTTTCCAACTGTTATTATCTCATCTCTCCACCACCTCCTCCTCTATCTTCTCCCCGCCCTACCATTGGCTTCCTAAATCTCCCCGCCTTCATCGACCCGAAGTTGAAATTACTAGTCACTGGATACTTTGCCTCTTCCCCCACTGCTTGCTCTCCGCCCCCCTCTGGATTCCTCCACCCCAGTGGTAGCTCACCCTTCCTCTCCCATTTCCCCCTCTCATAGTTATGTGATTGTTTTCCTATTGTGTTGGGTACTTTGGATTACGTGAAAGACGACCCAATTCTCAATATTTTCTCGACTTACCAATTCCTACCCAGAATCCCTAAATCATTCTAGATCTAGGGAAAATTGGATGTTTATGATGAGATCAAATAAGATTCTAGTTTTAAAGCTGAGAAGGATGTTGTGGAAGGTGAATACTATATTGAGGTGGATCTCATTGAGGATTTTACTGAGGAAGTTTAGAGGATGTGGCGAGGAGGAAGTCATGAGAACTGTGTGCTAAGAATGTTGCTAAGGATGTGGCATTACAAGATGCTTATTTGGACCCCAATGCTAATGTTGAAAAGAGTGATAAAGATTCCATGGAGCTAATTCATGGTATTTTTAGTACTATCACCAATTTTGGTAGTGTCATTAAGAATTATAAAATCTCTACAGATGAAACCTAGATCCATCTTAAAAAAGGCTGCAAGGATCTTTTAAATGTTGCCAAAAATTTTGCCAAAAAAATTGAGGACTCTGTTGTGTTGGAAGTTGTTAATGTTCTTAAAAATAATATACCTATGTAGCCCGGGGTGTGGGATTTTTGTGATTTATTGGATTATGCTTTCCTTTTGTTGATAGACTAGTTACTCTTATGTTATATCAATTTTATTTGGACGATTGGGGCCTTTTGTAATAAGGATGTGAGTCCTATCAAAACCATAAATTTTACCATAATCCAAAAAGAATCATCACATACATACATAAGCATAACCCCATCTAGTATAATCTTAAATTCAGAGCAAGAAATTTAAATCCATAACACACACACACACACACACACACATACACACATAAAGACACACTACACACATAAACACACACACATAAACACACACACACACACACACACACACACACACACACACACACACACACACACACACACACACACACACACACACACACACACACACACACACACACACACACACACACACACACACAAACACACACATACAGAGAGAGAGAGAGAGAGAGAGAGAGGACTAGAGGTTATAAATTTTAATTTATAGCAAGAAATTTTTCAAATATATATGCCAAAGTGACAAATAAAATAGAGAAAATATTCCATTCAGAAGACATAAATATATAATATTATAGGTCCTTCTACATAATACCAAGTGGCTCATCTCGTTGTTCAATGACCTGTAAATGTTTTTCATGATCTTCTACATCTAGTATCCATTTTTGCAATGACAAATTTTAGTCTTCACTGATGAAATTGTAACCTGGAGAAATTATCGATGGGTGTAATGATACACTTTTTTACTGTTTATAATCAACAAAGTGAATCCCACTTTGGAGGGCTTTCAATTGTTGTAAATATGTTCCCTGCACTATAACTAAGCCAATATAAAATGTTGTATCCTCACTTGTTATTTCACGTGTTAGCTTTATTCTCTCTTACATACAGTATGAACAAGTAGTACCCCACTTTATCAATATTGTCTTCTTCTAAAATAACTATAAATACATCACCTATAACAAAATACAAAAAAATATTCAATTATGTGTATACCATATAGATTCAATGATCAAATTATACAATCCTTTTAAATAAAAAAATACCTTGTTTAACCAAATCGGATATGTTGTCATAATCGGTGAAATCAAGCTAACATATTCAAAACTATCATCATGATTGATCCATATGTTTCATCCACAACTAAAGGAACTTTCTTCCACTCACCTACATACCCATGTTTTTAATATTGCACTTTGAATATGATTTGTTCATGCATTCATAAAAAAACAATAATAATATCTTGTGCAGTTGTCTAATTATTACTATCCATATTCATCATAGAGTGTAAAGACATAAAATTAGGAATCCTTTCACATCCATGATTTTTCGTTTGATCAATACATGATTAATCATGTACAAAATCAATACAGTAAATAAAAACATCAAAATTAAGAATTTTTTTATAAATTGTAACTTGTACTCAATTTCACATCAAGATACATATGTTTTAAATGTGCATACCTGTTATCTCCCAAAACACTCTGTCTGGGGTTGAAGCCTATGAGGTTAAATCCTATGAGGTTGAAGATTGAACTACAAAAAATTTCTTATACCATTCAACAATGGTGTGGGCATCAGTCAATCAATTTCCCTCATAATAAAAACTTTGTTTTTTAGAGCATGTTTGATGCATACACCCGCACCATCGTGTGCTCCTTCACATGACCAATCTAAATAAACTCCATAAATGAGGTATTTTGTGATGACGATGATAGTGAATGAGTACAAAGAAATGGAGAGAGGATTTGAATTGTGATGTGTAACCATCCGAACAAATAAAATGTTGATCTATTTATACTGTCATCGATGAAGATATTGAAATAAAAAACCAAAAAATGCTACACAAAGTGGGTGTCATCACTTATATAGAAGTGATACTCCTTCTTGATCACTCACTTCATATCTGTACTTTCAACCCCATCTAAATCCAATTGTGCATGCCTATAAAATACTTGAACCATGTTGGTAACCTGGTTAGTATGATAATACTATGTTTGAATCACTTTTTGATGAGAAAATGAGCAATTCTCTTAAAAATTAACCATAGTCAATATGGAACCAATAGGGAATGTGTCTCTATTGGTATTGAATTTTGTAGCCTACCACTTTGCATAGTGAGAATATTTGATGTATAGACTAATTAAACTTCAGAAACTTTACATGAATGCAACAATGTGGATTTCCTCTTCTACCAAATCCAACCTGGTTGCATCCTTTCCAAGTTATGTTGAATACTTTATGTATTTGAACCTACAAAATTAATACATAATGGACAACTTGTTATATTCATTTGCAGTAAACATAAAAATCAAAATAAAATATGTACATCAAAATTTAAATATAATTATATATTTTCTTTATTTATTAATCACCTCTTAAGCCACCATTTGAACTATGTCCAAGTCTTCATTTGTTTCTGGAAAATAATTTCAAGTCCCCACACTTGTCACAAACACATTTGATGTAAGCCATATGATCGTCGACATGATCATCGGATATTGTGTAAATAATAAAAGCTATGAATTCACTCACATGTATAGGGGCATTTTTTCAGGACCATTCGATGCTTCTCGTAACTTTTTATACAACCCAAAAACATATATTTTGAAATACATAAATTAAATCACATCTCATAAAAGAAAATTTAATCAAATTTCTAATATAGATATAAATGAAAGCACACCTCAATATATGTAATATTTTTTTGTGTACCTGATAGTGATAATCAAACTCAACGTGATAGCAACAACAACATGTTTCAAGGACTTTATCAACTTGCACATACCAAGGCTTAAAATTCTCAAACATTTGTTGTCCAATATTAACATTTGGATGTTCTTTTGTAAACTTGATGTACATATCATGTTGAGTTATTTTGAGCCAATGTTTTATATGTTCATCATAGTTATTGCGAGCTATCATGTGTTTTAAAACATCCCTCACATTTGGATAAGGATGAGTCCTCTCAGTCCAAAAATCAGAAACTATCTTCACAATATTATCCTCAATTTTATCGAACGTGGTTTTCTACACATTAGTACCCAATTTTATTCCACAATAGAATTATCCAATGTCTTCCTCCTCTTTGCATACCTATTGATGTCTTTCTAGATACAACTAATACCTTGGCAGTAGTGGTAACATGATGATTCTTTGTCATATCTTCACTTACAACTGAAGTTAATATTTCTCTATGAGAAATAATCTTATCAACAGACCTAGTTTTTATACCCAAGGAACTTATTCCTTTAGAAACATTCACAACAAATTCTTCTTCCATACTTTTTTACTTCTCCCATCCAAAATCCACACCTAAAAATTCTAATGTTTCCTTCATATCAACATGATTGAAGAATGTAACCAAAAAATGTTCTCTAACAACTGTAGTCAAATCAAAAAATTCACCATATATTGTCTCTAAACTTTTTGTTGTTTTCTTTCTAGATAGTGGTTCTTCTTGGGAAAATTCTTTTAATTTTTTGAAATCCATCTTCGCCAAGTGTTTGAAATTTTTCTTGGGAAGTAATTCCATAACTTTTGTTACCACATCAACATACTTGTTACATATCATGATCTATGTCCATAAACAAAATTTTCAAAAAAATTAACATACACATGTGATTACACCATTCATGAATGATTTAAAATATATATAAGAGCTTGTTTAGGAACATGAATATACAAGATTTTAAGTTGATAAATAGTACTATCTAGAAGATAAACTACTCTTCTAATTCCTCAATTCCTCCTAGATATGAGTACAAAAATGATTTTTATACTCTTTGAACTTACCTAACCTTGATAGGATTTACTAAAAAAAATAAGTTAGATATATTAATTACATGCCTTTAAACATAATTTTAGAGGGATATACATATACTTTGAGGAATATGAATAAATTTCCATTTATTACATACACATCTCCTAACAAGCCTACCACACCTAAATAGGCCATATAATAATTTGTAATAATCAACTTCCTTTTAAGATAAATTCGCCAAAAAAAAGTGATGTGGGTGTATCCGTTAGAGGTCATAGAGGGTGTCATATGTGATTGAGGTCTAGGTTCTTTCAAGAGAAGGTGTTATCAGTTTTCCCTCCAAGTTTAGTATTAAAATAGTCAAATTTGCAAGTGTTGTGTGTAAAAGCCTAAATAAGGCCTATTTGTTGTATGAAGGCCAAAAATAAGCAAAAAAAAACCTTGAGATCATATTACCATGTGGAATCATTCTTGTAAGCATGTCTAGGAGTTGTTAAAGTCTTTTCTAAAGCTAGGAATGGTTGAGATATCCTAGGAGGTAGTTAAGTAAAGCTAGGGGTAGCTTGTTATCAAAAACTTTAGATAGATTTTTGATCTTAATATGTAATTATCTCGAAAAGATGAATGTACCAGAGGTGATGGGGCATGAATAAAGCAATGAAGAAGGTTTTTATCAAAGATATAGTGCATTTTTGAAGAATTTCCATGTTTTTCTCCATCCAAATAGTGTAATCTCTACTCATACCGAGAGCTTGAAATATGATAATAGAGTTGTAATGGATATTAGAAGACTGTGAAAGGTTGGAAAGGTGCACATAGGTTGATAAAACATTATCAATTTTTTTTAGTTCTTGAAGTGGTCTATTTAGACCTGTAACTCCATTTTTCTACCCTCAGACCCTAATTAGGGCATTAAGCCAAATTAAAGGCACCCATCCAAATTGTTTGGAATTTTGAGGACTTTTCTATGTATGTGAGTAATATAAGTATGCCAAGCGTAAAAATTTCAGTCACATGTATGAAGAACTTGTAGGTAATTCTGGAGTTTGACCGTAATCGTGTTTACAATTAGAGGAAATAAGTGCATGTATGAGAAAACAAGTGGATCAAGATCTAAGTTTCATCATGGAGCATATTGGAGACATGGAGGGGGAATTTCAAAAATTTCTAAGTGAGGTTAGGCTTAAGAACCCAAGTGTTATACCCATATTATTTTTAGAGACCTAATTAGGCCTAAAATGAGCCCTATGACAGTCAAGGAAGTACCCTTCCGTACAAAGGAGTAGTAGTTGATATTCATATATGAGATAGATCTCCATAAAGGGTCCTTGGATAAGTTACAAGAATGGTAAGTTTTTAAGGATATTGAAGATACACTTGAATTTGTGTACAAGGAGGGCTATTAGGTATGGAGCTTGTGTGAAGGAACGTAGTGCAAATTCAAGGAAAAGGGAAAAGTAAGAGGTTTAAGTATAAGTATGACTAAAAATTTCATGAATGTTGGAAATTAAATAAATCCATGAGTAAAATATTGGGATTATTGAGCCCTTATATCCTATTAGGCTAGTGAATAAGAGAATGAGTTTTTAAGAAAACTCAAAGTTGAAGAATAAATAAAGGGTATGAGGAGCATATAAGGAGAGATAATAGAATGTTCACCAAGAAGGATTTGGCATATTGGATCCTATAAAGTGGAGCAATTTACATGAGAATGAAGAATTTTCATGGAGTATAGTGGTGAAGTGTGTGATGGGATTAGAAGAGAATGAATAAAGTCCGAGGTGGTACAATGGATGGAGTACATAGTTGAAAACTAGGTATGAAGCTATAGGGAAGGATATAGGAGTGATGAAATCATAGGAGATATTTGTTCTATGGGCTATGAAGGATGTAGATGTATATGCATAGGTGAATGAAGGATGGAGATGAGATGCTTAAGGGACATCAAGGTGAATAGGAATAGTATAACTCAAGGATAAACTAGGACAAAAGGAGCTATGGGATAATCAATTTAGTGGTCTTGTGTTGACCCATATACATATTGAGTTTACATAATAATGGTATAGTGCTTAGTTTAGAGGATCAATGGCAAAGGCTAAGATAAGGTGTAATGCTCCCAAACTTGAGAGGAGCTTATTCCATGTTAAATATAGAAATAAGAAGGGGAATTATAATTCATGTAAAAGGTATTAATTCCATGTCCTTATTCATAATTTTCCAAGAATAAAAATATATAAAAAGTTCATATCACATGTCATTTGTGAATACATATTATTTATATAGTTGGATTCTCAAGAGAAAGGGTAGGATAGGGAGTAAACCATGCATTAGTTTAAGGTAATGGTAACATACACACAAACAAGGTCAGAATAAGGATTACCCTTGCACCATTTTTGGTATCAGAGCCTGATTTAAAGGCTATAAAGGACATTAGAATAATGATGGCACACTTGCACTCAAGGATGTAGAATAAGAAAGAAATTTTGCTAAGAGAAATGATGGGACAGTTTCAGCAGATGAAGATACAAATGGAGAAGAGAATGGATACTTTGGAGCACCTTGTTAGAGAGAGAATGCCAATGTTAGAGTGCAGCAACAAAGGAGAGTTTACAAGCCATTCAAGGGAAGAATGCAAGTCTTTTGGAAAATTCAAGAAGGTATGCTTGTGTTTAGTGATGTGAATGCAAATAGAGATAGCTATGTAAATTATAAAAATATGAATGCGTGTTTCCATGACTATGCAAGTTGTAGTGGTGTACAATACCCTAAGAAAATTAAAAAGGAGAAGGTAATCAGATCAGGAAAGTCATGTAAAGGGAATGAGAAAATGAAGAGTGAATCTCTTTTGATGAAGAGATTTTTGGAGTAGCCAAGAGGTAAAAGACAGATTTAAGAAGACAAGACACAAACATGAGTCAGAGAAGGAACTTGTTTAGGACTAGATGCAAGTCTGGAGGCAAGGTATGTGATGTCATCATAGATGGAGGAAGCACTTGACAATGTGGTGTCGAGTACATGGTGAAGAAGCTAGGATTGAGAAGACTTCCACATCCAAATCCTTACTACATTTCATGGGTGACAACAAAGTCATAATATCTTGGTAAGTGAGAAAAGTATTGTTGATTTTCAGATTGGATCATATAGAGATACAATATTATGTGATGTTCTACCTATAGATGTTTTCCATTTTCTCTTAGGTAGACCTTGGCAATTTGATAGGAAAGCCAAGCATGATGGAAAAACAAATGTTTACAAATTCTATAAGGGTGGAATTGAGCATAGTCTCATACCATTGAAGGGTGAAGCAGGTGATGAAAGAGGAAGTGTCATGTTAATGACCATGAGGAAGTATTTACATGAAACAATGCAATAGGTTAAGGAGATAAAGACAATAAAGGAAGTGTCTCCTTGTGATGAGTTGTGGATGAGAAGAGAAGCACCAAGAAAGGTGTTTGGTGACCAAGAATCTGGTCACATGAAGAAGATGATAGAAGAGAGAGGTTATGGGAAAGGAAAAGAGATGGTGGATCATAAATACCACCTTGAAAGAGAATTAAATTTCTTAAATGAAGACAAAAAGGGAAAGAAGCTATGAGAAAAGCTAGGGATGGAGGTCAAGAGACCATTGAGATTTCTAACTAATACTATGTGGGCATGTTTGTATGTAGGTACAACTCATAAAATGTTGAGTTTTGGTGAAAATGTAGGTAAAAAAAGTGATGAAGGTGATGTTATTGCAAGGAAAGAAGACCAACTTGGTCCTAGGTATGATGAAGAGGAAGGAGTGGATACTCTCACCTTGAAAGAAGAGTTACAAAAGCTAGAAGAGATGTTTGAGTCCATGAAAGACCAACATGTAGGTGAAGGGTAGTCAAGTAAGCATGAAGAACTCATAAAGGAGGTCTATGAAGAAGATCAAGCTAAAGAAGGGATGACTACTATACAAACTAAGGAGTTTAAGCAGGATTATGAGCAAGGTAGTAAAGAGATGCCTTTGAAGGCATATAAGGACAAAGAAGTACCTCCATAGGAGGTCAATCAAGCATGGAAGGAAGGTGAGTACAGTCAACCTATCATCAAGCAAGAAGAAGAGAAAACAATGATTATGTGTACAAAATCAAGACAAAGGAGGCATGATAGAAAAGAGGAATCAAGAACAAGCAAAGTTAAGGCATCTCAATAAGAAACAAGTGACCTAGAAGAAGGAAACAAAGAAGCTATAAATGGATAGGAAAATATTGTACTTCTTCAATTATGATGAAGATTGATGTACTAGAGGAATGGAGAATTAATTTATAGTCAACCAAACAAAAAATAGAGTTACCTCTTGAAGAAGAAGACCAAGGTTTCAATGTATATATGTGTTCAACTAGAGAACATAGATCATATGAATCATAAAAGGTACATTTAGATTTCTTAGTCTTAGGAACAAACTATGCAAGAGTAATTACTCAAGAAAAGTTATGTAGGAGCCAAGCTATTATGGAAAAAGGACACAAATATGGAATGGAAAGTATAATCTCAGGTTGCATAGAAAAATTATTTGGTCTAATGAGTAATTATTGTGAATATTTGAGTAGAGAGAGGTTTGTAAGAAGACATGAAAGCAACATACAGAGGGGAGAAAATTAAAAAGGTGGAGATAGAACATGATTCCAAGGAAGGATTGGAACATGGATTTGAAGTTGGAATCCAAGGTAAAGAGATGCCTTTTAACAAGAAATAGTATGACCCCTCCACCTTAAAGCAAAGAATGACTTCCATACAGTCCCTACCAGGTGTCCATATGCAAATGATGAGGAAGAAAGCAAAGGTAAAGCACAAATGTGGAGCTCAAGAGTATACTCATATGCATGAGTGGGTAGTACAAGTATCTACTGAGGTTAGAAAGAATAAAAAGGAAAAAAGCTTGAGTTGGCACATAAGAAGAATACAAAACACCAAAAAGGAAGAAAGGTGAAGATGAAAGAAGCTCGTTTCTAAGAAAAATCAGACCAGATATAGTCAAGACAATAAAAGGAGGGATTAAATCATGCAATCTAGAGGGAACTCAGTCAAGTAAGAACCTATGTGACAAGATAACTATGGAAAATGAGACAAATACATACAAGGTGAATAAAAACAAGAGAAAAAGACCCTAAGCATGAATAAAAGGAGCATATGCAAGCTTGAAGAAGACATCTACAGTTGGACAAGCAAGAAAGAAACAAGAAAAAGTGACAAAAACACCATTTGAGCTAGAAGCTCAAATTTTTCTCTCATGGGTAGAATGTTGTAGGTGCATCAGTCAGGTCATAGAGGGTGTCATATGTGATTGATGTCTAGGTTGTTTCAGGAGCACGTGTTATCAGTTTTCCCTCCAAGTTTAGTATTCAAATAGTCAAATTTGTAAGTGTTGTGTGTAAAATCCTAAATAAGGCCTATTTGTTGTATGAAGGCCAAAAATAAGCAAAAAAACCTTGAGATCATATTCCCATTTTGAATCAGTCTTGTAAGAATTTCTAGGAGTTGTTAAAGTATTTTTTAAAGCTAGGAATGGTTGAGATATCCTAGGAGGTAGTTGAGTAAAGATAGGGGTAGCTTATTTATCATGAACCTAAGATATAATTTTGATCTTAATATGTAATTCTCTCAAAAGGATGAATGTAACAAAGTTTATGGGGCATGAATAAAGAAATGAAGAAGTTTTTTATCAAAGATATAATGCATTTTTGAAGAATTTCCATTTTTTTCTCCATCCAAACAGTGTAAGCTCTACTTAGGCTGAGAGTTTGAAATATTACAATAGATTTGTAAGGGATATTAGAAGCCTGTGAAAGGTTGTAAATGTGCATAGAGGATGATAAATAATTATCAAATTTTTGTAGCTCTTTAAGTCATCTATTTAGACTTGTAACTCCATTTTTCTACCCTCGGACCCTAACTAGGGCATCAAGCCAAATTAAATGCACCCATCCAAATTATTGAAAATTTGAGGACTTTTCTATGTATGTGAGTGCTATAATTTTTCCAAGTTTCAAACTCCCAGTCACACGTGTGAAGAAGTTTTAGGTTATTCTATAGTCTGACTGTAAATGTGTGCTACTATTAAGAGGAAACAAGTGCATGTATGAGAAAACGAGTGGATCAAGCTCTAAGTTTCATCATGGAGAATCTTGGAGACATGGAGGAGGTGTTTCAATAGTTTTCTAGGTGAGGTTAGACCTAAGAACCCCACTTTCATACCCATATTATTTCAATAGACCTAATTAGGCCTAAAATGAGCCCTAAGACAGTCAAGGAAGTACCCTTCCGTACAAAGGAGTAGTGGTTGATCTTCATATATGAGAGAGGTCTCCATAAAGGGTCCTTGGATCAGTTACAAGAAGGGTAAGTTGTTTCAGGGATATTGAAGATACACTGGAATTTGTGTACAAGGAGGGCTACTAGGATATGGAGCTTGTGTGAAGGAACCTAGTGCAAATTCAAGGAAAAGGGTAGAGTTAGAGGTCTAGATACATCATAACAAGTCTGAATAAACATTTCATGAATGTTGGAAATGAAACAAAGCCCTGAGTATAGTATTGGGCTTATTGAGCCCTTATAGCCTATTAGGCTAGTAAAGAAGAGAATGTCTTTTGAAGAAGAACTTGGGGTTGAAGAATAAATCAGGGGTATGAGCCATATAAGGAGAGATAATAGAATGTTCACCAAGAATTATTTGGCCTATTGGAGCCTATGAAGTGGAGCATTGACATGAGGATGAAGCATTTTCATGGAGTATGGTGGTGAAGTGTGTGATGGGATTAGAAGAGAATGAATAAGGTCTGAGGTGGTATAATGGATGGAGTACATAGTGAAAACTAGGTATGAAGCTATAAGGTAAGATAGAGGAGTGATGAACTCATAGGAGATATTTGGTCTATGGGATATGAAGGATGTATATGTATATGCATAGGTGAATGAAGAATGGATATGAGATGCTTAAGGAACATCAAGGTGAATAGGTATAGTATAACTTAAAGATGAACTAGGACAGTGAGGAGCTATAGGTCAGTCAATGTAGTGGTCTTGTGTTGACCCATATACATAATGAGTTTAGTGGATAATGGTATGGTTCTTAGTTGAGAGGATCAAGGGAAAGGCTAAGACAAGGTGTAATGTTCCCAAACTTGAGAGGATCTCAGTCCATGTTGACTGTAGAAAAAAGTAGGGGAATGATAAGTCAGGTAAAGGTATAAATTCCATGTCCTTATTCATAATTTTCCAAGAATAAAAAATATAAAAAGTGCATATCACATGTCCTTTGTGAATACATCTTATTTATATGGTTGGATCCTCAGAGAAAGGGTAGGATAGGGAGTAAACCATGCATTGGTTGAAGGTAATCATAAAATACACACAAACAAGGTCAGAATAAGGAATACCCTTGCACCAACTAGCTAATTCCATTCAACTAACTCATATTATGATTCACCAGTTTGACATATATAAATGCAACCAAACCAAATTATCACTAAAAACAAATTAACAAGAAAAAACAAAAAAATCAAACATGATAGCCATTGAATGAAATAGATTGATGTAAATTACACATATTTATGACATGTTGGAGAACACATAGAATATAGTGAAGAGCATCCTAAAATATCATAAATAAGTAGTGAGATTATATTTAGAAAACATGTGTTTATAGAATCAAGTTGTGACTATTTTAGCCAATTAAAAGTATCTACTATTGAAGGAGTGATGCCTAACTATTTACATTCCTTATGAGTTAGAAATCTAAGCTAGGATAACTCTTAGGATTAAAATTATACTATAATATATTTACTTAGAGCTCATATCATAAGACTTCACCAACTAAAAGGACATAAGAATGTGAACAATCTTGTTTAGAGGGTGAGAGGGTAGGGATTATTTTTGAGAGGGCATGTATTTTCTTCCATAACTGAAGTAGGAGGATGATTATTCTTGAGATTTATAAACAAGATTTTTAATAGAGCTCAAGTTTCCCTTATTGATCTATTTTTCTTGGACCCAGACATAGTATTGATGTTTATAGGGAATGGGTCAATTAAAAATGTAAATCTAAAGGCCATGTATAAATTGTAGATGGCAAAGGGGTAATTTATACTATCCTTTTCTAAAAGGGAGGATTATGTGAGCACTCTATTGGGAGGTCCCTTGTTTATGGAAAAAAAAGGCTTATATCTTAAAGAAATAGAAATATGGTTTTAACCCCAATCACACAATCATAAAGGAAATACATAGTTGGGTTAGGCTTCTCGGTCGACCCTTTTGAGGTTGGAGAGTTTGGTAACATGGAAAAAAATATTAGAATCAACACTAGGGAGGTGAATCTATAGAGGAAGACCCTATTATAAATATTGAGTTGTAGAGAAATTATTATTATGTATAAGTTGATCTTTATTTTAGCATGTATTTAACATGAACCTATTTTAGTCCCAAGAATTATAGGGACTATATTCCTTAGATATAAAAGATCATATTTGAGTTAATATATCTATAGAAACATATATTAAATGCTTGATTTAAATTATTTTTGTAAAATTATGCATAATTAAGAATCATCAACAATAACTAGCATGAACTTTCTTTGATTGATAGTATGAATCTGGTGATATGTATTATAGCCATAACAAGATCAAGGAAGATTGACATTGTAATTGACATGAATAAAGGATGAATGAGTGATCTATAAGATGAGGTGTAGGAGGGTATTTTGAATGATTATACATTAAAAACGTATCCAAACATGATACAAGCATTAATAAAAGTGAAATTTCTACTAAATTATGTACACCAAGAACACAAATAATAGAACAGAACATAATATTAATATTTGATATTAATTTGAAAAGGTTAGTGGTTTTTGTGGAATCCTTGTTCCACCAATGTATTACCTATTTGAAGAGGCATCAAAATCACATAGTTCATTACCTATTTGAGGTGCAATAGTTGGGATGTAACTACATAAATGTAAGGAGAAGTTTGATACTTGATTATGCTTTCTCTAATTTATCATGATATGCTCTTCACTTGTATTGGAAAATTTTATCTTGATTAAGTGTGCTTCATAATTTATAGGTGATTTTATTAATTCTATATCTTATTATATTTTAGGAAAAATTTTACTTGTTATTTAGAGATGAAGACAATTTAGTTTCTTATATTTCTATCACATTTCCAATTAGTTGACAAGTTACCTATGAAGTGAATGAATGAATTAGTTTTTAAGTTATAGATCAGAAACATGGAAGATCAAGATCAAGATAAGAAGTACGAAGGAGAGGAAAACAATGATCCCATGGAGTGACATTCTATAGCTCAACACAAAATGAAACTCAAACCTTGACTATAGAGATAGATGGAAGGAATACAAAGGTTCTTGATTTTTAGGAACAATCCAATTATGAAGATCAAGTTAGAAAGGTGTTGGTGGGTACTAAAATAGAGCGTCTCTAAGAGGTCAAAAGGGATATTGAAGAATGGAAGTTGATGTTAAATAGAAACCCTATTTAACTAAGAGACTAATTGAAGCATGTGCTAGATCCATATCCAAATACTATTAAGTGGTTGCATTATTTTTTACCATGTTTTATATTTAGGGAGATTAGCTGATGTTTTGTTAATATTTCAACAATTAGTGTTTTGTTGAATGATGTTTCTGTGTGGAGCCTTTTTCGGTATGGTTGGTTCTTAGGTTTTTTTGTTAGAGCCTTTTATTTTCACATTTTTTTCTATTTTTTTAGGTTATGGGATCCTATCAAAACCCTTACCTTTACCCAATATAAAAACATATTATCAGATTTACCCTAGAAAGAAAAATAAAATTACGATCTATCAAGGGTTTCAAGTATGTATGTACCAATTTTTGTAGCCTTGTCTTTCTCTATTTGTGCCTTCTCTCTCTCTGTTTGTGCCTTCCTACAAACTGATCTTCTAGCATTCTTCTCTGCTTTCTGTTCCTCGCTATATTTTCATTTCTCATTCTTCTGATTTCCCATGATTCCTCCACTTCAATAATTTTCACCTGCACACACAAATTGAGCTAGATCTGAATCTAAGAGTAAATTCAATAGAAAACTATACACATGCAACTCTTATTATATAGAAATCTCAATAGAAATTAGGTTAGAAATTAGGTTATTTTTAATTTCACTTTTTTATAACTTTAAAACAACTTTTCTAATTTTAAAACAATTTAAATTTAATATATAATTATTTAATTTTGTAATATATTTTTAAATAAAATAACTATATGTTTTAAAGTTAATTTTATTATATATAAATAATAAAAGTTGTTTTTTTATTATTAATTTTTTAAAAATATAAAAAAATATTATATATTTTGATTAAAAACAAAAAGAAGAACTATAATTGCTTTAAAACTATAGTTTTAAAAATAGAATTTGTAAAACTAAATTAAAAACAAAAAAAATGAACTATAGTTACTTTAAAAATAGCTTTTCCAAAAAAAAAATTAAAAATGAAATTATGTGCAGGGTAATCTTTGGGAATTTGTGGCAAGTTGGCGGTTAAAGGGGTTCGCTCGAAGGGAGGTTCGCGCGAACTCCTTTGGGCGAACAGCCCTATGTGTCACCTATGTGGCACATTTTGGTGCCAAATCCATTTGGAAGATGATTGTTTTCCAAAATGTGCCACTTAGGTGCCATGTAATTAGGGTTAAGTAATTAGTAAAATTACAAAATTTTAACACAAAATACAATTTTTATTAGCTTTCTAAAAATATAATTTTCTTTTTTAAAATTTGTTTTACCAATTTTTTTGCTAACATATGGTATTTTACGATAGTCAATAGTACATAGTTAACACAATTTTAAAAATGGAAAAATATAAAAAAATTGAAAAAATAAACTTACTATTTGTTGAAGTCTTCTTCATAGCTATGAAAAAAAAATCAATTTCGATATAAATATTAAAAGTTATTGACATAGACATATGTATGCCATTTATTTGAAAATATCTTCACTAAATAATTAATAAAAAAATAATAAAAATTTGACAGACCTTGATATTCAAATCTAGAACATATATCTAAAATTTCATGGTGAAAAAATAAGTTTTCATTTAAAAACACCATTGGGGGATAGTTGTTCCTCTTTTATAAAATAAGAAACAACATATAAATAAAATTATGAAAAACACCATATTTTTACTAAAAACAAATTTAAAAATGTATATGTATTCTCCACTCTAAACAAAACATTTCGTTAGTTCATGGAATTTCATGAATGTGTACGGTTTTGTGGTTATTACCTTTAGAAAATCAATGAAACTGAAAAATTCATATTTATAAAGGTACAAAAATACAAAAAAGTGGGACATTTTATTGTGCTTTGACCATCTTTCAGATCCATCATTAGGAGCATAAACATTAAGAATACAAAAATAAAGATCATCAATCTCCATGATCACCCACATAGACCGATATGAAGGATCTTGACCCGAGGATGTGATTAAGGATGAGAATTTTGGTGCTATGGAAATTATCACACCACTTTTTCCATCAATGTGTTGAGTATGAAAATGTAAAAAATTTGGGCTAGTAAAATTTAGCGTATTCGAAGCAAAAATGATAAATCTTAGTTTCCTATAAATAAATAATATCAAGGTTGTTGAAATGCTGGAAATCTAAATGAATAGAATATTTGCAAGAGGTATCTCAGTAAGACCTTCAGCATTCCACGAGATGAAATTCATGAAAAACCATACATATCAAACTCCCCCTACCCATTTGGAATACCATCCTCCAAGCCAAGAATGGAAAAATTATTAGCAAGTGGGATTTGGTCTGAATTAGAAATCTCAACTTGAATGGAGCAAGTGTTTTACTCCATTATCTCCTCACACATTATAAGACACATCCTGGGTAGACTGCAAGAGCATTTCAAGGGAAGAGAATTTGAATCTATATTCCCAGTATTCTCTTATCGGGAAAGGGAAAATAGGCTTTTCGAGGGTTTCAAAGGAATGGAAATCGATGGGTGGGTGGATTTGAACTGCACTTATCCTTGGATGGAGGGGGAAGGAGAGGGGGTAGGTGAAACCATGAGAGTGTGTTTTACACCATAGCCCTTCTTATTCCCATCGTAGTCCAACCATCATTAGATGGGTCCTCTTTGGGCTTGGAAATAGTGGGTTGCATCACCACCGGATTGGAACGAGATAACATAGGACAATCACGAATGCAGTGGTGTAGGGATTAATAGAAAAACCACGTGTTGGGGAGGTTGAAATATACCACCTTTTGAGAGATACATAGGGACCCAACTTGAATATCTAGGTGGTCCCACAGATATTTTGCAAGGTCAACTTCGACACACACGGTCACTTGTTAGGAAGAGTGTAAATTTTTTTTTTTGTTCATGGAAAATCACCCTACCAATGGGGTTCACTATCTTTGGAAGGAAATAAAAGAGATGAAAAGGAAGAATAGGAAGTTCAATCCAAACTAGAATTTTCAACAAAATCTCGTTGGTGGGGATAAAATTGGGAGTCCACCAAGAAAGAACTAACAGGTATTCCCTAAATACCAAAAAACTACCTTAAGGAGGATGAATTCAAGCTAAGAAGGCCTGTGAAATGAAAAGAGATAAAAAAATTTGGTGAGGTTACGAATACCTAAAACCAAGATATTGTTGGAATCCCAATGGTTCTTTATCTAGTTATGAAGGTAGGCTTACAAGGGAATGTGGCCATAAAAATAAGAAATAAGGAAATTGTTATGATACCACTTGACCACAAGGTCTAAACATTCATCATAAATAACAACATCTAGGGAGGATATAAAATCCATACATCATCATATACTTTAAGAATAAATTCTACGCGTGCTTGGAAGCCATTTTCACCATCAATTGCAACAACTACTTTATAGAAATGGTTAGGCGATAAATTACCTTTCGCTTATTGGTTTGTGTATGATGACTTTAATATGATAGAGCATATAGATTATAAATTCGACACCATCCCTATGTGATGGTGTGCCAACGAGCATGTAGATTTTTATTTCTTTAAAATCCATTGGGGAATTTCTGATCCATTTGTCAATCGACAAAAAAATTTAAAGCACAAGCTTGGTATACTTGGACCAATCTTCGAGAAGGATATGATTGGGTTTTAAAATACTTGATCATGTACTTCTTTCACAACATATTTTTTTGATTTTGACATATAAGGATCCTCCCTTGTCAAGGTATGGTCATATTTTCTTTTGTCATATCGTCATCTGATCTCATCTCATTTAAGGTTATTTGGCATGGGGCCCCTTTCAAATTCCCTTGAAATCAATTCCTTATTAATGTCTCTTTACTGAGTCATCCAGGGGTGGTCCCACTTATTGCTAAGGTTTGGAATGCAGTCACCATGTCCATTGTTTCTCGCCAATTGGAATAAGTGGTGAAAAGTGGATATTCAATGCACCACTTGTTTCCTTCTCCTTTTTGATAAGAAAGTTTCTTGAGTTCATAAACACAAGGACTCATCTTTACACAAATAATTCATAACAATTTCTATTATGATTGAGTCCAATCCTTTGAAAATTCCTCTTTAGATACAAGATGTTGAAACTTGACACAATCTCAAGCTCATTGAATCTCATTCAGCCCATGGTGCACATATATGGTCAAATATACGTCGGCTTAAGTTTGGAGATGAATAGTCTAAGCACTTCTTCAAATACCTCCAAGCCAAGTATTCTTTTCGCAACAAATCACAAAACTGACTATCCATGACTCGCATCAGTGCTCACGAGGTTGCCCGATATTTCTAATGCTTTTTTAGAATTATCGGTTAGTATTCTAAGCTCAAGAGGATATGAATGAGTGAGTTATCACCTTACAAAAATGTATCGAGGTGGTGCCAATCAAGATTTATCCTAAGGAGTAGGAATGTTACAATGATCATCTTTCTTTGGGCGCGCTCTATGCCACTTTTTCATGCCTTTTAAATGGTAAATCTCTAGGACTGGATGAATTTCCTTTCAAATTTTACAAAGTGACATGGTATTTTGTTGGCCCCAATCTTCTTTGAGTCTATAATGAAGCCCTACAATCCAATTCTCTTGAGAGTTTCATCAATTAAGGCAACATTAAATTCATTCCTAAGGTTCACAATCTAGAGTAGATAGCTAGGTTGAGGCCTATCACCCCGCCAAATTTGTCATACAAAATTATTTCTAAGGATTTAGATCTTCGTATTGCTAATATTTTTCACAAAATTATTCACCTTGAGAAAACGGGTTTTGTCAAAGGCCGGTATATTCTATATAATCTTATTATAGTTTTGGAAGGAATAGAATGGGCTTGGATTTACGTGCAACATTTTTTATTTCTCAAAATTTACTTTGAAAAGGTTTATGATCCTATCGAATGTCCATTTATTTTTTCTATGCTCATAACCTTAAGTTTTGGTGAATTCTTCACCTCGGCGGTCCAAAATCTGTTTTATAATCCGTCTTATTTCCTAACCATCAATGGTCATAAGTTTGTTGTGATTGACCTCTTCCGCTCTATAAGACAAGGGTTCCCTCTAGCACCTTCCTTTCTTTTTTATCCGATGACACCTTAGGCTATCTTATTTCCCATCATGATGATCAAGGTCGCACTCGGGGACTTTCCTTCCGATCATGCAACACATCTTATTAATGGTCATTTTTTGATGACTCCTTTCTTACCCTTGTTGAGTCTGAGAAGAATGTGGCTACTATTTTTGATTGCATTGTTATTTTTTCCTTGCTTCAAGATCCAACATTCAGATGGCTAAGATGTTGGGCTATCAATAAAGCTGCTTGCTTATGCTATATTGGTTAAAATATTACCCATGGAATTGGATTGGAAGAGGTAAATAATTTAAATTCGTGGGAAATTATTTTTCCTTTGCTAGTGATTCCACAACGCTATAGCAAATATTTGATTGTGAAATTGAACATAAAGTTTCTCATTGGTATTATAATACCCTCTATCTATCTTGTAAATTCAAGGGTGTACTAAGATTTTGGCCACCACCCATGTGTATTATTCTATGTTGGTTCCTTTCCCATTCGTCCTTCACCAAACTTGCTAATATGCTTCAAGATTACCTTTGGTGTAAAATTTCTGGTTTAGATGTCCGTCATCGGGTGGCACAGGGAGTTCTTTTGTCTCCACAACAATAAAGGTGGCATTGGAATTATTGATGTTTACAAGAAAAATGTGACTTTATGTTTTAAATGGGTTATGTGTTGTCTTTTAGGCAATCAATCCTGGAAAATTATTCTTTCACATTGCATTGCTTTTGTTTCTCCTTATGGAAATTGTTTTGGAACAATATTGGGTTCACACCTTAATTATCACTAGGGACCCCGTCATAATTACTAGCACCTTCATTGCAAAAATTATTTGAAATATTTTGAATTGGTGAAACCCCTGCTATACTAGATTAGAAATGGATTTCGCACTTGAGATATCTTTCAATTCTTAGAATATTTGGTGGTCTCCCATTATAATTGATGATAGTATTCTAGAGACACTAGAATTAGGTCACACTCCTTTTTGTCCCTCGACATATAAGCACCCTTTTTACATTTACCTAGCCATGACCCCCTTCACCCCACTAATATTAATTTAATTACTTTAATTAAACTAATGCATTATCCTCACTATATTTATTATTTAAATATATTATTTAAATAATATCTACACATATAATTCACTTAGACACCTCACTAAGCTAACTCAACCTAAGACCTATTCTTAGCAAGTTACCATAACTAACTAATACTTACCCAAACCCTAAAAATCAATGCCTACATTCCCTCTAACCACATTCCCACATGCTCACAAGAAGCTCCCAGTCTAATCCATGGGATAATGACACAAGATCCAAGAAAATCAGGAGGATCTCTCTAAGTTTAGTAAACCTAGGAAATCCCACCTTGACCGATGTCGGTTATCCCTAACCATCGCCGGTTAAGCCGGACCACCGTCGGTTACCCCTTTTAACCCATAAACTACCTTATTCTCAAGGTTGGAAAACATTGGGAGAAAGTTGAGCAAGAACAAATCTCAGAGAGATAACGCATCTTGAGAGAAAATTCTAGCAAAAACTCACATCCAAGGAAGGAGATTGAGCATCTTCTCCTGCATAGCCATCCCAACCATGATATGATCTATCCAAGCAAAGAGGAGTGTGCATGCAGCCCATGCAGAAGATTTTCTTTAGTTGGTGATCACTTGCACAGCCTTCAAACCCATCATCAACACCTCCATCCTTCACACACAGACCTTCAGAATGAAATCCAAGTAAGTATAACGTCATACTTCTCTGGTTTGTTTCATTTCATCATTATTTTATCACCCATTGTTTATCTTGCTCCATATTGACCTTCTCCAACATTTTCACCTCCATAGACTCATTAAAACCTCATAAAAACCTACTCCAGTCACCCAATACCTCATCCCGACCAACCAAAATCCTTTGTGTAATAAAACAGGAGACCAAAACCCCTGTTTTGTGATGTTTCCAGATCTTACGAATCGGCGCCGGTTATACCTAACCACCATCGGTCACCCCTGACCAACACCGGTCTCTGTGTTTTCCCACAAAGCCTTAAACAGAGACCTACCCACCTAATTTTACCTCACCCTCACTCACATGTGACCTACCCGATACCTTTATCAGACCTGCAAAGACCCAGAACCAATCATTTGACCTTTGGATTCTATTCTAGCTTAGCTTGTTAGATTAGATCTATTTTCTTATTATGTTTTAAGTGAGATACCTAAATCATTTTTAAATAACAATAGGATTTATTTTGTTTAAAACATTAATTTGTTTAAAATAGTGGATTGACAACCATCTAGGAAGTATCATACTTCCCGGATCTAGCTCACGCTAGGCGTTCACTTGCCCATATTGTTTAATTCCTTTTTGTGGTCTTGCTTTCATTACAGGTAGTTCCTCCTAGCCAAAAGGAAGCTCTCATGGTCAGCTATGGATTCAGAAGTCATACGTGTGTAACAACCCATCAACCGACATTTGAATAGGTATTCCTCCTATGCCCGTTACCCTATCTATTTCATCAATGATTCAAAGAAACAATCTAAGAAAAAGGTGAAACATTTTGGCACGCCTGGTGGGACCCATCTGGGGTTCCTTGCATTTCATTCATTCCTAGGAAAAAATTGTGTGTTTTTTTCCCTTCTAAAGTGTACACACTAATTTTCTTCCCTGGTAATCCACTCCTTCTTTCTATTTTCTCTAAAGGAAACTTTTCTTTTGGTGTATTTAAAAAGAATCATTTCTTCATGTTTTCTGCATTTTAGTGAAAGAGCATCCCTCTTCCTCTTCATCTTATTGTGTCATCCAATTTCACATTTTCGATTTGGGTTTTAAAATCATTACATTTCATTCTAATTTTTGCATTAGCTCACATTAATTGAGGGAAACCTATATGTTGGAGGTCATTACTAGCTGATGGTTGACAAACGAATTAGTAGAAAAGCACTTCTATCCTTTTCTCTTTCTCTGAGTCTTACCAAATCACACAAAAATTCAAAATACATACATTCTTAAACAACATCTTACCTGGAAGAAGATGTAGGTGATCACATGATCACGACATAGTGGGCACCCAACTCGCTTTGCTCTATCGAGTCATACTTCAGAGCAAAGCCTACCCCCACCATAACATACCTAAAACCTCACCCTTTAGATCTCCTTCTTTGTAGGAATCCATCCTCACCAAAAACTCTATTTCACAATTCATGTGTCAGTCCCTAAATAACATAAGCTAAACAAACATAATAGAAAGGGCACTCCTAGGATCACATTTTCTTAGTGTTTCTACTTGGCTTGTGTTTTGAGGTGAAAGATCATGTTCATCACTTTTTTTTGTTCATCCTTGCATGCTCCTCATCATAGCTGGTGTATTCGGCTTCACTTGAGTGTGCCTGGGCCATATCATCATCATTTCTAGAATTCTAGGTTTGATTCTACATCAGATTTTAATTCACAACCACTTTCTTTCATCACTATTTCAATTTCACAGTAACCGTCATCAGTTACCTCTGACCGCCATCGGTTATACCCAACCGACATCGGTTCCAGGTCCTTTTGCTAACCTACTCAAAAGGACATTTTCACTTCACTTTCTTCCACTTTCCACAGTCTCTATCACTTGTCATTTTTCCCATTGACATTTTACACATCCCCAGATTTGGCATTCTTGTCATATTTTTCCTTCTACCTCGTTGTTTACTCACTTGTCCATTTTCTATAGTGACCGACAGTGGTTACCCCTGACCGATGTTAGTTTTCCCTAACCGCATCGGTTAGCCTATTTCACATTCCACCCACCATTTGTTACTTCATCCATTTTTTATCACCAGATTCACCTGTTCTTGTTGTTCTCTATATCATTTACAGAGAAGCAACCCTACCTGATCAATACTGGTTCACATGGTGCTGACCCGAAGACAAGTAAGCACCCTTGTGTTCCACGCCAATTGTCAACCACTCCCACCTAGTCCCTCACCACCTTCTATTTTATCACTAGCCATGGATCCCATCCAACCTACCACTATCACTACCAGAGATGAGGAGTTTGCATGACTCCTTGACCAGAACCCTACCGCCTTGTAGTTTTACCTCTCCCACTCATCCACTCAGAGATGCCTTGGGTCAGTTGATATATGGCATGCCCATATCTATCCCCCTAACTCTCACACCCACTTCCACATCAGCCCCATCTAGATACGTGTTGCTTACATCACTTTACCCCTAGTCATTTCACAGTTAGGTTCTATACCCGCCATGAATACCATGTCTGTTACCTCTGTGGCACCCATTACATCCACCATACCCTCGACGACTACCCCAAACACAACCTCATCTACCCCTAATGTCTCACACATACCTATAGCTACATTCCCACCTCTAGTATCGGTGACTCCTACCCCATTTCAGAACGTGGTTCTTTCCATTCCACAATCATTAGCCCCTATTGCCACTAGGGTTACCACGACCCTTCCACCCCCATATACATACTACCAACAACTACCTGTTTCATCTATTATTCATTCTGAGGTACGTACCCCTATTTCATTTCCTTCTTCTTCACCACCTTACATGGCAGCCCCATACACTGGAATGCCACCCCCATCACATGCCCAAAACCAACCTCCTCATGCTATAGGAGGCATCCAATCATCACAACCCACCAATGACCTAATTAAATTGATGTTGGACAAGATGCAGACATTGGAGGCATCGGTTTCGGCTCCCATAACACTCTCACCTATGATGAGATTTGCAACGAGCCTATTCACCCATCCATTCCTATCCGTTCATACCCTATGCATTGGGAAATTCCTAAATTCAACCGCTTCAATAGTAAGGAAGACCCACAACAACATTTGCGCTTGTTCAAACATGGGTGTTATCTGATTGCTCATGATGATGCCTTACTTTTGAGAACCTTTCCCATGTCTCTCACTGGACTTGCATTAGATTGGTATAGTGGGTTACCTAAACACTCTATATTTTCATTCAATCAGGTATCCCAAGCTTTCTTGGATCATTTCTCTATCAATATCGCCAAGAAGGTTACCATGACCGATCTATATTCCACACGTCAGTACGAGGATGAATCTATCATAGATTTTGTCGCTCACTTTGGCGGCTGATCAATCAACTTACCTTCCAACTACCACAAACTAAACTCATCAAGCTCTTCACATGAGCTTGTGCTAGACATATCTCCCCGACCTTGCAGGTCCAAACTTTCTGAACATTTGATGAGGCATTCACTATGGCACGAAAGTTAGAGATTCGGGCCATCGAAGAGAAGAAAATCCAATTACGAAATAAGAATTTGACATTCAAGTTGAATGAAACCTCTTCTTCTTCCAAACCACCAACCAATTATTCAAAGGCTAAGGGTACCACTAACGTAGTGGTACTCAAGGCAGCCCCACTCATCCGTCCAATCAGGCTACACCCTCATCTAATCTATCACCTATCTAGGATTTTGATTCAGACAAGAGCAATGAAAATATACCCCAATTGGGAACCTTACTCTTCTATCTTAGAAAAGCTTATCAAAGTTGGAGCCATCACCCTTCCACCCATAAAACCACACACTAGTTTTTACCATGCTTGCCCCATGCCCACGCATGGTATAAAGAGCATGATTTCTATAACTATCACTCGAGTGAAGGGTCATAGTGATGGAAACTACATCACTTTCAAGAATATTGTCCAAGAAATGCTTGAGAAAGGCAAGTTAACTATGGATAATCCCAACACCACCCCCAACCAAAATCTACAAATCTTTAAAAAACCATTTCCCAATCATGCCCCTTCATCCAATCAAACCGGTGAGACATCCACTCATGATACCCATACCTGTGAGGTTCATGCTATCTTTAACGAGGTACCTGTAGCCTCTCAATTACCTCACATCCCTTCCATAGAGGAAATCCTATCCCGAAATCCTCCTTCCACATTGGAACCAACCATCACTATTCCTTCACCAATAGAAGAGCACCTTTCATCTCCTTCATCACCAATGGAGGGGTTTTTCACTAACATTGAGACCATTTCACCCCTAGCTTCTCCACTTAGAGAACCTTTACCTACCATACCTCCTCCACCCATAGAGGAGCACCCATTACCTCCTCCACCCATAGAGGAGCACCTACTACCTTCTCCACCCACGAGAGAAGCACCCATTACCTCCTCCACCCATAAAGGAGCACCTATCCGTTCCTCCACTTATAGAGGAACTCCCATCATCTCTTCCACCCATCATAGACCCAATGGAGATACCTTTTCCTCTTGGCGAGCACTCTCCATCAGCTACCCAACATCCAACAGACCTACTTTCAGCTCTCTTACCCATGGAAGTTGAAGCTAGCCAATTCCCCATCTCTAAGATGCATTTTACGGAATCCCCATTAGGTCCTCACCAACTCCACCCACAGACATTCCATTCTCATGTTTGGCTGATCACTTAGATTATGTGGATAGGGCTTTATTATGGGGGTGCCTCTTACTCCCTGTCTCAACACAGATGCAAAGATCCCTCGATGACACCTCCACTATCTACCCAAACACATTTCCACCCATCAAACCAAATACAACTACTACTATCGCAACCCCTTCCATGATACCCTTTAGCACTCACACCACATCCTTACCCATAACCCGACCTACACCTAAACCCAAACCCACACCCACAACATTTGCCTCCACTAAACCTATTACCACTTTAGGGGTCACCCCAACCACCAGCCTTACTCATCCACCTATTAAACTGGATTTAGCTACATCCTCTAATGTTAATACCACACCTACTCGACACCCAAACCAAAGAAACAAACTCCTCGACCTCATACCCCAACCACCTCATCACCCCACTTGTCCACCATACCTTAAACCTCAATCACACTGGCACCCTTCACCCATCCATAAACCAATAACACAACAACTCATTCCTTCCTCACATACCTCTAACCTACCCAAGCACACAACATGACTTATACCTTCACCTGCAGTCTCTTTACCACTAATACCTCCAATACCTTTAGCTATTGCTTCACTACCCACTACACTTCAGTCTTTGTCCCTCACACCCCAAGTACGACCCATGTCATCTACCTTCATAGCACCCCATTATCCCCGTGGGTAACTCGCCCTCTTCCTCCATCTAATTTTCCTTCCAGACCTCGTACACCCACATCACCTTTACCCAAGAAGGTGCGGCCCAAAACAAAACCCCACTACCCCACAATAAGGTAGTCACAACAACCCCACACCCTCCTACCCATCCATCTACTATACCCCTACCCAAATGAACCCGACCGATACCTCAAACCACACTGGCACCTAAACCCATCACTCGACCCATTCCTACTCTTCCAAAAACAATTCCCAGACAACCAACCACACCTACACCCAAACCCACATTCACTTCCCATTGTGATCCACTAGCAGGGTCCTATGCCAAAATTTTAACCAACCTCCTCGAGACTTCTGTTATCACATTACCACCACTCCGACCTTACGACCCCCTCAAACCCAAGCCAAAAGGGTTTGATGATACAAAATTTTTGCATACCATCGTGTGCCAGGGCACACGATGGAGAGAGATGAGGCCTTAAAACCATCCTTATCAAATTGTGTCCACTAGAAACCAACTTTGAGGATGACAACCTTCTCGATGAGTATCTTGCTTCACCAACACCTATTCCCACACTACCTACTCAAAAACCACAACCTCGGCCCTCATAGCTCCTAGAACCACACACAAAATTTGAAATTAACATGGTTCACATCAGAGAACTAGCCATGCCACTACCCAAATGTCGTTGTGCCCAACTGACCTCACAGGGTTTTTTTCCTCCAGTAGGTTTTCCCTTCATGTTGTTATACCACTCACCCTATACCTTCTCCATTTACCAACTTCCCTCAAATTAACATGATACATGTCACTACACATGCGCAAAAGGGCAAAGAAAAGGTAGCTGACCCACCAACCAATCATATACCCAACATACCATCAGCACCCATACCTAAAATAACTATCCATGGTCCCGCATACCCCATTTCTAATGGCATCACACATCGCACCATGCTTAAACAACTACACCAATCTTCCCTCAAAATGTCCTTATACGACCTCATCCAAACCTCAAAATCCCATCATCAAGCCCTCATGGAGGTTCTTCAATCTATTGAGGTTTTACCCAATGACCCTACATCCGTAGCCTCCATCATCACACCCCATCATGTAGCCTCTCTCACCAAATTACCACCTTCATCCTCACCTCACCTTGTTCACCAAGTGGCCTCCCTTAGCTTCTCAGAGGAAGAGATTACGCCACACCAAAATGATGACCTAGACCCAACCCTCTTCATTTCTATCCACATTAATGACATACGGGTACACCGTGTGATGATTGAGAGAGGTTCTAGCATTAAAAACATTTCATCCCATGCATTTTCTCAAATGCGCATACCGATAAATTGCATGTACAAACATCTGGCCATGTTTCATTCATTCAACAACGCTATCACCACCACACTAGGCACCATCATCCTTCACATTTGTGTGGGCCCCTGCATTATTCCGAATTGTTTTATGTTTTAAAGGGGAATTCAATATAACTTTTGCTTAGTAGACCTTGGATCCGTGTCATGGGTTGCGTTCCTTCCACTTTGCATCATTGTGTAAAATTTGAACATGAAGGACACACTTATACCATTCCAGCTAACCCACCACCTTTCAACATGTGACATGATTTATTGACCCAATGATGTGATCATACCACATCAGTCATCTACCTCCACAACCACTACCGCTTCACCTACACCTCCACCTAATAGTACAACCTACTTCACCGCACATACCTCCTCTATTCCTAATGCTGCTATAACCTCCATGGCTGACCCATTAGCTACCCAATCCATTAACTCCACCTCCACATCAACCTCGACACATCATCAATACTAGCTACCTACATACCAACCAATGATCCCTTGAAGGTGTTTTTCAATGCCTCACTGGGGAGTACTACCTATATAGTGTCAACACATTCTCTACTCCACATGAGTATGGAAGCCTTCACCAACAACCTTGTTATGATCACCGTATAGGATAACACCTCCTTTATGGTCCTCCTCATCTTCATACTAGTCTCACCTATGGGGGACTTGATACTACCACTTACACACCTGAACCACCATCACAACCCCACCCATTTTCCTCGACTTCCAATCACTTACCAATCACCGTTTTCACCCACACCTTCCTACACCATTGTGCGTGGAAGGGTTTTGTTTTGGATTTTATGAGAAAGGCCACCATACCATTATTCCATGTACCACCCACAAACATAATGACCGGAGTGGTATTGGCTTCCCTGAACCTCCTACCAAATAGGCCCGCATTGAACTCATTAAAGACCCTATCCCTTTTCCACCTTCTTCACCACCCTCACCGACGAAGCCAATGGATCCTGAATCTATCCCTCCTAATTTTTTTTTCATAAACACCATTTCCTTGGGGCCTTTGACTTATCAACACGAAGGCGAGGAACCTTCCACTCTCCCATTCCTGTATCCTGAGATGATCGACAACGACACACCTACCATTAACATCATTTAATGTCAGGATGATGAATCCATACTCACCTACCTTGGTATAGAAGACTCATATATTCATTGGTGGTTACCTTCTCGAGACGTAAACCATGTTGAATGAATAGACTATCAAGATCAACATTCATACTTAGGATGACCCACATCCTAAAGATCGGACAATCTTTAGATGCTTCTTGAAAGCAGAAGCCATCACTTCTTTTATTCGAGATCATAACCATGTTTTAGCTTGGTCTTATGTAGACATGCCCGGTATTGACCCCACCATAGTGGTCCACAATATCGTAACCATTCTCGATGCCAAACCTATCAAAAAAGGTTGAGGCAAAATGCACCTCGCATTGTTCTTTTCACAAAGAAGAACTTCGGCACCTTATTTTGGTTTCCTTCATCTTACCCATTAATTATCCTCGTTGGATTTATAACTTTGTCCCTATTACCAAAGTAATAGGGGGAATCCGTATTTGCATGGACTTCCATACCTCAACCTAACCTGCCCGAAAGATGACTTTCCCTTGCCTAGTATTGATCAACTAGTTGACCTCACCACTGGTCACGAGATGCTTTCACTCATGGATGGCTTCTCGGGTTATAACCAAAATTTTTTTGCCCCAGAAGATCAACACAAGACCACATTCATTACCCCTTAAGGAACCTTTTGCTATCGATTCATGCCTTTTGGCCTTTAAAATGTTGGTGCTACATATCAATGTTTATGACTTACATCTTCCATGATATCATGCATCACATATTGGAAGATTACATGGATGATCTCTTGGCCAAATCTAAATGTCGCTACTGAGCACCTCACCGTCCTCCAAACCATCTTTGACCACCTCATTAAATATTACGTCCGCCTTCAACCTAAAAAGTGTGTCTTTGTGGTTCTCTCAAGAAAACTCCTGGGATTTATTGTTTCCCTCTCATGGTATAGAATTTGACCTTGCTAAAGTCAAGGCCATTCTAGAAATTCCTCTACCCACTAACCTTAAACAACTCCATAGCCTACAAGGTAAATTGCAGTCCATTTTCCATTTCATTTCATAACTATCTAATCGGTGTGAACCATTTCATCATCTACTTAGAAAATATGTTTCCTTTAAATGGGATGATGACTATCACAAAGATTTTGAGGCCCTAAAACAATACCTTCTCCAACCACCCATACTCATTCCACCTAAAGACGATCAACCTTTTTACCTATACATATCAGCTACCGATCATTCCTTGGGAGCCATGCTCGCTCATCATGATGAGAAACATAGGGAGCAGGACAGTTTATTACATGAGCCATACTCTTTTGGACTATGAAACCTGATACAACCATCCAGAAAATATTTGGTTAGCCTTAGTTTTCATCGCCACCAAACTCCACCATTATCTATTCAACCACAAAACCTATGTTGTGACCAACACCAACCCTCTACACTTCATGTATGCCAAACCTTATCAAAATTAGAATGTTGTGTGATGGCTTATGCTTTTAGCTGATCTTGACCTCGAATTCATTAAACAAAAGTCATTATTAAGTGCCAAGCTATTTCGACCAAGTGGTGACACACCTATTTCCGGGGACCAACCCTCTAATTTTGACTTTCCCGATGAATCCATTACTACCATTTCCTTGGATGAACCCCCTTACCAAATGACATTGTTCTTCGAAAATTCCAAGTGTTAGTGAAGGGGTGGGGCTATTTTTATCCTCGTTCCTCTAGATGGAGAACCCATGCCTTTTTCTTTCAAACTAGAATTTGAATGCACCAACAATATTGCCGAGTATGAAGTGCTTGTACTAGGTCTCTAGACCACCTATACCCTAGATGTCAAATCCATTCACATCTTTGGTGATTCATAATTGGTCATAAACCAAGTCAATGGTATGTACCAATGTCGTAATGAGATACTTCAAAAGTATAAACATCATGTAGACATACTTTTGACCACCTTTGATTGTTACACCCTTCAAACCATCCCACGTTCAACTAACAAATTTGTAGATACCATGGCCTGCTTAGCTTCCCAAATACCTACTTCCCCTACCGATTCCAAAATATTTGTCACCGTATAATGCCTCCATTCACCTTCTTATTTACCTCATGATGTTTACTCAATCAAAAATGACACCCCTAACCCGAGTGACCTTTGGTATAAATAATACTCCAACTACCTTTCCCTCTCCATCTTACCTCCTGATCTCACCCGTAATGGACAACGTGCCTTCCTTAAAAAGGTCTCCTATTTCATAATTCTAGGGATAATTCTCTATAAGTACAGATTTGATGGTATCCTCTTACGATGCCTCACAAGTTCTGAAATTCCTTATACCATTAAGGAGGTTCATGATGACATATGTGGAGGTCACTTTAGTGGCCTTGCTGTTGCTAAGTGTATTCTTTGCCTAGGCTATTATTGGCTGACCCTTAACAATGATTGTTGTGACTATGTCAAACACTGTGTGAAATGTCAAAAACATTCCAACCTTCATCATACACCCAGTCATGCCTTACAGGTCACTCGTGACCTTTGGCCCTTCTCTCAATGGGGTTTGGATCTTGTTAGAGAAATCAATCCTCATTATTCCCAATGCCATCAATGGATCATAACCGCTACCAAATACTACACAAAATGGTTGGAAGAAATACCACTCATCTCCATGAAAGTCGAGAAAATATGTGAGTTCATTAACCATCACATCATTTTCCACTTTGGTGTCCCTCATGGCCTCATCACTGACAATGGAAAACAATTCAAAAACAAAACATTGCAAAAACTTTATGACACCTTCGGCATTCAACTTAGTTTCTCATCACCTTATTACCCACAAACCAATGGCCAAGCTGAATCTACTAACAAAACCCTCAACAAAATTCTCATAAAAGTGGTTGATGATACTAGGAGTGATTGGCATATGCACATTCCTTTTTCCCTATGGGCATACCACACAATAATTTACACTTCCACTGCGATCACACCCTTTTTGCTGGTCTACGGTACAAAGGCTATTCTACCTCTCGAATTCTAGATCCCCTCACTCCACATTTCTCTCAAGGACATGCTCACTGATGATGAATTTTATCAGGACCGCTTAGCACAACTAGAGTTATTATATGAACGTCATCTTAACGCTCTGGATCACCTTCAAGTTTACCAACAATGTATCAAACGTGCTTATGACAAACGTGTTCATGAATTAACCTTCCAAGTTGGTGACCTTGTCTTGAAAGAAAATCATCGCATAACCAAAGGAAAAAAAATTAAATGGGGAAAATTCACTCCTAATTGGCTTGGACCATACATCATAACTCATACCTATGGATCGGGTGCCTATCATTTGTCCTCACTTGAGGGTAAACCCAAACTTGAGCCCCTTAATGCATTACATCTTTGACCATTCTATTGTTGAATCGTCATCCTACCTCACCCTTTGTCTCATTACCAGGCTCATTCCTTGAGCACTATCCACTCCATAAACCTCCCTAACAATTAAACAAGAATCATGTAAGTACCATCACTTGTTATTTTCTCTTGAATATGTGTACCACAACACTTTGCACATAGCATGATTCTCATGGATACTTTTCATCTACCTTTAGATGAGATCCCATGTTCATTCCACCCTACCTTTTGAAAAAGAGTCATATCCTTCACCTTGGTCTTGTCCATGAGTTCAAAGACCTCCACATGGGACCAAACTCCTTGAGTCAAACTTCTAATAAAAAAGATGACTCCCTCAAAAGGACATCTTCCTCTCGACCCAATTGCTACTATAAATAGACTACTCCCTCGAAGGACAACTATGTTAAGCTAAAAAAAAAGAGAAAAGCGAAGCTTCCCGCATCGATCGAGTCTATCAAGACAAAAAAAAAAATTTAGTCGTGGAATTGCCCATCGTGACCTCGTAGCTCTTTCCTAAAAGACTTGTCACTCCAAACATACACAGTTAACTACCTTTCACCCACCTTACCATTTCCACTCTCATTTCCTAAATTTCCTCAAGGGACATCTTAGAATTTTGACATTTGGTGATCCTACGGATACTTTCACCATAGAACAGTTAATCGTGCAATTCCTTTCAGGTCTTGTATTCATCACCCCTTTTCAAGGTATGATCTACTCGGTATGATTCTACCCAATCAGGTGGATTTATTTCCCCCCTCTTATCTTTTAACCATCTTTGTTTACATTTTGATTACCTTATACAGGACTTGGTCCTCGACGCTTACCTTTGGGGGTCATCCTCCCCTTTCGCTATAATCACCTTCACCTATAATCTACCCACACCTATTAAACCTAAACCCACTACATGACCACAAACCTACCAACTCATTCTCATATTCTTCCCTAGCTCATGGGAGAACTACATCAGCCTGAGGTCCCTTTTCACCGGGACTATGTAGGTAGCACTTCGAGGGCATGGGGCGCTTGGAGGTTAGCTCGGCCACTCTCTACCCTAATCAATTAATCAACTATTCCTAACTTACCATCTACCCCATGCTTCACTTAGTTCCCGTTTCTAACAAAATTGGAAATTAAGCCCCATACATAACAAGTTATTTACCATTTTATACATTTGTTACACTTACCATCATTACGCATAGATTATACAACATTTCACATATGACCCATAATATCATTCATTGCCAACCATAATGAATCGTGCCTACCAAACCTGACTCAACCATGCCTATAACCTAACTCAATCCATGCCTATAACCTGACTTGATCCACGCCTATAACCTAACTCAATCCATGCCTAAAACCTGACTCAATCCATGCCTATAACCTGACTCGATCCATGCCTATAACCTAACTCAATCCATGCCTAAAACTTGACTCAATCGATGCATATAACCTAACTCAATCCATGTCTAAAACCTGACTCAATCCATGCCTATAACCTGACTCAATCCATGCTTAAAACTTGACTCAATCCATGCCTATAACCTGACTCGATCCACACCTATAACCTAACTCAATCCATGCCTATAACCTAACTCAATCCATGCCTAAAATCCTGACTCGATCCATGCCTATAACCTGACTCGATCCATGCCTAAACTGACCTGACTCCATCATGCCTAACTCACCTAATTTCCATCCATATCAAAGTAACACATCCATATCTCATCTAACACAAGCCATAAAACTAACATATCATAAACACATCAATGCATCACAAAATACCATGAATCTCATCATATAAATCAATAAATGTGTATCTCAACATACATGCCTATCTCATCATGGCCATCATCTCAAGTTGGCACGTAGGCTGATATATAATACAAAATGTCATTGGCACGCAGGCCGGTCTCATATATATACAAAGAATGAATGAATCAATACAAAAATCTTCAGCATGTAGGCTAGTATGTGATCAAAAATACAAAAATCTATGGCATGCAGGTCGACATATATATCAACAATAAACACTAGTATACATCAAAAATAAGGAGGCTACATATCAGACATCTCACCAAATGTCCTCCATCTCCATGTCACCTACACCCTCGGCCTCCTATGCCCCTGCTAGCACATCACCTCACTCTAGTCACCATGTACTGGTGGCCTCTCCCTGATCAGGCCTCAGAGCTCGCTACCCTCCTATGCTCTCCACACTATGTGTGTGGGATCTCATCCTCTCATTGGATGCCTGTTGTGCCTTGTACTCTCGTATGAGAGGAAGTCTATCCCGGCTACCATGAGTTGGTCTTGATAGTATCGCACCTCACCTAGGGCATCCTGTAGCTTGGATATAGGCACGGTCTATGGTGGTCCCATAGGTCTCGACCCTATCTTTATCCTATGCCCAGCCTTTGAACTAGGACGGCTCCTTGCACTGTGGTGGTGCCCCTTGCCCCTATGCTTGTGGTGGTGCCCCTATCCCTGTGCCTATATCGGGGCCTATAAGACTCGATTTTTGCCTAAATTTGGGCCAAATGAGCCTATAATGCTATCACCTAACCATCTTTGTCTCAATCTCCTCCATCTCCTCCTCCCTCTCCCTCTACCATCTGGGCCTTCACCTAGCCACCTATACTCGTAGCTATGCTACCTCTACCTCTAACCCCTCCAGTTATGTTTGTAGTATACCTATCTGTGTGATCAGCATCACTACCTGCCCCTATAGGGAATCTCTCTACAGATGTCACGGTAGCTAAATCATTACCACTGGTCTAGGTGGTATGGCTCATAACTGAGCTACCCACCACTTCATGTACCTATCTATACATCTCGGTGTCATCAATCCATTGATCCACTGGCTTCTCCTCCTCTCCTGTAGGAACAGTAGGCTGTGGTAGAGGGAGAGGCCTCTCCACATCATCTCTCACTGTGGGAAGGGCGGAGGAATATCCTGTATGAGCTTGAACTGCTGTCGGACCCTATCGACCGGGATCATCTCATCCTCCCTAGCACGGTGACCCTGAATCCACCTCTCTAGTTAGAGATCAGCTAGATCCTCATGCATGTGCCTATATGAGGGGAATCCCACATATGGCCTCTAGATAATGTCCACTCTGGAAAACCCCTCTAATAATTTCTGAAAATGGGCCACATCATATGTCAGCCTATCTGACCTCCGCTCACCTGCAACTGACACCCATCTCTTATATCCCAACTATTTACATCTCGGTGGGAATGCATATGCTCGGGAATCCCTATCGGTCAAACACGACTATGTGCTTGTAGGCTCAGCAAGGCAATATAAATGTACAACACAGAAAAACCTCGTAGCCACCCATACGCCCACAACTCTTTGTATAGCTACACCAAAAATGTTGGTGTTTCACTCGGAATGTTTCGGCTTCTGGGAATAGAGTTGCTTCTATCCTTTCATTCCTTTTAGAAACAGATAAGGTTAGGGCTAGGAGGAATACCTGTGGAATGTCGAGATGGTGTGCGCGTACCGTAGAGGAAGATCAGGTTGACTATGAAGAACTCCTTTTTGTCTTGGAAGGACTACCTGCAAATAAGAACACAAGACCACAAGATTTTGATTAAACAATAAATGAGGGAACTGCCTTGGGCCCAGGAAATATAAAACTTCCTTTCGAAGGTGGTCAGTTCCCCTGCCGATATGAATCAACACAAAAGACTGTAAAATATCAATTAAATTATTTTGTTGAAACGGGTAGGGAAAGGTTGGTTTCTGGTTGTAGTCAGGATAACCGATACCGGTTACTGGTAACCGATGTCGGTAGGGTTTAGGATCTGTAGGTTGGTTGTTTTGTGGGGTGGTTGTGCTGTAGGGTAGCTATGTTGTTTGTAAGGCTGGTTTTATGGGTGATATTAGGAAATGAGGTGATGAGAGGTAAAAGAATGATAGTTAGATGCAATGGCACGCTGGGTAGTGGATTCAGGAATGGATTTATGAGGACTGTGATTCAAAAGCATAAGAAATGTTATAATAGAGGACATGCAAGATGTGACTTACTGGTTTTTGACGAAGATGCAAGTTGATCTCCTTTGCTGCAAACTCTTCTCGTCTTTCTTCACTCGCCTCTACCGGTCACCAGTGAAGATCTCGACTCTCTTTATCGCTCCCAAATGATCTCTCTTGATTCCTAAAATCCTTCCACCCTGATCCAAAATGAAATTTTGATCCTTTGTTTTTGGTTTGGGGAGACCATTTACAGGGAACCGATGGCGGTTACGTAACCGACGGCAATGAGTAGGAACCGCATCGGTAAGATAAAAGTAGGCTATTTTTAGTAAAATAGCCCACCTTCCCTGCTTTTCTCCCGAGAGATTAGTTGCGGGCTTGGTCAAGTGACTAGAAGGTCGGTTTTGGGTGCGAGAAAGGGGTCATTAGTCATGGGTGTAGGTGTGGACCAAGTTATAGGTCTTAATTAGGTTAGTTTAGGGTTAGGGCTAGGTCATGATGAGGTGGCAAAATGAGGTGGCAGGTAAGGTGATGTGGATTTATCAATTACAAGGTAATTAACAAATAATTGTGTAAGGTTTAGGTGATGAGGTTAGATTGCGAGATGAGATGCGGGTCACAAAGGGTCGTAAGACACAAATTTGGTGTCTACATTAGCCCCTTATTGTCGTGTAGCTTGTTTTGTAGAGCTGCGCGGACAATAATATGAAGTGGTTTCTCCTGTTAAGGATATAGGTAATCCCCCTCAAATCTATCACAGATTGAGTGAACGGGAAATCAGGGATAGGGTTGATAAAGGGTACATGTTGTAGAGAGGATGGTAAGGTGGTGGGGTAGGTCCAAGGCAGCAGACGCATGTTGAAATGCAATAGTATGACTAGGGTACATGATTTGACGAGCAAACCAGCAATGTATAGGCAAAGGTCGATAGTTTATCCAAACAAGGGTGATATAATCCTGGTATCCAAGGCATAGGAAGTAGCTCCAGGGTATATAACAGGTAAGGTACAGGAACGTTTAGGCATGTTCGGCAGTACCAAATGGTTGGTTTGGTTGAGATAAACGTCACGGTCTAGGTCTAGGCAAAGTTGGTCGACAGATCAAGTCAAGGACCCTAATCATGCTAAAACACGAACAGGTGAGCTCGATGGAACAAAAAGCTACATGATGGGTGGATAAAAGTATATGTTGTTGATGTTGGGCGAGGTATCGAAGTGGTACGGCCTTGGGTCGGGCCAAGTTGTTGGGTTGTGGCCTTGGGTCAGGCCGGAAGGGTAGAGTGAGGCCTTGGGTCTGGCCGGATGGGTAGGGTTGCGACCTTGGGTCGGGCCAGATGGTTAGGGTTGCGGCCTTGGGTCAGTCCGGATTAGTTGGTTGAGGCCTTGGGTCGGGCCAAATGGGTAAGGTTGCGGCCTTGGGTCGGGCCGATTAGTTGGTTGAGGCCTTGGGTCGGGCCGAATGGGTAAGGTGAGGCCTTGGGTCGGGCCGGATGGTTAGGGTTGCGGCCTTGGGTCGGGCCAAATGGGTAAGGTGAGGCCTTGGGTCGGGCCAAATGGTTAGGGCGAGGCCTTGGGTCGGGCCGGATGGGTAGGGTGAGGCCTTGGGTCGGGCCGGATGGGTAGGGTTGCGACCTTGGGTCGGGCCGGATGGTTAGGGTTGCGGCCTTGGGTCGGTCCGGATTAGTTGGTTGAGGCCTTGGGTCGGGCCAAATGGTTGGTTGCGGCCTTGGGTCGGGCCGGATTAGTTGGTTGAGGCCTTACGGGAACTATATGGTAATAGAGAACATAGCTGAGGAGTTGAGGGGTGTAGAGCGATTGAGGTGGATCGCGGGGCACAGGCCAGGTGAGTATGAGAGGATTCCTATAGATCATGTGCGGCGACAATTTGGATTGGTGCAAGACATACCGCAGGCTTATAGACCATATATGAGGATCGATGCCGAGGCAGCATTCTCACCTCCCCGGCCAACACCTCCAGAAGGGCTAGAGGAGATAGCAGCCGATCGCAGTGTAATGGATGCAAGAACGACAGAGGCCTATAGGTTATGGTGGGTAGCAGAGCTGCGAGGTGTACATGATCACCCTGACATAGCTGTGATTACAGCGGAGAGAGATCGTCTGCAGAGTTTAGTTCAGCAGCTCCAAACGCAGGTGAATGAGGCAAGAGGATTGTTAGCGGTTGCGGAGTCACGGGCACAGGGACTAGAGGCTGGATTCCTCCATGCGAGGGAGCGTATTCATATGTTACAGGAGAGATTAGCAGATCAGTGGGTGGTACCAATAGCCGTGGTACCATTGAGGACAGAGAGGCCTGGTGAGCGGCGTCGTCGATCACGATCATCCCCTAGTTCGGGATGAGGCGTGAGGGTCTAAGTAAATGTTAGCAAGGTATAAGAATAAATAAGGATGCCGACCTGCGTGTCGATGATAGAGAAGATGTATGTGTTTAACATCTAAATAAAGCTGAATATGTATGTTGATTTGAGTTACGATAATAATAAGAATGTTTGTGTTTTGATTTTCGGTGTTTTGAAAAAGGATAAAGAGGAATGTGATGAAATAGAAATACACAAAAATATTTATATTTACTACACATGATAGGTTATGGTAGGGGATGGTCGAGCTAACCTTGGGAGACCCCATGTCTCCGAAGTGCTGCCTACATAGCCCATTGCACAAAGCAAGGAGGGGCCTCAGACCGATGTAGTTCTCCCTTAGGACCAGGGAGAGGTGAATTCAGGCAATTTAGGTATGGTTAGGTGATTGGTTGGTTGGTAAAAGTATTGATAGTAATATTGGTAAGGTAAGGTTGATGGTGTTGGTAATGAATTGGTGATGTTGTAAAAGGTATAAGGGAAGCGAAAGTTAGCCTACCCAAGTGGTAGGGAATCATGTCCTGATTAAGATCAACACACAATCCTAGATGCAAGGCAAAGAGGAAAGAGTGCTCCGCAGGTGAACAGAGCAAAACAAACCACACAACATAGAATGAACTTGAAGCCCTAGGTACCGGTGCATAGACGAGAAGTCAATAGGTGAAAAGAGTTGTATGATCACAACATATCAGGTGTACGTCACGTCCCTTGAGTTGAAACAAATGGTGAGGTGAGGTGAATGGTATAGTTGAGGTACGGAGAACTTATTACAAAGTGAGTGTTCTGACGAAAGAGAACCTACCCTAAATAGACAAGTCCATGACCCAAAAATTCTTTTGAATGAGGCTTTTATTTTACTGAATATAGACTGATCGATGCGGGAAGTCTACAAGGGATATTGATTGTGCTATTCTTGAGGTCTTCACAAAGCTGATCCATGCGAGAAGCTTCTGATAAAGGCTGACTGTGTATAGCTGTCCTTCGAGGGAGCAGTCTATTTATAGTAGCAGATATGATTTTAGTGCATAGCTGTCCTTCGGGGGAGCAGTCTATATATAATAGCAGCAATAATTTGGCATATAGCTGTCCTTCAAGGGAGCAGTCTATATATAATTTAGATAGCTAGATGTTCTTTTGGCGTGAAGCATCTAGTTTGGTAGGAAGTTTGACTCAAGAAAATCCCATAAGAAGGTGTTATTTTAAGACTTTAAAGTCATGGACTAGACTAAAAAGGGGAAGGCATCATTGAGGGGAGGTGAGAAGTGAGCTTGATTTTATTTGGAGATGTAGGAAACAAAGTGTATGTAGCGGTAAATGAGCTCAAGGGACGAGCAGTAGGTAGATAAGAAGTGATATAACACCAAATTCAACAGTAGAATGGTCGAAGATGCAAGGCATTAAGGGGTTCAGGCTCAAGTTTACCATTAAGCGAAGCTAAACGATAAGTTCCTGATCCATAAGTGTGAGTGATTATATAAGGCCCGATCCAATTAGGAGCAAATTTTCCATGTTTGCTCTTTTCTAGTTTGGTTACATGTTGATTCTCTTTGAGGACAAGATCACCAACCTTAAAGGTACACTCATGAAGTCGCTTATCATAAGCACGCTTGATACATTTTTGGTAGATTTGAAGGTGATCGAGAGCTGTAAGACGACGTTCGTCAAGAAGCTCCAATTGGGCTAACCGCTCTTGGCGGAAATCATCGTTGGTGAGAATATCCTGAAGAGATATTCTGAGGGAGGGTATTTGTATTTCGAGAGGCAAGACAGCCTCGGTACCATATACCAAAGAAAAAGGTGTAGCATTAGTAGAGGTACGAATGCTAGTACGATAAGCCCAAAGGGAAAAGGGGATGTGATCGTGCCAATTTCTTCCAGACTCATTGACAACTTTCATGAGGATTTTGGTTAGGGTTTTATTAGAGGATTCGGCTTGTCCATTTGCTTGGGATAGTAGGGTGATGAGAAGCTAAGTTTAATACCAAAGTTGTCACAAAGGTCTTGCAATAACTTATTTTTGAAAGATTTTCCATTATCTGTTATCGGGCGATGAGGAACACCAAAACGATAGATAATGTGGTGGTTAATGAACTCTACAATTTTTTCTTTTTTGGTTGAAATGAGTGAAATATCCTCCACCCATTTTGTGTAATATTCATTGCTGTGTGATAATCCATCGGTGACGTTGCGAAGAGGATGGGTGAATCTCACCAATAAGGTCTAAACCCCATTGTGAGAAAGGCCAAAGATCTCGGGCGACCTGTAGGGGGTGGCTAGGAGTATGTTGAAGGTTGGCGTGTTGTTGACACATAACACAACGCTTAACATATTCGTAGCAATCATTATTGAGAGTGGGCCAATAATAACCAAGGCGAAGGATTCGTTTGGCCATGGCAAGGCCACTAAAATGTCCGCCACAGATACCGTCATGGACCTGTTGGATGGTATGGGTGACCTCCGCGCCGGTGAGACATCGAAGGAGGATGCCATCAAAGCCACATTTATAAAGGAGTCCCCCCATAACTACATAATGAGAAACGTGTTTAAGAAAAGCGTGTTTGCCACAAGACTAGTAAGGTCGAAGGGAGAACAGAGGTCAAAGGTAGTCGTGAAATTGGTGGTACCAAGTATCCTGCGAATTAGTAGACACGTATTTATCATACAAACTACCGGGTTGAGTAGGATGGGGCAAAAAGTTTTGGACCAAGACGAATAATTCGTAGTCAATTATGAAGCTGAATTTGCGAGGCTAAGCAAGCCATAGTATCCGCAAATTTGTTAGTGGAGCGGGGAATGGTTTGGATAGAATAGTGAGTAAATAAGGCTAGAAGTGAATCCACGTAGTGTTTGTACTTTTGAAGTTCCTCATTTTTACATTGGTAGATGCCCATAACTTGATTGACTACCAATTGAGAGTCACCAAAAATATTGATAGATTTGATACCTAAGTGTAACGCAACTTGGAGACCCAGAACAAGGGCCTCGTATTCCGCTGTATTATTAGTGCAAGGGAAATCGAGTCGGAATGAAAGAGGCATGGGCTCAGCGTCGAGAGGAATGAGAACAATGCCGGCTCCTCCACCACGGTGGCATTTGGATCCATCGAAGAAGAGGGTCATTGGATACGACTCCTCCTTGAGGGAAAGAGTAGCGATGAGTTCGTCTGGGAATGTAAAATTGGTAAATTGTTCCCCAGGTAAAGGGGCCTCCGCAAGTTGGTCTGCAAGAGTTTGTCCTTTGATTGATTTCTGGTGGACAAACTCAAGGTCGAGGTCGGCGAGGAGCATGAGCCATCTGGCGATGCATTGGTTTAGATGAGGTTTGGCATACATGTAATGGATGGGGTCCGTGTTGGTGATGACGAAAGTTTTGTGATTCAGAAGGTAGTGTCGGAGTTTGGTAGCCACGAATGATAGGGCTAGGCATAACTTTTCTACATGTGTATACCTAGTCTCATAGTCCACCAAAGTACGACTTATATAATAAACGGCTTGTTCTCGATTCTCGGAGTCACGATGTGCAAGCATGGCCCCTACAGCGTGGTCAGTGGTGGAAAGGTAAAGGTAGAAAGGGCGGTCGTCCTGGGGTGGGATAAGCACGGGTGGCTGCAAGAGATAAGTTTTGAGAGCTTCAAAGGCTAGGTGGCACTCTTCGCTCCATTGAAAATCAATGTCCTTTTTAAGAAGGTGATGAAAAGGTTGACATCGATCCGAGAGTTGGGAGATGAAACGTCGATAGATTGGAGCTTACCTTGTAAACTACGCAATTGTTTGAGATTGGTAGGTGGGGGCATTTCTAGGATAGCTTTGACTTTAGATGGGTCGACCTCGATGCCACACAAAGAGACGATAAAGCCAAGAAGTTTTCCCGAAAGGACACCAAAGACACATTTCTTTGGTTGCAGACGGACAAAATATTGTAACAGGTGATCAAAAATAATGGTTAAAACATCAAGATGTTCACTGCGATGTTTAGATTTGCCAAGAAGATCATCGACGTAATCTTCAAGGATAGTGTGCATAATGTCATGAAAAATGTAGGTCATAGCCCGCTGATAGGTTGCACCAGCATTCTTAAGGCCAAATGGCATTACACGGTAACAGAAGGTTCCCCAAGGAGTTATGAAGGTAGTTTTATGTTGATCGGCGGGGCAACCAAAATTTGGTTATATCCCGAGAAGCCATCCATGAGAGAGAGCATCTCATGGCCTCAGTGAGATCAACAAGTTGGTCAATACTAGGTAGGGGGAAGTCATCCTTAGGGCAAGTGAGGTTAAGATCCCGGAAATCCGTGCATATCCGAAGTCCCCCCGTCGCTTTAGTGACAGGTACGATGTTAGAAATCCATTGAGGATAGTCAATAGGCAGAATGAAAGAAACAGAAAGGAGTCGTTGAAGCTCCTCTTTGACCAAGAGAGCAATGCGTGGATGCATTTTTCTCAATTTCTGTTTAATTGGCTTGGAATCAGGGTTTAGAGTGATGTTATGGACGGCAATGGTAGGATCAATTCCTGGCATGTCAGCGTAGGACCAAGCGAAAGCTTGGTTGCGAGCACGGAGAAAGGTAGTAAAGGAGACTTGTTCTGATGCGTTAAGGGATTGTCCGATCTTCACAATGTGAGGATCCTCCTCCGTGTGGATGTTGATTTCTATAGTAGATTCATTCAGCATGGTTTGGGTTTCAGATGGTAAGGTGCGTTGAATATAAGAGTCATCCGCGCCAAGGTAAGTGAGGATGGAGTCATCATCCTGGCACTCAACAATGTTAATCGAAGGTGAATCCTCTTCGATCATGTCTGGATACAGAAGGGGGATAGAAGAGGGGTCCTCATTATCGCGTTGATAATTGAGAGGACCTAGGAAGATAGCATTTATGAAAAAAAAAGTTAGGAGGGATAGATTCGGATCTATCGACTCTGTGGGTGACGAAGGCAAAATGGGTGATGATGGTTCGGTAGGGGTGACGTCGTTGTCTTCTAGAAGACAACTGACATGAGGTTCCTCCCGTATAGGTGTTTCAGAAAATTGAGACCACTACGATCATCATTGTGTTTGCGTGTAGTCACGGGAATGAGTGTATGTCGGCCTTGTTCATAAAGACCAAAACCAAAGCCTTTCCAAGCACAGCGAGTCAAGAAGGTGAGGGTGAAATGACGATTTGTCAAGTATTGAAAATCGGATTGGAAGGGAACCACACCAAGAGGGGGTTCAGGGGTAATGGAGGATGCGTCAACACCCCCATACGTTAGGTTGGTGCGGCAATGGGGTGGTCCGTAAGAGATTACTTCCCCCACACGACGGTCATAGGTAGGATGTGCATGTACCTGTCCGTATTCCTGTGGGGTATGGAAAGAACTAACGTTATATAGGCGATACTCCCCAAAGTAAGGCATTGAAAACATCTACTAAGGGATCCGTGGTTGGGATGTTAGCTACGGGAAGGGAAGTGGTTGCGATTTATGGTTTCATCACCAAGGCGTAGGTGCGGTTGAGGTGGATGGTTGAGGTACATTCAAGAGGATGGTCAGTTGAATGTATGGGTGTCTTGATTGGTATAAGCACATCGTTAGGGTGGTATAACATATTGCAGGTTTTAAAGGGGGGAGGATCAGCTTTTACGGTGTAGGACTTCCCCTCGTACTCAAATTTTATGCATCTATGTAATGTTGAGGGAACGCATCCCATAGCCCGGATCCAAGGGCGACCTAGCAATATGTTATATTGGAACTCTCCTTCAAGGACATAGAAGAGTTCGGGTAAAGTACGTGGTCCTACCCGAATGTTGAGGATCACGGTGCCTAAGGTAGAGGTAATAGCATCATTGAATGACCGCAACATGATGGGATTGGCACACATGTAGCTAGAGGGGATATTCATTTGTTGGAAGGATTTTGAAGAGATGATGTTTAGGCTAGCGCCTTTCCAATCATAACACGACGTACCCAAAATCCCGACGTAAGTTTCGAGATGAAAAGGGCAGGGTCGTGGATCTTCTTTACCAAAGTCAACAATTTCATCTTCGAGAAACCGATCGCCGCAGCTTGTTGTTGTATGTATGGTCAGGGGCAAGGTTGTTTGGTGAGAGAAGCAACGTGATCGGGTGTTAGAATGGAGGCAACAGTGTGGGTTTCATTAGGTAAGACCTCGATCCTCAAGAATTTCAACGAGAGCTTGTCGATGGGATTCAGAAGTCTGAATGAGATCATATAGTGTCATTTTTACGGGTGATTGGTGAAGCTGTTTGATCATGGCTCGATGGGCAACTCCATTAGAGACGGGGTAAGTGGGTCCACGAATAACCACTTTGGGTGGTGGTGCAATCGGGATGCTGGATGGAGAAAGAGAGGACGCATGTGTGCTTTCTTTTGCTTTCTCGTTGTTTTTCTGCGCTCGAGTAGCAACACTAATCATATTAATCTCGTAGACCTGAGATGAGGAAGATGGTCAGATAAATCATGGTCTTCAAGAGGTGGGGTCAGTAATAATGATAGATCTTGGTGAGGCGGGGATGATGGTATAGAGAGGGAATCAAGCTAAAGGTCTCTCCCTTCGTAAGTTGTCTTTCTTAACCTTTGTATCTGGGAGAGGTGACTGACGAAGGATGGTTTTTAAAGCTTTGCATCTCTCCACATCATGTCCTGGTGTGCGGTGATAGGCGCAGATTTTAGACTCATCATAACCTATAGGTCGAGGTTTAGATGGGTCATAAGGTCTAAGTGGGGGTAGGGAAATGGTCGCATTCTCCACCAACATAGCAAGGATTTTGGCGTAAGATCCTTTGAGTGGGTCAAAATCGGAGGAGGATGAGGGTATTGGTTTTGCGGGTTTTGGTAATGTTTGGGCATGGTTGGTTCGTACGGGTGGTGGTTTAGCCGAGGGGTGTTGATACGTGGTTTTCACTAAACGTGGTTTCTTTGGCGCAGAAGCTATATTCAGGCTGGTTAGATGATGAGGCTACAGATGACGTGGTAGCGGAAAACAACCACGGAGAAAGGGGAGTGACAGAAAATAAATCCTTTGATGATGGAGTTTGTTTAGGGTTGATGGGTGGACAGGATACGTGGGGTGATAATGTTGATATACCTTTAGATCTCTGTATAGGTGCAGAAGGCGTAGGTCATTTTGAAGAAAACACAGGAGGTATGATATATTGATGCAAGGTGGAAGGATGAGGTCCCAATATGGAAGGTAGGTGTGACGATGATGGTTTTGATTGTGATAGAGGCACTGGTTGAGTTTGTCTCCTAGGTGGGGGGCGGCTTTATTTTTGGATAAATCTAGTCGCTTAGGCGGGTGTGTGAGACTGGGTATTGGTGAGGTCCCAAGTGTAGGGGAAGATTTAGTTGGGTTAATAGAGGTGGATGGGATACTTGGTATAGATACGGGGGACGAGAATGAGGACATAGGCATTTTGAGTTTCTGTAAACACTTAGGGTATATGGTAGAGGTGTCTGGATCGGTCATCTGCATTTGAGTAGAATAGGGGGTACTCAAACGTTCCCACAGGATTCGTCTATCCTCTGGAGAATGACAGTCTTCAGGTGTGAATTGTAAATTTTGTACGGAAGAAAGGTGGGTTGTGATTCCAATCCACTGTGGGTATGATACAGGGGGTAGATGAGGCACTGTATCAATAGATGTTAAGAGGTCGACTGGTCTTTGAAAAGATTTAGGCGATGAAGAACTAATAGGTAAGAGGGCATGTTCGAGAGGATCTGTCATGGTTAAAGAATTTGGTGATGTCGGTGCAAGAGATTTCTCGTCTAAGGATGTCAAAAGGAGTGGCGTACCTTCCTCTTGTGCAGCAAGAGTGGTAGAAGGAGAAGTTTGGGAAATAGATAGATTAGATAACATCCGTTCATAGCTCAGAGGGATGTGGTGTAAGCAGACTCATTGATGAGAAGAGAAGTCTGGGCAGTTAACTCTTTTATGGGTAAAGGAATGATTTCACTTTGGCTTGATGGTGGTGAAGGAGGTTCGGACTCTTGTGTTAGTGGAGAGGCTTGATTCAAAATTTTCTCGATAGAGGCTTTTGGCTGGGAGTCGAAGACTGCATGGATCTCATGAACACTCTCCTCGGCTAAGATATCCTGGTTTACGTTACTGTTGGACGAGTGATTTGGGAATGGTTTGTTGAAGATTTTCAAATTTCGGTTAGCAGGGGCATTAGGATTATCGAGGGTTATATCACCTGCGTCAACCATTTCCTGCACTATGTTTTTCAACATTTTGCAGTTTTCATGACTATGTCCTTTTACGCGGTGAAAGTTACAGAAGTCATTTTCTTTGTACCAGGAAGGTATAGCGTGGGTAGAATCAAACCCGGAGTGAGGTTTAACAGGAGGTAAGGTAATGGCTCCTGCTTTGAGCAATTTTTCCAATATCACACCATATGTTTCTCCCAAGGGAGTGTAGTTGATGGGTTCTGCTTTATACTTATAAGTGGTTTTTGGTGGGGTATTAGACGGTGGTTGGGATTTGACCATCACCGCGTGCACGGCCCCTTTTGATTTCGAAGCAGTCGATGGGTGAGGATTGGTGGTGTTAGGTTTGTTGGTGGAATCTGGAGTTCGAAATTGGGGTTTTTGTTGCGCAACCGCAATTTCTCTTCTTCTAAGGCTCAAATTTCTAGTTTCCGAGCCATGGTAAAGGCCTCATCGAATGTGTGGAAAGTTTGAATTTGAAGAGTAGGAGAAATGTGCTTAGCACATGCCCGCGTAAAAAGTTCGATAAGTTCAGCCTGAGGCAAGGCATATGTAAGTTGGTTGATAAGGCCCCGCCATCGTCCAACGAAATCTGCGATAGATTCATCTTCGAATTGTCGATGGCATAAAGGTCAGTGATAGATACTTTCTTGGCAATGTTAATGGAGAAATGATCCAAGAAAGATTGGGCTAGTTGGTTAAAAGAGAAGATTGAGTGCTGGGTTAAAGCACTGTACCACTCCAAGGCGGGTCCTGATAAGGACATGGGAAAGGTGCGGAGTAACAAGGCATCATCATGAGCAATCAAATAACAAGCATGTCTAAATGATCGCAAGTGTTGTTGAGGGTCCTCTTTACTGTTAAAACGGGTAAATTTTGGTAATTCCCATTGAGGAGGATACGAATGAAGGGGGACAGACGGGTGAATAGGCTCCCGACAAACTTGCTCATATGTCAAGGCGCTACGACTTCCTGAAACAGAAGCCTCCAGGTTTTACATTTTGTCCATCATTTGTTTAATGAAATCCGTGGTTGGATGAGATGATGGTGCGATTGTGGTAAACGGAGGCAAATTGGGCCAAGGGCCTCCGCTGGACAATGGTGGGGTTAAGTGTTGATAAGGTATGGAGGATGAATATGTTGAGGCGACCGAATAGGGATGTCCCATATAAGATGTTGAGGTTACTGGATACGTGTATGGGAAAGAAAAGGTAGGCGGAGCTTGAGAAGGAAAGCTAGTGTGGATAGGTGGCAGAGAGCAAGTCATGAACTGAGCAAATGCAAGAGAGATGAGGTAGGGCAAAATGGTAATGATATGTGGGGTCCAAGATTAACCAACGGAAAGCCAATCTAAGTCGTATGAACCTCTCTCAAGCCGCCGGATTAGGGAGACGGGGCTAGAGATGCAGAAGCAAGGCGGTGTTATCAAAGTGGAGTGGGAGCTAAATGAGTAGCTATACTAATAGGCATACCAACAAGGAGCTGACCATCAGGCATACGGTCAGGGGTATGAGACAAATAGTATTGTACAGCGCTAGAATTAGCATCCAGAAACTTGGCAAAGTCCTTATCTCCCACAGGAATTTTAGGAACCTCGCTGGTATCCATAGGATTCCCCACAGAATGTGAAGGGGGTGATTCAGGAAAAGAAACAGAGCAAGCATGTGAAACCATGGCGGCGGCTTGCTTTCGAGTGATAAAACCATGGATAGGAGTTCACAATAGGGTTTCAATCTGTCAGAACAAACAAACTCGATCAGTGAAATTGGTAGGTCACGCTGGTTTCGTCGAATTGGGAAAGACAGTAACCGATATCGGTCTCGTAACCGATGTCGGTTATACTATAGCCGACGGCGGTCAGGTAACCGATGTCGGTGTAAGAAGTCTGGGCTAACAAGATATAAAAGGCTGCTAATTTGATTTTTAACAACGTTTAGTATACTTGTCCAATTATTGATCACAGAAGACAGGGTATGAGAAAGAAAACAGAACTAAAAACAAGCAAGATGCACACGCAAATCCAGAGACTAACCCTAGGGTTAATTTTAATTATTGTGGGCTTATGCCTTTAGACGCGGAACGATGTCAATCCTAAACAAAAGACTTAGGGGAAATGTCAAGTTGTTTTGGCTTATAAGGTTACCTCAATCGGGCGGAGGAATACCGCGGAAAAGGGGGATGTTTGAGCTGTTGTGTTAATTGTGAAGTGATTCGGTATGTGTTGTGCAGTGAAAGTAAGATTAATTTCTTGTCAATACCGTGGATATCACCCCCACGTGTACGACCTGTTACTTAATCTATGTTCACTAGAATTGAAAACAACAAGCAGTAATGCAATGCACGTGTTTTAAACCCAAATCGAAAATGATATTCGATGAAGCAAAAGAGATGACTTTCACTAATGCGAGATGTAAAAGCAAAGCAAGTTCTTTTATCAAAATAATACAAAACCTTGTGAATATCTTTTAGAAGAAGAAAACAGCAAGTATACTCCCTATATGAAAGCAAGCAAGAAAGAAAGAAACCCAAAATGGGTCCCACCATGGGCAAGCAAAATGTTTCAAATGTTTCACTTCGGGAATGATTTCTTCTATCCTTTCATTCCTTTTAGAAATGTAGATAAGGTTAGGGCTAGGAGGAATACCTGTGGAATGTCGAGATGGTGTGTGCGTACCGTAGAGAAGATCAAAGTTGACTATGAAGAACTCATTTTTGTCTTGGAAGGACTACTCGCAAATAAGAACACAAGACCACAAGATTTTGATTAAACAATAAATGAGGGAACCGCTTGGGCCCAAGAAATATAAAACTTCCTTTCAAGGTGGTCAGCCTTCCCTACTAATATGAATTAACACAAAAGACTCGTAAATATCAATTAAATTATTTTGTTGAAACGGGTAGGGAAAGGCTGGTTTTTTGGTTAGAGTCGATAACCGATACCGCACGCTAACCGATGTCCGTAGGGTTTAGGATCTCGTAGTGGTTGTTTTGATCTGAAGGGTGGTTGTCTTTGTGGGGTAGGCTATGTTGTTTGTAGAAGGCTGGTTTTATGGGTGATATTAGGAAATGAGGTGATGAGAGGTAAAAGAATGATAGTTAGATGCAATGGCACGCTGGGTAGTGGATTCAGGAATGGATTTATGAGGACTGTGATTCAAAAAGCATAAGAAATGTTATAACAGAGGACATGCAAGATGTGACTTACTGGTTTTTGACGAAGATGCAAGTTGATCTCCTTTGCTGCAAACTCTTCTCGCTTCTCACTCGCCTCTCGCCTGGTCAAGTGAAGATCTGGACTCTCTTTTTCGCTCCCAAATGATCTCTCTTGATTCCTAAAATCCTTCCACCCTGATCCAAAATGAAATTCCGATCCTTTGTTTTTGGTTTGGGGAGACCATTTACAGGGAACCGATGGCGGTTACGTAACCGACGGCGGTCGAGTAGGAACCGACATCGGTAAGGAAAAAGTAGGCTATTTTTAGTAAAATAGCCCACCTTCCCCGCTTTCTCCCGAGAGATTAGTTATGGGCTTGGTCAAGTGACTAGAAGGTCGGTTTTGGGTGCGAGAAAGGGGTCCTTAGTCATGGGTGTAGATGTGGACCAAGTTATAGGTCTTAATTAGGTTAGTTTAGGGTTAGGGCTAGGTCATGATGAGGTGGCAAAATGAGGTGGCAGGTAAGGTGATGTGGATTTATCAATTACAAGGTAATTAACAAATAATTGTGTAAGGTTTAGGTGATGAGGTTAGATTGCAAGATGAGATGCGGGTCACAAAGGGGTCGTAAGACACAAATTTGGTGTCTACAAAATGGTGCCTAGGAAAACTATTTCTCATGCACCATCATATCATGGAGCACCCCCATCAGTGATTGGGGAAAGCGTTCACCCTCTACATCAAGCATTGCATAGCAGCACACTGCCTCCATCAATAAAACTACTAGCCTCGTCTCATCCGGACGGTCTAGGTACATATCACCATAGCTCAAACTAGCACTATGGAAACTCAACTTTGCTGCCCCCTCACCAAATATGGTCCCGATCAGCTCCTTTGAGGCCTTACAGGAGACAGAATACACATGGTCCCCCAATATGGGTAACCTCAAAATCTGGAACACGTCCTCCAGGGTGATGGTCATCTCACCCATCGGAAGGTGGAATGTGTTGGTCACGAGTCCCATCTATCGATGAGCATGACCATCAAACTAGGCTACCGAACAACATGTCGGTAGCACCGAATACCACTCAAGCCCACTACCTCCACATGTTGTAGCTCCAACGGGCTCGTCAGCCACAAAATGTCACCAATAGTGATGGAACTCGTCTTGCATGTGTAATCCGTGATTCACCCCGCATCCTATCCAAAGCACAATATTAATCTACCTTTTACCATGACCTTATTCATCACTTATCATTACCCACCACCCTATTTTTTACCTTACCCATCTCAACCACCAACCTACATCATTCTTTTGGACCCTTTTGCCCAAAATCCTGACCGGTGCTGGTTCAACCTAACCGGCATTGGTCACCCTTAAACCGGCATCGGTCACCCATTTGGTGACCGATACCGGTTCACCTTGACCAACCATGGTTCCATGTAACTGGCATCGGTCACCTGTTAGGTGACTGATCCCGCCTTCTACCCGACCGATGCAAAGCCAATCTTGATCGACGCGATCACCGTCGTGGAATAATCCATGACTTCCCAAACCCCCTTTTTCTAAAAATGCTCCCACCTATCCGTTTTCATCACCTATATTGACCTACACTACCCCAAAACCCCTACCCACCCCACCTATCAAATTTCCTACCCTCCCCCTCTTTTTGACAATTTTCCCACCCACAACATAGAAATTCCCACAAAACCATACAAATAATGATACTCCCAACTCATAATCTACCTAATTAACATTAAATATTTAGGCACTTACCTCGTCACGCACAGGCCCATCTTGGTGGCATGTCCGGCCACTATGTTTGTGGTCTTCCGAGCCCTCTCTAGCCTCTACCATCACTAAATATCTACACACACACTCCAACCAATCAAATCCCTTGAAAATATCTTGTGGACCTGCTACTCACCAACCCAACCACCATCAACTCACACTGCCAGCTCACTATCCCGAAACCTTCGATGCCTTTCTCACTTTTCTCTCTTTTTGTCCTTTCTTCACTTCATAATTCACAAATGACTAATAAAAATGTAATTTTTTTGTTTTTATACCAAACCCGACCTAACCAACATCGGTTCCCTCAACCGACATCGGTCTCATGCCCTACCTAACCGTCACCGGTTTTCTCATACCGACGTCGGTTATCCATGACCACCATCGGTCACCCTTACCTACACATTACCCCATACCTTTACGTAACCCCTTACCTTACCTATCCTACCCTTTTCACTTCCTACCTCCATTATTCATCCTTTGGGGACTCATTATTTTACCCTTCCCTCGGCCTTACCCATGCTGTTACCTAGATATTTAGACTTGGACCATCCCTAGTGACCTTTGACCTCATGTGTTAGTTATACCTTGTAGAAGACTGTACCTATGTTGATTGACCTACTGACCTTACCTAGCCTATTGCCATGACCATTTATCCTAACCCTACCTTTAGTGTACTAGGACATACCTAAATGTTCATGTACCTAACCTACGTTGTACTTCCTAACCTTATCCTATACCTTGGATACCAGATTCACTTCACCCTCGTTTGGATAAACCTATCGACCTTAGACGATGTAGAGTTTTCCTGCTCTTCAACCCGGTAGCGTGCTACAATTTATACATGTGTGTACATTTGACTGTTGCTACCTTTGACCCTAACCCATTACCTAGATTACCCGAGTAGACATTTCACTCCTTTTTCCCTATACCCACTTGCCTTTTCTTCACATTTACCTTTTATCAAACCACTCACAAATTTAGCTTTGTTGCCTCGCGCCTTCCTAGTTTGAGGGGGATCACCTTCACCCTCACATGGGGCAACCACATCTTATTTTTGTTAGCATCAGTTTCCAATACAAGCTATGCAACAAAAACGGGCAAAATGTAGACACTAAAATTAGGTCACACTCCCTTTCGTCCCTAGACATATAAGCACCCTTTTTTAAATTTACCTAGCCATGACCTCCTTCACCCAACTAATATTAATTTAATTAAACTAATGCATTATCCTCACTATATTTATTATTTAAATATCTTATTTAAATAATATCTACACATATAGTTCACTTAGACACCTCACCAAGCTAACTCAACGTAACACCTATTCTTAGCAAATTACCATAACTAACTAAGACTTACCCAAACCCTAAAAATCAATGCCTACATTCCCTCTAACCACATTCCACATGCTCACAAGAAGCTCCCAGTCTAATCTATGGGATAATGACATGAGATCCAAGAAAATCAGGAGGATCTCTCTAAGTTTAGTAAACCTAGGAAATCCCACATTGACTAACGTCGGTTGTCCCTAACCATCGCCGGTTAAGCCAGACTGCATCGCTTACCCCTTTTAACCCCCAAACTACCTTATTCTCAAGGTTGGAAAATATTGGGAGAAATTTGATGAGAAAGAAAAAATCTCAAAGAGATAATGCATCTTCAGAGAGTAAATTCCAACAAATACTCACATCCAAGGAAGGAGATTGAGCATCTTCTCCTGCATGCCTAGCCCACCACATCTGATCTATCCAAGTAAACAGGAGTGTGCATGCATCCATACGGAAGATTTTATTCAGTTGATGATCACTTGTAGCCTTCAAACCCATCATCAACACCTCCATCCTTCACACACAAACATTCAAGAATGAAATCCAAGTAAGTATAACGTCATACTTCTTTGGTTTGTTTCATTTCATCATTATTTTATCACCCATTGTTTATCTTTCTCCATATTGACCTTCTCCAACATTTTCAGCTCCACGACTCATTAAAACCTCGTAAAATCCTACTCCAGTCACCCAATACCTCATCCTAACCAACCAAAATCCTTTGTGCAATCACAAAGGAGACCAAAACCCTATTCTGTGACATTTCCAGATCTCACAAGAATGGCTGTGCCGTCATACCCGACCAAAACCGTCTCGTGTTTTCCCACATAGCCTTAAACAGATACCTACCCACCTAATTTTACCTCACCCTCACTCACCTATGACCTACCCGAGACCTTTATCAGACTTGCAAAGACCTTAATCAGTCATTTGACTTGTGGATTCTATTCTAGCTTAGCCTGTTAGATTAGATCTATTTTCTTATTGTGTTTTAAGTGAGATACCTAAATCATTTTAAAATAACAATAAGATTTATTTTATTTACAAAATTAATTTGTTTAAAATAGTGGACTAACAGCTATCTAGGAAGTATCATACTTCCCGTATCTAGCTCACACTAGGCAATTCACTACCCATATTGTTTAATTCCTTTTGGTGGTCTTTCTTTCATTACAGGCAATTCCTCCTAGCCAAAAGGAAGCTCTCACAGTCATCTATGGATTCAGAAGTCATACACGTGCAACAACCCATCAACCGACATTTGAATAGGTATTCCTCCTATGCCCGTTACCCTATTTGTTTCGTCAACGATTAAAAGAAACAATCTTAGAAAAAGGTGAAATAGTATTCCACTTGTAGAAACTTCAGAAACAAATATCTCTAGATTTCTCACAAAGTGGTATATACCATTCATGATTTGGTCTACAACAGATATCTTTGGGTTCCTAGCCCAAGGTCAAGATGAAATTTAATCTTTCCAATTTGAACCTCTCGTCTATCTGTAGAATTCAAGAATTGATGCCAAATGTTATGCTCCACAAACTTGGGCTTAAACCCATAGATGTTGGGTTCCGTGTGTATGCATGTGATTGAATTAATATAATCTAATGAAAGGAAAATAACACCAAGTAGAATCCTAACTTAGTTAATCAACAACATAAACATCATGATAAAGATAGAAAGGAAAATCTTAACTAATATGCATCAAACATTAAAACATTAAATGCAAAACCAATCCTTTGATATTTGGATGTGCTTTGTAATTGTAGGTACTCCTTTAGTGATCCAAATGTTGGTATGTGCAATAAAAGGAAATTATCCATGGAAAAGGAAGAGATCTCAAAAATATGGCTTAATTGCCATGTTTAGTTCTTCTCTTACTAATCTTTTCCAAGTAGAAGATGGAAAAGTTTTCTTGATCAACAAGTCTTCCAAGAATGAAATAATCTTATCATATGTAGATATATTACAAGGACATGGTGTAAGAAGATGATGTACTAGGTTCTTTATATAGCTTTCCAATTTTGGAGAATTTTGCATCCTAGTGAATGTGGGATAAAGGTAAAGTAGAATTAGAAAGGGATAAGTATGATTAGAAGAGATTAATTAGAGATTAGAAATTCATGGGAGTTGGAGGTGATTTAATTAATCAACTAAGATTAATTAATAGGCCAAATTAAGATTATAGAATCCATTTGGAGATGATTTAGAAGGAAATTAGTAGAATTTAAGAGGGGGATTTAACCAATAAGAAGGTTTATTGATTAAATAGGAGATTGAAAGGCTTAATTAATTAATAATGGTTAATTAATTAATTAAAAGTGGATTATAAATAATGGAGTATCATTAATTGGCATCCGTGATGGAAGAAGGCTATTTAATTAACGAAGTTTCGTTAATTGACCGAAATTTTGGGCTCCTAAAATATTGGCTAAGTATGATAGGTGCATGGGCGCACAAGACCTACTTGATGAAGGGTGCATAAGGATAAAGCACGTAGGAAAGAGTTCTAAGAGGGTTTAGTAGAACTCGTAGTGCACGCACGTAGGAAAGAATGAGGTTTTGGGACTTAGCTATATTTGGCATATCGATGTAACATAGGAAAAGCATGACCCGACTGTGCATGCAGAGTGGATAAGGTGCCACTTGGCAACAGGGGTGGTATGGGAAGGAATATACCTTGGGATGGAAGATTCTAGAAGGACATCATTGCAAAGAATGGAGAGCTTGAGCCTGAAGAAGTGTGCTCCCATGGAGGACCACCTTGGACACTGGGAAACAGATCTACAACTCCTACGAAGGCATGAAGGTGTTGGAAAAAGCTATAAATACAAACACCCAATAAAGGAAAACAAACATAAAGAGGGAGATCAAGGGACATCGAGAGAGGGATTAAGAGGCAAAGCTCAAGAAATGCTATGCAGAGTTCTAAGGGTTGGGTTTAGGAGATCTGTAGGGATGATGGCATACTAAGGGGATAGGGTATGTATTCTTCTCTTTGTAATACTGAGGGACTTAAGTCTAGATCTAATGCATGACCCTTGTCCGCACTTTTGTGAGGGCCAATAATGAATCTAGTGAATGTAATGAAGTTATTGGTCATGATAAATATAATTATCTCGTGGTTACTGTTTCTATTTCCATGTCTTCACGATTATGTTTATTATATGAATGAGCTTAAAGTCTTGCACATTTATTTTTTGTTTTAGTTCATATCTATATTATGTTAATGTCTGAATGAATGCATCAAACTAAAATCTCTTATAATATCTAAGCATGGGTGTATTGATCCTTTAGTTTAGTTTTTCTTAACCCTCCATCACAAGTAATGCACTCCCACAAGGATCACATAAAATTGAGACTCAAAACTCACACGTGCCTCGGTGAGCATCCAACGCCCGCTGGGTGATAGGCCAACGCGTATGGGGTTTTCCTATTCTGAGAAGGGTATAAAAATTGGCTACATCTTGGTTCCTTTACCGGGACCTCTTTTCAAAGATGTTGTGAAGAGTGACATTATATCTTGACTTTTTTGAAAGAAAATGGACGCATACATCTTTGTCCCTATGATGTGTGATGACGGAGTGGTTGACATTGGAGAATGTTGAAGAATGGTTCAAGAGAAAAAAGGATGCATTTTATTAGAGGTTCAACACTGGACTGGAGTTTAATGCACATAAATGGGTAGAAGAGAACCTCTACCATGAGTCGTATGAGTCCTTATTCTCATTGCTTCTCGGTAGAGTTGTATGAATGGCTCTCAACATATGAATCTAGATCAAGCTCGTACTATAGAGCACACGTATGGACCTAAGATGACTACCGAAGCTGCAAGATGCATATTTGACATGGACTCATGTCATCCTCACTGGTGGAAAGGAGTGTTGACTAGATACATTCTAGAATATGCCATTTCTACGTATTCTTTTGGAGGTTGCTAAGTTCGAGTTTTTGAGGGATCACAAAGGATCATTTCTACATGCTATTCCATTAGCTATGAAGATCTCTTGATTGTTACCTTAAGTTTAGAGGCATTTCAAATGGTTAGATAAACCCCTATGAGCACTTTGGCGAGGAAGCTAGGGTGGAGGAATATGGTAGACATTACGAATGAGAAAGAAAAGGAGGAGAGATGACTTAAGTATAATGAAGCAAGTGAAAGAGAGATTGCTAGAAAACATGAGGTTATAAGTGTGGTGGATCTATGGAGGAAGACATTGCGAGAAGGAGTTGAGGTTCATGTAGGGGATGTGGAACCCGAGTAGTCTATGCTACCCCATCTTGGAAAGTGTAGGAGAAAGACCCCTTCATCTTCTGATGATATTTTTTTGCATGGAGAAAGAATATTTGTTGGTGCACATTTGAACCTACCTAGTGACTGAACCTCGGCACTTGGTTTTCCAGATCAAGGAGAAGTATTGTTGACCCGGATGGTTGTAGACACTAAAATTAGGTCACACTCCCCTTGGTCCCTCAATAAATAATCACCCTTCATCACATTCACCTAGCCATGGCCCCCTTCACCTCACTAGTATTAATTTAATTAAATCAACTCATTATCCTCACTATATTTATTATTTAAATATCTTATTTAAATAATACCTAAAAATATAGTTCACTTAAACACCTCACTAAGCCAACTCAACCTAATAGCTACTCTTAGCAAGTTACCATAACTAACTAAGACTTACCCAAACCCAAAAAATTAATGCCTACATTCCCTCTAACCAAATTTCCACATGCTCACAAGAAGCTCCCAGTCTAATCCACGGGATAACCACACAAGATCCAAGGAAATTAGGAGGATCTCCCTAAGTTTGGTAGACCTAGGCAATCCCACCTTGACCAACATCGGTTACCCCTAACCGTCACCGGTTAAGCTGGACCGTTGTCGCTACCCCTTTTTAACTCCTAAAATACCTTATTCTCAAGGTTGGAAAACATTGGGAAAAAAATTTGATGAGCAGAACAAGATCCCAAAAGATAATGCATCTTCAGAGATTTAATTCTAACAAGAACTCACATCCAAAGAAGGAGATTGAACATCTTCTCTTGCAGATCCATCCTAGCCACATTTGGATCTATCTAAGCAAAGAGGAGTGTGTATATAGACCATACAGAAGCTTTCTTTTAGTCGGTGATCACTTGTAGCCTTCAAACCCATCATCAGCACCTCCATCCTTCACACACAGACTTTCATAAATGAAATACAAGTAAGTATAACATCATACTTTCCTGGTTATTTCATCTCATCATTATTTTATCACCCATTGTTTATCTTGCTCCTTATTGACCATCTCCAACACTTTTCACCTCCATAGACCCAGAAAAACCTTTCCAAAACCTACTCCAGTCACCCATTACCTCACCCTAACCAACCAAAATCCTTTGTGTAATCACAAAGAAGACCAAAAGCCCCATTCTATGATGTTCCTAGATCTCACAGTAATCGACGCCAGTTATACCTAACCACGGTCGGTCACCCCTGACCAACATCGGTCTATGTGTTTTCCCACATAGCCTTAAACAGAGACCTATCCACTCCATTTTACCTCACCTTCACTCACCTGTGACCTACTCGATACCTTTATCGGACTGCAAAACCTAAAACCAACCATTTAACCTATAGATTCTATTCTAGCTTAGCATGTTAGATTAGATCTATTTCTTATTGTGTTTTAAGTGAGATACCTAAATAATTTTAAAACAAAAATAGGATTTACTTTATTTACAACATTAATTTGTTTAAAACAAAGGGACTGATGACCATCTAGGAAGTATCGACTTCTGGATCTAGCTTCCATAGGCAGTTCACTGCCCATATTGTTTAATGCTTTCTGGTGGTCTTGTTTTCATTACAGGTAGTTCCTCCTAGCCAAAAGGAAGCTCTCATAGTCAGCTGTGGATTCAGAATTCATACGTGCGTAACAACCCATCAATTGAAATTTGAACAGGTATTCCTCCTATGCCCTTTACCCCGTCCATTTTGTCAACCATTCAAAGAAGCAATCTAAGAAAAAGGTGAAACATTTTGGCATGCCCTGGTGGGACCCATCTGGGGTTCCTTACATTGCATTCATTCCTAGGAAAAATTGTGTGTTTGTTTCCTTCTAAAGCATACACACTAATTTTATTCCTTGGTAATCCACTCCTTTCTATTTTCTCTTAAAGGAATTTTTTTCTTTTGGTGTATTTAAAAAGAATCATTTCTTCATGTTTTCTAAATTTTAGTGAAAGAGCATCCCTCTTCCTTTTCATCTTATTGTGTCATCCAATTTCACATTTTCGATTTGGGCTTTAAAATCATTACATTTCATTCTGATTTTCTACATGAGATCATATTAATTGAGGGAAACCTATACTCTAGAGGTCATTACCAGCTAATGGTTGACAAATGAATCATAAAAAAGCACTTCTATCCTTTTCTCTTTCTTCAAGTCTTACCAAACCACACAAAAATTCAAAATATGTACATTCTTAAAGAACATATTACGGAAGAAGTTGTAGGTGATCACATGATCACGACACACGGTGGGCACCCGACTTGATACTCTTTCGAGTCATACTTCAAAGCGTAGCCCACCCTCACCATAACAAATCTGAAACCTCACCCTTTAGATCTCCTTCTTTGTAGAAGCCATCCTCACCAAAAAATCTATTTCAAAATTCATGTGTAAGTCCCTAAATAGCATAAGTTGAACAAACGTAATGAATAAGCACTCTAAAAATGTTCTTTCTTAGTGTTTTGTTTGATTTGCATTTTGAGGTGAGAGCTCTTGATCATTATTTTTGTCTTTGCTTGCACATTCCCAATCATATTCGAAGTATTCTGACTGAGTGAGTCCAGTGTGTCTGGATGACATCTACATCATTCTCAAATTTCTCGGGTTTGATTCCACACCAAATTCTAATTCACAACCACTTTTTCTCATCACTATATCAATTTCACAGTGACCGTCATTGGTTACCTCTGACCACCATCGATTAAGCTAAACCACCGTCGGTTCCAGGTCCTTTTGCTAACCTATTCAAAAGGATAGTTTCACTTCACTTTCTTCTACTTTCCATAGTATCTATCACTGTCACTTTTTCCATTGACGTTTTACACATCCTTAAATTTGGCATACTTGTCAGATTTTACCTTCTACCTCACTGATTACTCACTACCTATTTTCCACAAGAATCGCGGTGATTACCTCCCACCAACGCCAATTGTCCCTAACTAGAATTAGTTACACTGTTTCACATTCCATGCACCATTTGTTACTTCATCCATTTTTTATCATCAGATTCACCTGTTCCTACTATTCTTTGTATTATTTATAGAGAAGCAACATCACTTGATTAGTATTGGTTCACATGGTACTGACCGAAGACAAGTTAACACCCTCATATTCCAAGCTAGTCGCCAACCGCTCCCCCCTAGTCCTTCACCACCCTCTATTCTATCACCAGCCATGGATCCCATCCACCACACCAATATCACCACCAGAGATGAGTTTGCACGACTCCTTGACTAGAACCCTCTTGCTTACAGTTTTACCTCTTCCATTTATCCACTCGAGATGCCTCATGTTAGTTGATATATGACATACCCATATATATCCCCCAACACTCATTCCCACTTCCGCTTCAGCCCCATCTCTCTCAGTGGTGCCCGCATCCACCTTACCCCAGTCGTTTAGTAGTTAGGGCCTATACCCGATATGATTTCCATGTCATTACCCTGTAGCACCCATTACATCTACCATACCCTCGATGATTACCCCAAACACAACCTCATCCATCCTCATGTCTCACATATACCTGTAGCTACATTCCCACCTCTAGTTTCGGTGACCTCTACCCCATTTCAGAACATAGTTCTTTCTATTCCACAATCATTATCCCCTATTGCCACTAGGGTTACCATGACCCTTCCACCCCCATATACATACTACCAATAACCACCTATTTCATCTATCATTCATTCTGGGTATGTAACTCCTATTTCACTTCCTTCTTCTCTACCACCTTACATGACAACCCCATACACTGGAATGCCCCACCCATTATACACCCAAAACCAACCTCCTCATGCTATAGGAGGCATCCAATCATCACAACCCACCAATGACCTAATTAGATTGATGATGGATAAGATGCAAACACTGGAGGCATTGGTTTCCGCTCCCGTAATACTATCACTTACGATGAGATTTGCAATGAGCCTATTCACCCATCCATTCCCATCCGTTCATACCCTGTGCATTGGGAAATGCCTAAATTCAACTACTTCAATAGTAAGGAAGACCCACAATAGCATTTGCGCTCGTTTAAACATGGATGTTATTTGATTTCTCATGATGATGCCTTACTTTTGAGAACTTTTCCCATGTCCCTCATTGGACCAACATTAGATTGGTATAGTGGGTTACCCAAACACTCCATATTTTCATTCAATCAGGTAGCCCATGCTTTCTTGGATCATTTTTATATCAACATCGCTAAGAAAGTTACCATGACCGATCTATATTCCACACATCAGTATGAGGATGAATTTATCACAGATTTTTCCGATCGCTAGACACAAAACCTAATCAATCAACTTACCTTTCAACTGCCACAAATTGAACTCATCGAGCTCTTCACATGAGCTTGTGCAAGACATATCTCCCTGACCTCAGTAGGTCCAAACTTTTAGAACTTTCTATGAGGAATTTACTATGACATGAAAGTTAGAAATTCGGGCTATTGAAGAGAAGAAAATCCAATTACGAAATAAGAATTTGACATTCAAGTCAACTAAAACCTCTTCTTCTTCTAAACCACCAACCAATTATTCAAAGGCTAAAGGTACCACTAACGCAGTGGTACTCAAGGCCAGCCTAGCTCATCCATCCAATCAAGCCACACCCTCATCTAATCTATCACCTGTATAGGCTTTTCGATTTAGACAAGAGCAAGTGAAAATATACCCCAATTGGGGAACCTTACTCTTCTATTTTAGAAAAGCTGATCAAAGTGGTGCCATCACCCTTTCACCCATAAAACCACACACTGGTTTCAACCCTACTCGCCCCATGCCATGTGTGGTATATGGAACAAAATTTCTGTAACTATCACCGAGTGAAGGGTCATAAGTGATGGCAAATCGCATCACTTTTAAGAATATTATCCAGGAAATGCTCGAGAAAGGTGAGTTAACTATGGATAATCCCAACGCCACCCCTAACCAAAATATAAAAATATTCAAAAAACCATTTCCCAATCATGCGCCTTCATCTAATCAAACAAGTGAGACATCCACTCACGATACTCATACTCGTGAGGTTCATGCAATCTTTAACGAGGTACCTGTTGCATCTCAATTACCTCACATCCCTTCCACAGAGGAAATCCTAGCGCAAAATCCTCCTTCCACGTCTGAACCAACCATCACTATTCCTTCACCGATAGAAGAACACCCTTCATCTCCTGCATCACCTACAGAGGAGTCTCCTGCATGGACATTGAGACCATCTCACCCCTAGCTCCTCCACTTAGTGAACCTTTACCTACCGTACCTCCTCCACCCATAGAGGAGCACCCATTACCTCCTCCACCCACAGAGGAGCACCTATCCATTCCTTCACTTATTAAGGAACTCCCATCATCTCTTCCACTCATCATAGAACCAATGGAGATACATTTTCCTCTTGGCGAACATTCTCCATTAGCTACCCAACATCCAATAGACTTACTTTTAACTCTCTTACCCACAGAGCTAAAACTGAAAATTCCCTTTCTCTAAGATGAATTTTATAGGAATTCCGATTAAGTCTTCACCAATTTCACCCATTGACATGCCATTCTCATGTTTGGCTGATAAATTAAAGTATGTGGATAGATCTTTGTTATGGGGTGCCTCTTACTCCATGTTTCAACCAGATGATCAGAGATCCCTCGACGACACCTCTACTATCTACCCAAGCACATTTCCACCCATCAAACCACATACAACCACTCATCACAACCCCTTCCCCAATATTTGTTAACACTCATACCACACCCTTACCCATAACCCGACCTATGCCTAAACCCAAACCCATACCCACAATACTTACCTCCACTAAAACTATTACCACTTTAGGGGTCACCCGACCACCAACCTTACTCATCCACCTATTAAACTGGATTTAGCTACATCCTCCAACGTTAAAACAACACCTAATCCGAACCCAAACTACGAAACAAACACATCAACCTCATACACCTACCACACCAATCACACCCACACTTGTCCCATCTTCTTTAAGACCTCACCGCCAATAGGGTCAAGCACCCATCATCCATTCATAACCCAATAACACAACCACCCATTCCCGCCTCATAAATCTCTAACCTACCTCATCGACACAACATGATCCATACCCACACCTGCAATCTCTTTACCACCAATACCTCGATACCCTCACCATTGCTTCACTACCTAATACACTTCACCATTGTCCCTCACACCCCAAACACGACCTACGTCATCTACCTTCATAAAGCACCCCCATTATCTCCATGGGTAACTCACCCTCTTCCTCCATCTACTTTTCCTTCTAAACCTCATATACCCACATCACCTTTACCCAAGAAGGTGCAACCCAAAAACAAAACCCCACTACCCCACAACAAGGTAGTCAAAACAAAACCTCACCCTCCTACCCTTCAATCTACTATACCCCTACCAAAACGAACCCGATATACCTCAAACCATGTTGGAGCCTAAACCCATAGCTTGACCCCTTCCTACAATTCTAAAAACAATTCCTGCATAACAACCAACCACATCCACACCCAAACCTACATTCACTTCCCATTGTGATTCACTAGCAGCGTCCAATGCCAAGATTTTAACCAACCTCCTCGAGACTTCTATTATCACATTACCACCACTCCGACTTTATGATCCCCTTAAACCCAAGCCAAAGGGTTTTGATGATAGCAAAATTTTTGCATACCATCGTGTGTCATGGCGTGATGTGGAGAACTACAAGGATTTGAAAACCATCCTTATCTAATTGTGTCCACCTGAAACCAACTTTGAAAATGATGACATTCTAGATGAGGACCCTACTTAACCTACACCCATTCCACATTACCCACTCAACAACCACAACCTCTACCCTCACAACTCAAAGAACCAAATTTTTTTTTGAAATTAACATGGTTCGCATCAAATAACTTGCCATGCCACCACCCAAATGTCAACTGCGCCTAAGCCGACATTATAGGGTTTTCTCCTCCTGTAGGTTTTTTCCCTTCATGACATTACAAGAGTTTTCCCTCTCAAATAAACACGGTACACATTACTACATGTGCATAGAAAGGTAAAGAAAAGGCAACCGACCCACCAACCAATCCTATACTTAACATACCATCTGCACCCATACCTAAGATAACTATCCACAAACCCCACATACCCCATTTCTAATGGTGTCACATATCACACCATGCTCAAACAAGTTACACCAATATCCACTCAAAATGTCCTTATATGACCTAATCAAAACCTTGGAATTCCATTTTCAATCCCTCATGGAGATTCTTCAATGTATCGAGGTTTTACCCAATGACCCTACACCCGTAGCCTCCATTATCACACCCCATCATGTAGCTTCCTAACCAAATTACCACCTTCATATTCACCTCACCTTGTTCACCAAGTGGCATCCCTTAGCTTCTCGAGGAGGAGATCGCGCCATACCAAAATGATGACCTGCACTCCAGCCCTCTTCATCTCTCGTACACATTGATGGCATACGGGTATGGCATGTGATGATTGATGGAGGCACTAGCATTAGCATTATTTCATCCCATGCATTTTTTCAAATGCACATACCTAAAAATTTCATGCACAAACATCTGGTCATGTTGTGTTCATTCAACGGCGCTATCACCTCCATAGTAGGCATTGTCATCCTTCATGTTTGTGTGGGCCCCTGCACTGCTTCCAAAATTATTTTATGTTTTGGAGGGGGAATTCCAATATAACTTATTGCTTGGTAGACCCCCGGATCTATGGCATGGGTTGCGTTCCTTCCACTTTGCATCATTGTGTAAATTTTGAACACAAAGGACATACTTATACCATTCGAGCTGACCCATCACCTTTCAAAACATACAACATGCTTTACCAACCCAATGATGTGCTCATACCTGTCAAGCCTTCTACTTCTAATAATACTACTTCACCTACACCTATACCCACACCTACCAGTACCACTACTACTTTTACCACACATACCTCCTCCATGCCTACCGCCGCTATAGCCTCCACGACTGACCCATTAGCTTCCCAATCCTTTAACACCACCTCCACATTGACCTCCGACACATCATCCATACCAACTTCCCACATACAAACCACTAATCCCTTGGAAGGTGTTTTTCAATGCCTCACTTTGGGAGAGTACCGCCTATATAGTGTCAACACCTTCCTTACTCCATATGATTATGGAAGTCTTCACCAACACCCTCGCTATGATCACCATATTGGATAACACCTCCTTTATGGTCCTCCTCATCTTCTTACTAGTCTCACCCATGGGGACTTGATACTACCACTTACACACCTTAACCACTATCACAACCCCACCCATTTGGCGCCGACTTCCAATCACTTACCAATCACCATTTCATCCACACCTTCCTACACTACTATGCATGGAAGGGTTTTGGTTTTGGATTCTATGAGCAAGGTCACCATACCGTTATTCCATGTACCACCTGAAAACATAATGACCACAGTGGTATCAGCTTCGCCAAACCTCTTACCAAACAAACCCACATTGAACTCATTGCAGACCCTAGCCCTTCTCCACCTTTGTCATCACCCTCACTGACGGAGTCAATGGATCCTAAATCTATCCCTCCTAACTTTTTTTTTTTCATAAACACCATTTCCTTGGGGCCTCTGACTTATCAACGTGAGGGCGAGGCCCCTTCCACTCTTCCATTCCTGTATCCTGAGATGATCGACGATGACACACCAACCATTAACACCATTCAATGTCAAGATGATGACTCCATACTCACCTACCTTGGTGTAGAAGACTCATATATTCATCGGTCGTTACCCTCTGAGACGTAAACCATGTTGAATGAATCGAATATTGAGATCAAAATTCATACTCAGAATGACCCGCACATCCTAAAGATTAGACAATCTTTAGATGTTGCTGAACAGGAAGCCATCACTTCTTTTCTCTCGAGAGCATAACCATGCTTTCGCTTGGTCTTATGTAGACACGCCGTTATTCACCCCACCATAGTGGTGCACAATATCGTAACCATTCCCGATGCCAAACCTATCAAACAAAAGCTATGGAAAATACACCCTCACATTACCCTTCTCGTCAAAGAAGAACTTCAGCATCTTATTTTTGTTTCCTTCATATTACCCATTGATTATCCTCGTTGGATTTCTAACATTGTCCCCGCTACTAAAGCATCGGGGGAACTCTGCATTTGTATAGACTTTCGGGACCTCAACCTCACCTACCTGAAAGAAAACTTTCCCTTGCCCTGGTATTGATCAACTTATGGAACATACCATGGGTCACGAGATTCTCTCACTCATGGATGGTTTCTCAGGGTATAACCAAATTTTTCTTGCCCCAAAAATCAGCACAAGACAACATTCATTACCCCTTGAGGGACCTTCTGCTATTGAGTCATGCCTTTGGCCTTAAAAATGCTAGTGCTACATATTAGCGTGCTATGAATTACATCTTCCATGATATCATCCATCACATATTGAAGATTACATGGATGATCTCTTAGCTAAATCTAAACGTTGCACCAAGAACCTAGATATCCTCAAAACCATATTTGACTACCTCATTAAATATTACGTCCACCTTGTACCTAAAAAGTGCATCTTCGTAGTTATCTCAAGAAATTTCCTAGGATTTATCATTTCCTTACGTGGTATAGAAGTTGGCCATGTTAAAGTCAAGGCCATTCTGGAAATGCCTCCACCCACTAACCTTAAACAACTTTGTAGCCTGCAAGGTAAATTGCAGTCCATTCACCGATTTATTTCCCAACTCTCTGACCAGTGTCAACCATTTCATCATCTACTTAAGAAGGACATCTCTTTCAAATGGGATGTTGACTATCACAAAGCTTTTGAGGCCCTAAAACAATACCTTCTCCAACCACCTTTACTCATTCCACCTAAAGATAATCAACCCTTTTACCTATACATATCAGCTACCAATCATTCCTTGGGAGCCATGCTCGCTCATCGTGATGAACAACATAGGGAGAAGGCAATTTATTATATAAGTTATACCCTTTTGGACTACGTAACCCAATACACTCACCCCGAATTTTTTTTCTTAGCCTTAGTTTTTGTTTCCACCAAAATCTACCATTACCTAAACCACAAAACCTATGTTGTGACCAACACGGACCCTTTACACATCATCTACGCTAAACCTTATCAAAATCAGTGCACCGCGTGATGGCTTATGCTTTTAGCTGATCTTGACCTCAAATTCATTCACCAAAATTCCATTAAGGGCTAGGCTATCGCTGACCAACCGGGCTGATGTATCTATTACTAGGACCAACCCTCTAACTTTGATTTCCATGAAAAAGCCATTGCTAACCTCTCTTTAGATGATGAACCTTACCAAATGACCTTATTCTTTGACGGTTCCAAATGTCAGCGTGGGGGTGGTGCAGGCATTATCCTCATTCCTCTTGATGGTGAACCCATGCCCTTATCATTTAAACTCAACTTCAAATGCACCAACAATATCACCGAATACAAAGCACTCATATTGGGTCTCATGACTACCTATGCCTTAGATGTTAAGTCCATTAATATCTTTGGTGATTCCCAATTGGTAGTAAACCAAGTCAATGGTGTTTATCAGTGTCATAATGAAATAATTCAAGAATACAAATGTTATGTTGGAATCATGTTGACTACCTTTGACCACTATAAAATTTCAACCATTCCGTGATCTACCAATAAATTTGCAGATACCATGGCCTACCTCACCTCTCAAATACCCACTTCGCCTAATGATTCAGACATATTTTTAACCATAAAATGCATACCGAGACCTTCTTATAAATCTTGTTGTATTAACCTCATCCAAACTACCTCACTAAACACATAAGATATTTGGTATAAGCAGCTTGCGGACTACCTTTCCCTTTCTATATTGCCTTTTGATCTCACACATAATGGAAAACACGCCTTTCTCAAAAAGGCCTCTCATTATTTCGTCATGGGTGGCCTTCTCTATAGACGAGGCTTTGACGGTATTCTCTTATGATGCCTCACCAGATATGAAATCCCTTATACCATTAAAGAAGTTCACGATGGCATATGTGGAGGTCACTTCAGTGGCCTTATTTGTTCTAAGAATATTCTTTGCCTAGCCTATTACTGGCTGACTCTTAATCATGATTGTTGTGACTATGTCAAATGCTGCATGAAATGTCAACAACATTCCAACCTTCATCATACACCCACCATGCCTTACAGGTCGCTCGTGACCTTTGGCCGTTTTCAATGGGGTTTTGATCTTGTCGGAGAAATCAATCCTCATTCTTCCCAAAGGCCATCAATGGATCATAATCATACCGAATACTACAAAAAATGGGTAGAAGCCATACCACTCATTTCCATGAAAGCCAAGAAAATATGTGAGTTCATTAACCATCACATCATTTGTCACTTTGGTGTCCCTCATCGACTCATCACTGATAATGGAAAACAATTCAAAAACAAAACACTGCAAAAACTTTGTGACACCTTCGGCATTCAACTTAGTTTCTCCTCACCTTATTACCCACAAACCAATAGCCAAGCCAAATCCACTAACAAAACCCTCAACAAAATTCTTATGAAATTGGTTGATGATACTGGGAAGGATTGGCATACAAACATTCCTTTTGCTCTATGGGCATACCATACTAGTATTCACACTACCACTGCGGCTACACCCTTTTCACTAGTATATGGTACCAAGGCTATTCTACCTCTTGAAGTCCAGATCCCCTCACTCTACATTTCTCTCCATGACATGCTTACTCGATGATGACTTTTGTTAGGACCACTTAGCACAACTACGCTTATTAGATGAACGTCATTTTAATGCTCGATCACCTTCAAGTTTATCAACAACGTATCAAACGTGCTTATGACAAACGTGTTCATGAATGAACCTTCCAAGTCGGTGACATTGTTTTGAAATAAAATCAACATTTAACCAAAGAAGAGAAAAGCAAATGGGGAAAATTTTCTCCTAATTGGCTTGGACCATACATTGTAACTCATACCTATGGATCAGGTACCTATCGTTTGTCCTCACTTGAGGTTAAACCTGAACCTGAGCCCCTTAACGCATTACATCTTTGACCATTCTACTGTTGACATCTAGTCCTACATCACTATTTTATCTAGTTCATGCTTGTCCCTTGAGTGCCATTTACCTTTTCCATACCTCATCTCTAAAGAGGATCATGTGATTACTCATCACCCTTTTTCCTTATCTTACATATGTGCACCACGGTTTCAGGCATAGTGTTATCATGTAAAATTGGCAAAGGCGCTTTAATGATAACCATACCAAAATTTTGTTTTGATCCCTCGTCAGGGATCCCTTGCATTTGGAACGTTGCAAAATCCCTTCCCAGGAAATCTTAGTTTTCCGAACTTAGTCGTTTTTGGTCTTTTTGGCCGGGTGCATATAATGACTATGCAACATCAACTTTTGATGCACCCCCTTTAAACCCTTTGGTGCATGCTTTCTTGTGTTAGCAGGTGTTTTTGTGCGCCTCTCTATGTTGAGTCTTTCCTGCGTGCGCCAAGGCGCGTGCGCCTCCTCATCAACAGATCATTTGTTGTGCCTCTTTTTGGTGCGCCAAAGGTGCACATATTCCTCTGTCAACACCACTTTCGGTGCGCAAAGGCACACATATCTTCGTGTTGACAAGCGTTTTGGTGCGCCAAAGGGTGCATGCTTTTTCATGTCGACAGCTCTTTTGGTGCGCCACTTGAAAAGGTTGGTGGCGCATTTATTGCTACCTCACCTATATATAGGTGCGTCTGCGCTGTCATTGTCACCGAGCAATCACGTGACTATTTTCATTATTTTCTCTGAGCTTGTCAGCGCACCTACCCTGTCGCTTTCGAATTGCTTTGTGGACCCGTTTTCACGCATTTCTTCATTATAAAGCCGGGTAAGAGATCCTCTTTCTTTTGTGCTTCATGTTTGTGGTTTTTTGCTGTTTGTGGATGTAATTTGGATTGAAAAGGGATAAAATCATGAACTTGCTGTCCCCCCTGCTTTGTCTTTCCACATTTCTTCCCCCTCTCCAGATCTGCTGGTAGAGAGAGTCTTGTTCTGAAGTAATAGCTTGAAACCCCTTTTGTTTAAGCCTTTTCAATCACCCAAGTGGAACTTGCAAAGAGAGCTTAACCATATAAACCCCTCTGAAGAATCAAAGTTTTTAAGGAAACTATATTTTCCTTTGGCGCGTTGGCATACCATGCAACATCCAGGACAGTTGCACCCTTGGCGCATCTGTCGCCTCTGTTACACAAAGATAAGCCACGCCAATGGCGCGCATTTCCTACCTGCTACATCATAAAAAGATGTGCCCTCATGGCGCACTTCCCTCACTTGCTGCAAGTGCTTTCCGTGTGCCCTCTTGGCGCATCAGACTTGAGTGTAACATCATAAATTCCTGCGCCCCTTAGGCACACCCAGCATCCATGTAGCAGTCTTTTTCTATTTGCCAAGTGCAAAGCTATAAAAAGTGCTGATGCGTCCCTCATCGCAAAAACATTGTGTCATGTAGACCTTCCATGCACCGCGCCAAGTTCCCCTTCGGCGCATGAACATATGATGTTACACGCATTATTCCTGCGCCCTTTGGCACACCCTGTACCCGTGTAACATGAAAATAATCTGTGCCCTTTATAAAATAAACACATGGTGCAGTACACTCGCACTTACAAAGCAACAGAAAATGCACTCTGCAGTGTCTATGCACCATGCGCCCTTTGGCGCTGATTTAACCCTTGCAACACCCTTTTCCTGTGTGCCTTGTCTATTTAGCTCTGCAATCTGCAATATCCATGCGCCATGCGCCCCGAGGCCTTTAAATTGCTAACTCTTTCTTCTGTCAGCATTTCAATGGAAAATCAAGCAGCTGACATGGCTTTCTCCAATTGGGTTTCACTTCTTATTCTTGCAGATCAACAGTTAAGTTCAGAAGAACATATGTCAACATCAAGCAAGAGACCTACCAAATCCAAAGGCAAGGCCAAGCTCACAGAAGAAGAAATGAAGTATAAGTATCAGAGGGTCAGAATGCCTGACTCCCAGGCCAAGTGTGACATGGACATCAGAGACTCAGAGTTGGGTCATATTGATAAGGAGGAATTCTGGGTCAAGACTCAGAAGGTCACAAGAAGTCCATGGATGGACAAGCTGATAGGCAGTGCCCTGCACTTTGCTGGGGGAATCCCAGTCAGCACCATTAACAATGAATTCATGATGGTGGTTTCCCGGTGCTACAATAAAGACACAAGATGTGTCATAAATGAGAAGGGCGAGTTCATAATTAACCTCACTGCCCGCCACTTTGAGATAATACTTGGCATTCCTCATCAGCGACACTTTGTGGCCGTCAGCCGAGAGGATTGTATCAAAGCCTGGGACGACCATGAAGATCGCATGCATGCAATCGATGAATGAAGTCTATCTAAAGAACAAGAATGTAGTGACCCGTTGGCCACAAATCATTCACCGCAGCTTATTTTTAGGGAGGAAATCGGTGAAACCATAATGTTCCTGAAAGGGGTCTTTGCGATTCCTGACGCCCACTATTTCCACAAATGGATGCTGCGGTATTTAGAAACAATGAACAAAAATGTGCCTGATCAACGCTTCGAATGGGCAGAAATTATAAGCAACATGATATCAGAATAGCTGCAACAATTCCCCACAATGGGGAGATTCTACATGAATTCCTATGTTGTTTATGTTGCAGCTTCTGAAAGGGACTATCCAGCTCTGATGCGGAGTGGGGTTTGGCCCCAAGTTAGAATTTATGAATACTATCTAGAGCTGAAGCTGGAGAATAGCATCCCTCAATTTACAAAGATCAATGATGCATTTTTCTATTTCATCATCTTCCTGTTGAGGCTGAATATGACTTACGGTCGCACGACCAAGAGCATCGTGGCAGCCACTGAGAAATGGGGGGCCCTGTTCACCCAATTCCCCACATTTACTTATCTGAGAGTGGCTAACTTCTTGGGAGAGCCAACTAGACTGCCAAGATATGCTGGGCCCAAACCGATTCTCGCTAGAGTCATCAAGATAGCTAATCACTTATCACGAAAAGTGCCTAGAAAGAAAGAAGGTGGAACTCCTTTCCCCTCACAAAGGTAGATATACATGTCTTACTCACCACAAAGAAAAATACATGTTTGCAGAGCTAGAGCTTCTAAATCTGAAACATGACTTCCCAGCAAGGCCTACCTTTGACCCAAGAAATTGTCTGCCAAGGGCTAAGCTTGATCCGATCCATGTCCCTCAGATCGAGGATATCTACATTGACCTATATCATGGGGTGGAGCTCAGGAGGAAAGACCATTCTCTTTTGGCCTTGGCAAAAAAATTCAATATGGGGTAGTCATCGTCCCCAAAGGCTACCAAACTACCGAAGAGGAAGTGGATCAAGTATATCTTGACACAGGTGGGGATGATTGGCCTTTCATGGCAGTTGATAGGACTAAAGCACCTCAGACAATTGAGGAGAGGGTCAAAGAAACTCTACGCAGAACAGAGCATTGGTGCCGAATGAACGGACTCATCTACCTCGGGGTTGATTTCACAACCTCTCCATTGGGTAACACACCTTCTCGATCTAAACAGTAGCCTAAAGGCAAGGGTAAAGGTAAGGAGGGTGAGTCCAGCACTTCTCAAGAGGAAGCTCCTGAAATTCCTCCTTCCGCTGCACCCAAACAGGTCATAACTCTAGCTTCTCTAGAGAAAGGAATAGAAGAAGATGTTCCAATAGGCCCATCCACTCAGGATGTCGCCACTGCTGCAACAACCGAGGTCCCTTCTATCCCTTCTTCTTCTCCTCCTTCCCCTCCTCGAGTGACTCAGTGACCATTCCTTTGGTCGTGTCCTCTCCCCCTTCTTCTACTGTTCCTCCCGCTTCTTCATCTATCTTCTCTTCTCTTGCGGACCTGTCCCCCTCCATTTCTTCCCTTATCTCTGAGCTCCCTTCCCTCCCTATGTCTTCCTCTCCTACAATATCTCTTCCTCCCGTGAGCACTTCTTCGGCCTCCCTCTCGATGCCACCTCCAAGTGTCTCCACGTTCTTCCCTTCTACTACTGCAGCTGCCCCCTTCTCTGTTTCCGGCCCTTCTCCCATAAGTCCAGCCTGGATCTCCCAGCACTTAAGTCAGTAAAAGGAAAGTTCCCATCGCTCCGATGGACTTTTCCGTAATCCCGTCCAAAGGGGAAAAGAAGCAGAAGCCCGTCACGTGCTTCTCTCAGAGTGCTTCGGGAGAGAGGGTAATGGAGATCGCATACCCCAATCCCCTCAAGGATAAAAAGGATCTGTCTCTGACAGATTATACAGTGACCCAAGTCACAATGGGGACGTCTTCTGAAAGCCTTCAGGGAGAGGCCCTATCTACAGTTGACGCCCTCTGCAAGAAGCTTCAAGAAACAAAAGAAGAGAAAAGGCTATTGAAAGAGCAAAATAAACATCTGCTCCAAGCCTTACAGAAGATGGGCAGTGCACCTCCCACAACTACCACCGAGACTCCTGAGCCTCTGAGCCAGGATAAAATTAATGAATATGCAAAGATCGGCAAGCAGGGCATGGCAGTTTCAGCTTGGAGGAGCCAAATCCTCAAGGATAGTGAAAGAGTGATCACCAAGTTCTTTGATTATATCTGAACATCAACAAGGTGAATAAGGAGCTCCAAGCGTTAGCAGGACCCATATCCAAAGAGCTGGACCATGCTAGGCTATAGCATGAGACCTTTCAACAAATGTTTGACTGTGCAGTCAAAGATCCTGTCAAGTTCAGTGTCTTCGGTCATCCCAGGGCCCTTAATAAAGTCATTTCAACCCTGGACTACCGGGTGGATCAACTGGAATTTGTCCTTGAAAAGATTGATAAGGTGAAGGAAGAAGCCCTGGACGCGATGCACCAAATGGAACAAATCATTCTCAACATGTCACCAGGGTTGCTTACTCCTTCCTTCACCTTAAGAAAAGTTGAGGAAACCATCCAGATCTTCAAGGAGATCATTTCACAAGGGCTGGGGCCAGAGGTCACTTTTGACGTGGAGTCCATCAATAACCTGCTGGCCTGTCGGGACTTCATCGGGTTCCTCATAGAAGCAGAGAAAGAATATTCCAAACTCCCAGAGAAGCTCATAGATGAGTGGGAGACTTGCGAGGTGATCAGTGAGCGACACAAGGATCCTTCCCAGGATCAATTAGGGCCCATGATCAGCAAGTTCATGGAATACCGCGCTTAATTTCACATCTCATCACCTGAGCAGCAGCAAAAGCAGGCTACCCCCTTTCGGCCGTAGGATGACAACGATGAATAACTTCTCTTTTTCTTCTTCTCTCTCTTCTTTGACTTTCTTTTTGTGAATATCTAGAGTATGTTGGCACAAATGATGACATCATCCATGTTGCACCATGGGATGATGTCATCCATCAAGTTGTCAAAAGTCAACATGACTTTGAGATATTTTGTATATCCTTGTAGATATTTTGTAAATCTCTTTGTAAATAGGTGGTTGGCTCCTTTTTTCCTTCTTTTCTCTCCTTATATAAATACCCCAATACTTGTTGTATTGGGCATGAGTGAATATATTTTAGATGAAAAATAGAAGTGAGGAGAAAAGACTTTGAGCTTTTTGTAACAGAAAGAATTATTAATACAATATTTAGACTTTGTGCTGAATACGTGTGTTATTTGCATTGGATCTTTCTTACGTTAGATCTATCTGCATGTTCTGTTGAATTTACTTCTATTTTATTGTCATTTATTCATCAGTATTGCTTTGCTCATTTATGCAAGTAGGTTTGGCTCTGTTTACTACCAATCCCAAAACATAAACCCTCTTACCTTTCTGCTTTGGAATTCATTTCTTTTCTTTCTTTGGATTTGATATTTCTCCATCCTCTCTTTCATTCCTTTCATTTCGTAGTCGGAAACATCCTACTGGGATGAGATCCCAAACCCCCGAAGGCAGAATATTGTGAGACTTGCATAGATTCCTGCTGGTAGAATAGCAATAAACCAGCCACTTTCTTTGACTCAAAGAGGGCTATGCCCCGCACACCATTGGCTCGCCTATCCATAGATCTACCCAAGCGATGATTTTCATGAAAGCCAAGAAAATATGTGAGTTCATTAACCATCACATCATTTGTCACTTTGGTGTCCCTCATCAACTCATCACCGATAATGGAAAACAATTCAAAAACAAAACACTCGCAAAACTTTGTGACACCTTCGGCACTCAAATTAGTTTCTCCTCACCTTATTACCCACAAACCAAAATCCAAGCCAAATCCACTAAAAAAACCTCAACAAAATTCTTATGAAATTGGTTGATGATACTGAAAGGATTGGCATACAAACATTCCTTTTTCTCTATGGGAATACCATACTAGTATTCGCACCGCCACTGCGGCTACACCCTTTTCACTAGTATATGGTACCAAGGCTATTCTCGCCTCAAGTCCGATCCCCTCACTTTACATTTCTCTCCATGACATGCTTATCGATGATGACTTTCGTTAGGACCACTTAGGAAAACTAGAGTTATTAGATGAACGTTGTTTTAATGCTCGATCACCTTCAAGTTTATCAACAACGTATCAAACGTGCTTATAACAAATGTGTTCATGAATGAACCTTCCATGTCACTGACCTTGTTTTGAAATAAAATCAACACTTAACCAAAGAAGAGAAAAGAAAATGGGGAAAATTTTCTCCCTAATTGGCTTGGACCATACATTGTAACTCATACCTATGGATCAGGTACCTATCGTTTGTCCTCACTTGAGGTTAAACCCGAACTTGAGCCCCTTAACGCATTACATATTTGACCATTCTACTATTGACATCTAGTCCTACATCACTATTTTATCTAGTTCATGCCGTCGTCCTTGAGTGCCATTTACCTTTTCCATACCTCATCTCTAAAGAGGATCGTGTGATTACCTGTCACCCTTTTGCCTTGTCTTACATATGTGCACCATGGCTCGTTTCATAGTGTTATCCCGTAAAATTGGCAAGGGAAATTTTACTGATAACCATACCGAAATTTTGTTCTAATCCCTCGTCAGGGATCCCTTGCGTTCGGAACGTTGCAAAATCCCTTCCCGGGAAATCTTAGTTTTCCGAACTTAGTCATTTTTGGTCTTTTTGGCCGGGCGCATATAATGACTATGCAACATCAACTTTTGATGTGCCCCCTTTAAACCCTTTGGCGCATGCTTTCTTGTGTTATCGTGTGTTTTTGCACACCTCTCTATGTTGAGTCTTTCTTGTGTGCACCAAGGTGCGTGCGCCTTCCTCCCAATGAGATCATTTGGTGTGCCTCTTTCAGCAGTGCGCCAAAGGCGCACATATTCCTCTGTCAACACCCCTTTTGGTCCGCCACTTGAAAAGGTTGGTGGTGCATTTATGCTACCTCGCCATATATATGGCACGTCTGCACTATCATTGTCATCGGAACAATCACGTGACTATTTTCATTATTTTCTCTGAGCTTGTCAAACCACCTACCCTGTTGCTTCGAATTGCTTTGTGGACCCGTTTTTGCACATTTCTTCGTTATAAATCCGGGTAAGAGATCCTCTTTCTTTTGTGCTTCATGTTTGTGATTTTTTAATGTATGTGGGATGTAATTTGGATTAAAAAGGGATAAAATCATGAACTTGTTGTCCCCCTGCTGTCTTTCCACATTTCTTCCCCCTCTCCAGATCTGCTGGTAGAGAGAGTCTTATTCTGAAGTAATATCTTGAAACCCCTTTTGTTTAAGCCTTTTCAATCACCCAAATGGAACTTGCAAAGAGAGCTTAACCATATAAACCCCTCTAAAGAATCAAAGTTTTTAAGGAAACTATATTTTCCTTTGGCGCGTTGGCATACCATGCAACATCAAGGATAGTTGCGCCCTTGGCGCATCTCATTGCCTCTGTTACACAAAGATAAGCCGCGCCAATGGCGTGCATTTCCTACCTGCTACATCATAAAAAGATGCGCCCTCATGGCGCACTTCCCTCACTTGCTGCAAGCGCTTTCCATGCGCCCTCTTGGTGCATCAGACTTGAGTGTAACATCATAAATTCCTGCACCCCTTAGGTGCACCCAGCATCCATGTAGTAGTCTTTTTCTATGCGCCAAGTGCAAAGCTATAAAAAGTGCAGGTGCGTCCCTCATCGCAACAACATTGTGTCATGTAGACCTCCCATGCACCTCGCCAAGTTCCCCTTCGGTGCATGAACATATGATGTTACACGCATTATTCCTATGCCCTTTGGCACACCTGTACCCATGTAACATGAAAATAATCAGTGCCCTTATAAAATAAACACATGGTGCAGGCGCACTTGCACTTACAGCAACAGAAAATGTACTCTGTAGTGTCTATGCGCCATGCACCCTTTGGCGCTGATTTAACCCTTACAACACCCTTTTCCTGTGTGCCTTGTCTATTTAGCTCTGCAATCTGCAATATCCATGCACCATGTGCCCCGAGGCCTTTAAATTACTAACTCTTTCTTCTGTCAGCATTTCAATGGAAAATCAAGTAGCTGACATGGCTTTCTCCAATTGGGTTTCACTTCTTATTCTTGCAGATCAACAGCTAAGTTCAGAAGAACATATGTCAACATCAAGCAAGAGACCTACCAAATCCAAAGGCAAGGCCAAGCTCACAGAAGAAGAAATGAAGTATAAGTATCAGAGGGTCAGAATGCCTGACTCCCAGGCCGAGTGTGACCTGGACATCAGAGACTCAGAGTTGGGTCATATTGATATGGAGGAATTCTAGGTCAGGACTCAGAAGGTCACAAGAAGTCCATGGATGGACAAGCTGATAGGCAGTGCCCTACACTTTGCTGGGGAATCCCAATCAGCGCCATTAACAATGAATTCATGATGGTGGTTGCCCGGTGCTACAATAAAGACACAAGATGTGTCGTAAATGAGAAGGGTGAGGTCATAATTAACCTCACTGCCCGCCACTTTGAGATAATACTCGGCATTCCTCATCACTGGCACTTTGTGGCCGTCAGTGAGAGGATTGTATCAAAGCCTGGGATGACCATGAAGATCAGTGCATGCAACTGATGAATGAAGTCTATCTGAAGAACAAGAAAGTAGTGACCCGTTGGCCACAAATCATTCACCTGCAGTGATTTTTCGGAGGAACTCAGTGACACCATCATGTTCCTGAGTAGGGTCTTTAGGCTTCCTGATGCCCACTATTTCCACAAATGGATGTTGCGGTATTTAGAAACAATGAACAAAAATGTGCCTATCAACGCTTCGAATGGGCAGAAATTATAAGCAGCACGATATCAGAACAACTACAACAATTCCCCACAATGGGGAGATTCTACATGAATTCCTATGTTGTTTATGCTGCATCTTATGAAAGGGACTATCCAACTCTGATGTGGAGTGGGGTTTGGCCCCAAGTTAGAATTTATGAATACTATCTAGAGTTGAAGCTGGAGAATAGCATCCCTCAATTTACAAAGATCAATGATGCATTTTTCTATTTCATCATCTGCCTGTTGAGCCCAAATATGACTTACGGTCGCACGACCAAGAGCATCGTGGCAGCCACTGAGAAATGGGGGGCCCTATTCACCCAATTCCCCACATTTACTTATCTGAGAGTGGCTAACTTCTTGGGAGAGCCAACTAGACTGCCAAGATATGCTGGGCCCAAATTGATTCTACTAGAGCTGTCAAGACAGCTAATCACTTATCACGAAAAGTGCCTAAAAAGAAAGAAGGGTGGAACTCCTTTCCCCCTCACAGTGGGTAGATATACATGTCTTACTCACCACAAGGCAAAGGACATGTTTGCAGAGCTGGAGCTTCTAAATCTGAAACATGACTTCCCGGCAAGGCCTACCTTTGACCCGAGAAATTGTCTACCAAGGGCTAAGCTCGATCTGATCCATGTCCCTCAGATCGAGGATATCTACATTGACCTATATCATGAGGTGGAGCTCAGGAGGAAAGACCATTCTCATTTGGCCTTGCAAAAATCATTCAATATGGGGTAGCCATCATCCCCAAAGGCTACAAAACTATCAAGAGGAAGTGGATCAAGTATATCTTGACACAGGTTGAGATGATTTTCCTTTCACGGTAGTTGATAGGACTAAAGCACCTCAGACAATTGAGGAGAGGGTCAAAGAAACTCTGCGCAGAACAGAGCATTGGTGCCGAATGAATGGACTCATCTACCTCGGGGTTGATTTCACAACCTCTCCATTGGGTAACGCACCTTCTCGATCTAAACAGTAGCCTAAAGGCAAGGGTAAAGGTAAGGAGGGTGAGTCCAGCACTTCTCAAGAGGAAGCTCCTGAAAGTCCTCCTTCCGCTGCACCCGAACAGGTCATAACTCTGGCTTCTCCAGAGAAAGGAACGGAAGAAGATGTTCCAATAGGCCCATCCACTCAGGATGTCACCACTGCTGCAACAACCGAGGTCCCTTCTGTCCCTTCTTCTTCTCCTCCTTCCCCTCCTCGAGTGACTCAGGTGACCATTCCTTTGGTCGTGTCCTCTCCCCCTTCCTCTACTGTTCCTCCTGCTTCTTCTATCTTCTCTTCTCTTGCGGACTGTCCCCCTCCATTTCTTCCCTCATCTCTCGAGCTCCCTTCCCTCCCTATGTCTTCCTCTCCCCGCAGTATCTCTTCCTCCTGTGAGCACTTCTTTGGTCTCCACATTTTTCCCTTTACTACTGCAGCTGCCCCCTTCTCTGTTTTCGGCCCTTCTCCCATAAGTCTAGCCTGGATCTCCCAGCACTTAAGTCAATAGAAAAGGAAAGTTCCCATCACTTCGATGGACTTTTCTGTAATCCCGTCCAAAGGGGAAAATAAGTAGAATCCCGTCACGTGATTCTCTCGAGTGCTTCGAGAGAGAGGGTAATGGAGATCGCATACCCCAATCCCCTCAAGGATAAAAAGGATCTATCTTTGATAGATTATATAGTGACCCAAGTCACAATGGGGATGTCTTCTGAAATCCTTCAGGGAGAGGCCCTATCTGTAGTTGACACCCTCTGCAAGAAGCTTTAAGAAAAAAAAGAAGAGAAAAGGCTATTGAAAGAGCAAAATAAACATCTGCTCCAAGCCTTACAGAAGATGGGCAGTGCACCTCCCACAACTGCCGCCGAGACTCCTGAGCCTATGAGCCAGGATAAAATTAATGAATATGCAAATATTGGCGAGCAGGGCATGGCAGTTTTAGCTTAGAGGAGCCAAATCCTCAAAGACAGTGAAAGAGTGATCGCCAAGTTCTCTGATTTATATCTGAACATCAACAAGGTGAATAAGGAGCTCCAAGCGTTAGCAGGACCCATATCAGAAGAGCTGGACCATGCTAGGCTACAACATGAGACCTTTCAACAAATGTTTGACTGTTCAGTCAAATATCTGGTCAAGTTCGGCGTCTTCGGTCATCCCAGGGCCCTCAATAAAGTCATTTCAACCCTGGACTACCGGGTGGATCAACTGGAATTTGTCCTTGAAAAGATCGATAAGGTGAAGGAAGAAGCCCTGGACGTGATGCACCAAATGGAACAAATCGTTCTCAACATGTCACCAGGGTTGCTTACTCCTTCCTTCGCCTTAAGAAAAGTTGAGGAAACCATCCAGATCTTCAAGGAGATCGTTTCACAAGGGCTGGGGCCAGAGGTCACTTTTGACGCGGAGTCCATCAATAACCCTTTGGCTGTTAGGACTTCATCGGGTTCCTCATAGAAGCAGAGAAAGAATATTCCAAACTCCCAGAGAAGCTCATAGACGAGTGGGAGACTTGCAAGGCGATCAGTGAGTGACACAAGGATCCTTCCCAGGATCAACTAGGGCCCATGATCAGCAAGTTCATGGAATACCGCACTCAATTTCACATCTCGTCACCTGAGCAGCAGCAAAAGTAGGCTACCCCCTTTCGGCCACAGGATGACGATGATGAATAGCTTCTCTTTCTTCTTCTTCTCTCTCTTCTTCGACTTTCTTTTTGTGAATATCTGGAGTATGTTGGCACAAATGATGACATCATCCATGTTGCACCATGGGATGATGTCATCCATCAAGTTGTCAAAAGTCAACATGACTTTGAGATATTTTGTATATCCTTGTAGATATTTTGTAAATATCTTTGTAAATAGGTGGTTGGCTCCTTTTTACCTTCTTTTCTCTCCTTCTTATATAAATACCCCAATACTTGTTGTATTGGGAATGAGTGAATATCTTTCAGATGAAAAATAGAAGTGAAGAGAAAAGACTTTGAACTTTTTGTAACAGAAAGAATTATTAATACAATATTTAGACTTTGTGCTGAATACGTGTGTTATTTGCATTGGATCTTTCTTACGTCAGATCTGTCTACGTGTTCTGTTGAATCTACTTCTGTTTTATTTTCATTTATTCATCAGTATTGCTTTGCTCATTTATGCAAGTAGGTTTGGCTCTGTTTACTACCAATCCCAAAACATAAACCCTCTGACCTTTCTGCTTTGGAATTTATTTCTTTTCTTTCTTCGGATCTGATCTTTCTCCATCCTCTCTTTCATTCCTTTCATTTCATAGTTGAAAACATCCCTACTGGTATGAGATCCCAAACCCCGAAGGTAGAATATTGTGAGACATGCACATGCATTCCCGCTGGTAGAATAGCAATAAACCAATTTCACTTTGCTGACTCAAAGAGGGGCTATGCCCTACACACCGCGCTCTTTCTATCCATAGATCTGCCCAAGCGATGATTTTTAGGCCAACACATAGACATAGCATGATTCTCATGGATACTTTTGTCTTCTTTAGATGAGATCCCATGTTCGCTCACCCTTTCCTTATAAACAAGATCCAAATGCTTCTTAATAGTCTCATCCATGACTTAAAAGACAAAAAAAAAGATGAATCCCTTAGAAGGACATCTTCCAAAATGTGGATCAACTCCTTGAGTCAAAATTCCAATATAATAGATGAATCCCTCAAAAGGACATCTTCGCCTCAATTTTCACTATAAGTAGATCGCGCCTCGAAGGACAAATGCTATAAAATCTCACAAATCTCTACATAGTTTTTCCAAAAGAAGACTCTTGTTTCTCAAAATCAAAATTCGAAGCTTCCCGCATCAATCAGTCCTATCTAAACGTAAAAAGAAGAAGAATATATATATATATATACACTTTTTCGTCATGGAATTGCCTATTGTGATCTTGGCTCTATTTCCCAAGGCATTCTACTTCCCATTTTTATGACCCAATTACCTGAACCTCTCTACCCCTTGTCTTTTCACTTCATACCTCAAGGGACCTCACCAAACCTACGACATTTGGTGATCATGTGACTCTTCGTCACTCTTAGAATTATCAATCATGTAATGTCTTTAGGGTCTTATGTTCATTAGCCTATCTATATATGTGTTTCATATGTTTTGATCCTTGCCAATAGGGTGGATTTATGGCCCCCTCTTATCTTTTCTCTTCTTCATTACCTTTTGATCTTCTTATACATGACTTAGTCCTTGATGCTTACCTTTTGGGGTCATCCTTCCCTTTCGCCATAGTTGCTCTCTCCTACAAAATTTTTGTACTATCATCTACCCCCACTTATTCAACCCAAACCCACAACATAACCACAAACCTACCAATTCATTTTCATCTTCTTCCCTGGCTTATGGGAGAACCACATTGGTCTAAGGTCCCTTTTCACTGGGACTATTTAGGTAGCACTTCCAAGGCATGGGGCCCTGGAAGGTTAGCTCGACCACTCTTTACCCTAACCATTTTCCTCACCCTTACCTGATTTCCTATTCATCTCAAAAACCTCAACATTTGAACCATATCCCACATACCTTTTACCACTTATATTATTTCACATTTTCATACATAACCAACATTTTCACATTTTACACTATCTCATGCATTTACATTGCCATTTGTTACCAAAATACCGAAATGAACATCCATGCCTAAACCGACCTGACTCAATCCATGCCTAAACGACCTGACTTGATCCATGCCTAAACCGACCTGACTCGATCCATGCCTAAACCAACCTGACTCAATCCATGCCTAAACCAACTCGACTCAATCCATGCCTAAACAAACCTAATTCGATCCATGCCTATGACTTCTGAATCGTATCATACCTAGCTCATATATTTTCCATCCATATCATAATAAAGTAAAATTCATACACATCACAACAACATCACCCGAATATCATCTACCTCCTTATATATACATGTGTGTATCAATACAATGTACACCCGTATCACATAACCGTGTATCTCAATAAACATACCGTCTCATCATGGCTATCATCTCAAAAATTTCAGCATGCATGCCGATATACTATAACTAATCATCATCGGCTCTTGTAGGTCGGTATCCAATACAAAAATTTCTTCACTCATGCAGTGGTATCATGTCCAAAAATAAATACAATATCTCTTTGGCTCACAGGCTGGTATACATCTAAAATCCAACAATACCAAAATAGGTGATATACTGTCTCACATCTGCTATAACATATCTACCTCATTTGTAGTGTCAACAGTCCCCTCTGATCTAGAGTGGTAGCTTGCTACTCTCAATCTACCACTAGATGGCCTGACATCTGATGCTAACCCCGTTCCCTGATATATTTCCTCTACTCTCTCCTTTGGGATCACCGACCACCTACACTCTCAGCACTATACGTGTGAGACTGTGTCTTCTCACTTGAGACTATAATCGCACTATATCATTACACTCAAGCACTATATCATTACACCATCTACCAATATCTCGCATCTCACCTCCTCCTCCTATACATGCACTCCGAGGCTCTTGTCTCTCTACCTATATCTATGGCTCTAGCCTCTCAGCCTATACTTGTGACCCCTACCTCCCAACTGTCCCTTCCTAACCCTACCTCTATATGGCCCACCACTAGTTATATGCCACCGTCACCCCGCATCATCTATGTGGCGGTCCACGAGTTCCTCCTCCCCTATTGACTCTATTGGATGGGGTGGAGAAAAAGGTCTCTACACCTCCTCTCTCCTATACTGTGGGAAGGACGGGGGAACATCCTACACTAAACCAAACTGTCACCTCACTCGATCAACATGTATCATCTCGTGCTCCTCGACACGACATTCCTATATCCACCTCTCAGAACTATAGTCCCTCCAGCTCTGCATACATCCCTTTTTAAGAGGGATAAGTCACATAGGGTCTCCAGACTATATCTCCACTAGACAAGCTCTCCAGTCACTGTCTATAATATGCTACGTCATATGTATCCCAATCTATCTCGTATACCGTTGTCCGACACCCATCACCTGCAACCAACTCGAATGACTCCCTACTCAAAGGCATCTACCCGGGTAGGCCTGTCGGTCACACACACACAATGTGCTCATAGGCCCAACAATGAAGAAGGAAAATGAAACACGACTATATATCCACAATCACCTCGTAGGCCCACAACTCTCTATATAACTACACCAAGAAAGCCGGTGCCCATGCAAAACTAGTATGATCAATCATCATGTCCTCGAAGGACACCCATCAATGACTGTGGGAACCTCCCACCCTCTGAATCTGGCAATGTGTAGCACCCGATCACCTCCATCATCAACACTATCAACCTCATCTCCTCAGGATGGGCAACATAAACCTCTCTGTAACTCAGGCTAGCATCTGTGGTAGCGTAGCTCACCCGCTCTCTCTCTAAACACCTCATCTATACACCTCACCGCAACCTCAAATGTCACTGAGTACACCTGGTCTCCACTAATCGGTAGTCTCAATATCCTATATATATCCTCTAGGGTGATGGTCATCTCCCCTGTCGGCAAGTGGAAGGTGTTAGTCACTGAATCCCATCTCTCGATGAGTGTGACCATCAAACTCTGCTCTCTCACAACCCACCCATAATGGTGGATCCCAATCAGGATGACATCATCAATGTGGCTCCACTCCTTGAAAGTCACATGTCCATATAGCTCTAGCAATATAAGCGGCTCCGTGGTCCCTCATCCGCAGCTCATCTTGGGCCTGCATCTAACCAACACTATGTATTAATACACCTTCCTAACTTACCCTGTGTTCACCCCCAAACCACCTATTCTTCCCGAAACCCCTCTACCCTAATCCTTACCCAACCCACCCTCAACCCGTCCCCTCTCTCTCTTATCCCACACCTTTACATGTCTGACCCTCCTCATTGACCATCCATTTCCACTGCCTAACCCATTTTTTCCCATTTCTAGCCCCATTTCCTTATTTTCACACCGACTCTAGTTACCCATAACCATCACCAGTAGCCTTTAACTGCCATCAGTCACTTGTGTCATGACCGATGCCACTTCTACATGACCGACGTCGGCCTCCAGTGACCACCGCCGGTCACTGTGGTGCAGAATGACACCAAAACCCCCAACCCAATTTTTTCAATTTTGACCAAATAAACCTAACTACCCAACCAAACCTCCGTAAACCTTCCCTACTTCCCTTCCCACTCCTATTGACCAATATTATCACCTCCCCCACCCCCATTATATCCAATTTACCTCCTAATCCAAAATTCAAAATTTCCCCCCATGTTTTTATTACAACCCATATTTTACCCTACTTAATCAAAAAAATCATTAAGTAATGGTGTAGAGCTTACCTCATCCCTCTGCCGACGTTGTGGTGGTATATCTAGCCACTGTACAGGTGGACCACCCGACCCCTCTCCGACCTCTCTCGCCATCCTCAACTTAACAACGATTCCTCGCCACACGAATGTGCCACATGATCTCACAGTCCCACCTCTCACTCAACCACTCTCACCTATGTGGCTCACCACCCAAGCTCTTTGCTGTACTCTTTTGTCCTCTTCCTCCTTTTCTCTCTTCTTGTCCTTTTCTCCTTTTCCAAATGCACCAATGACTTTTTCAAATGCGGGTTTTCCACTTTTTATACCCTACCCGACCCAACCGACGTCGCTAACCCTTGACCGCTACCAATCTTCTTGCCGAGACTCACTTTGTTAGTTCCCCTACACCATCATCAATTCATTACGATCGATGTTGGTTACCCTGCATACTCATTTCCCTCACAAAAACCTCATTTTTCCTTACCTCCTCTTTCTTTTTCCTCCCCTAAACCTATCTAGACCACTTTACCTTCACCTCTGGCCCTCCACCCTCTTTAACCTCCTTGCATCTCTTGCTGTTGACTCCTTATTAATTTACCCCTACCTTGGCCTTACCCATGCTGTGATCTCGATATTTGGACCTGGACCATCGCTAGTGACCTTTGACCTCATGTGTTTGCTATACCTTGCGGCATTGTTACCTGTGTTGTTGACCTAATGACCTTACCTAGCCTATTACTATGACCGTTTATCCCGCCCTACCTTGGGTGTACCGAACATACCTAAAATTTCCCGCACCTAACCTACATTGTGTTTCTTGACCTTATCCTATACCTTGGATACCGGATTCACTTCACCCTTGTTTGGATAAACCTATCAACCTTAGACGATGTAGAGTTTGCCTACTCTTCAACCCGGTAGCATGCTGCAGTTTATACATGTGCATGCGTTTGACTGCTACTACCTTTGGCCCTAACCCATTACCTAAGATCACCCAAGTAGACCTTTCACCCTCTTCCCCTACACCCATTTACCTTTTCCTCACATCCACGTTTTATCAAACCACTCACAACTTCACCGGTCACCTTGTTAGTTCTGGTTTGAGGGGATCACCTTCACCCGCACATGGGGCAACCACATCTTATTTTTGTTAGTGTTGCTTACCAATACAAGCTACGTAACAAAAAGGGGAAAAATGTAGACACTAAAATTAGGTCACACTCCCCTTTGTCCCTCGACAAATAAGCACCCTTCATCACATTCACCTAGCCATGGCCCCCTTCACCTCACTAGTATTAATTTAATTAATTTAATTAAATTAACTCATTATCCTCACTATATTTATTATTTAAATATCTTATTTAAATAATACCTACACATATAGTTCACTTAAACACCTCACTAAGCCAACTCAACCTAAGACCTACTCTTAGCAAGTTACCATAACTAACTAACACTTACCCAAACCCTAAAAATCAATGCCTACATTCCCTCTAACCACATTCCTACATGCTCACAAGAAGCTCCTAGTCTAATCGTGGGATAACCACACAAGATCTCGAGGAAATCAGGAGGATCTCCCTAAGTTTGGTAAACCTAGGAAATCTCACCTTAACTGACGTCGGTTACCCCTAATCGTCGCCAATTAAGCCGTTTCACCACCGTTGGTTACCCATTTTTAAATCATAAACTACCTTATTCTCAAGGTTGGAAAACATTGGGAGAAAATTTAACAAGCAAGAATGAGATCTCAAAAGATAACACATCTTCAGAGAGTCAATTCCAGCAAGAACTCACATCCAAAGAAGGAGATTGAACATCTTCTCCTGCACAGCCATCCCAACCACATTCAGATCTATCTAAGCAAAGAGGAGTGTGCATGCAGCCCATGCAGAAGCTTTCTTTCAATCGGTGATCACTTGTAGCCTTCAAACCCATCATCAGCACCTCCATCCTTCACACACAGACTTTCAGAAATGAAATCCAAGTAAGTATAACATCATACTTTCCTGGTTATTTCATTTCATCATTATTTTATCATCCCTTGTTTATCTTGCTCCTTATTGACCATATCCAACACTTTTCACCTCCATAGACCCAACAAAAACCTTTCCAAAACCTACTCCAGTCACCCATTACCTCATCTCGACCAACTAAAATCCTTTATGCAATCACAAAGAATACCAAAAGCCCCGCTCGTGATGTTCCCGGACCTCAAAGTAATCGCACCAGATTATACCTAACCGCGGTTGGTCACCCCGACCGACGCTAGTCTATGTGTTTACCCACACAACCTAAAACAAAGACTTTTCCACTCCATTTTACCTCACCCTCACTCACCTGTGACCTACCCAAGACATTTATCGATCTGTAAAATCCAGAACCAACCATTTGACACCAGTAGATTCTATTCTAGCTTATCCTATTAGATTAGATCTATTTCTTATTCTATTTTAAGTGAGATACCTAAATCATTTTAAAATAAAAATATCATTTACTTTATTTACAACATTAATTTGTTTAAAATAGTGGACTAACAACCATATAGGAAGTATCATACTTCCTGGATCTAGCTTACACTAGGCAGTTCACTACGCATATTTTTAATGCTTTCTTGGTGGTCTTGTTTTCATTACAGGTAGTTCCTCCTAGCCAAAAGAAATATCTCATGATCAGTTGTGGATTCGAAGTCATACGCGTGCAAGAACCCATCAACTGACATTTGAATAGGTATTCCTCCTACACCCATTACCCTATCTGTTTTGTCAACAATTCAAAGAAACAATCTAAGAAAAAGGTGAAACAATGGTATCGGTGGAAGTGATCAATCCACACTCGGAGATATAATTTCTTGTTTGGGACTTCTATGGATGCACATACCATTCCGGTGTTTGGAGGAATTTTTGGGTAAAGTGAAAGTACACAAGGTTTAGGAAACGTGTCGGGAGTGGCGTAGGACACACATATGATAGTGGGACAATCTCACAAACCATTAGTGCATAATTGTAGAGAACATTGGGGACACTAGGCATGACCACTTCAGGCCCATTGATGATCGTAGGAGGGTCAAAATGGGCCCGATGGATCTCGGGAGCTTAGGGCCAGGTGGATCTAGTGGATCTGGTGGAGGAGGAAACACTGAAGGAAACCAAGGATCTGGATCTGAGGACAAGGGCCTCAACCCCCTCCTCAAGTATTTTTCAAAATTTAATTACACTTACAAAAAAACCAGGGCATAGAGGATGTTACGGGCATGTGCATAACTACGAGTTTTTATGGCACGCAAAGAGGGATAACTACCCTGGAGTGAAAGGTGTGTCAATTTTCAACCACATTATAAGGGCACACATATAGCTGATACTGTAAGCATGATCCACACCAGATAGTGGTGGATTATACCGTGTTAAAAATTCCTTCTTATTGGAATTCAACATCCCGGAGTTTGAATAAAAGAGCATCAACACCGACGCGGAGATTCAACAAGGAATGGCATAGAGTGTGTGGGAGTATGATACTAGTTCAAGACCCCGTTGTCAAAAATATCTTACGACATCCACCCATATTAGCATGATCAATGGTTTATTGGAGGGTTGATAACACCATTTCAGAGAAAATTGTCACATAAGACCTTTACAGACCCGTGCGAGGCTTTGGAGGCTACCTTACACACCAAAGCTATTGGGAGTGTTGACACTAGGGTAAGCCCCTTTCTAGAAGCATAGATTTCTACCATGGAAAATCATCTAGAGAATTTATATGCAAACTCAACCCATGAGACTCACAAAGGTGAATATGGTATATAGATCCGGGTGAAGTGGAGGGGCATGCAAAGGATAGCTACCCTCGTAAGTCAAGACGTGATATAATGATGGACTATGAGATTTTCACGGGGACCATGATGTAAGTAGGTTCCCTCTACTACAACGTGTAATCCATAAGAATGTATCTTTCTATTACAAGATATGTACATCTACATCACATGACACTAAAGATTGTAGGATGATTGATCAGATTCATGACGCTATTGATCTTGGTGTATGCCATACTAGCCTTGCAATAATTTTAAAGGATGATGACCACTACTATGAGTGGCATGTAGATGGAGGAACATGTGGAAGGGGTTTTGTTGGGGATTTCATGGTCATGGTAACCATATAGGAGGAAGAAGTGAGTTCCCATAGGGAACATGTTTCAATTGTGGATCCACAAACCACTACAATCGCAACTATCCAAATTTATTGCGGTGCTCGTGGTGCGAAAGAAGCAAAAGTAAGAGTAGTGCCCTAAGTTGTTTTAGCACATGAGTCACAGCACTAGAAAGACAAGGGCTCTGCAATGGTGAGCATAAAAATGTTGACACACGATGGATGCCACGGGTCATGTGTGAGTCGGGATTAGAACTGTTTTGGTGACAACACGAGCAGAAGCAACATGCACCAAGGAAATACCAAGGCGAGAGGATCTTGGTTTCAAGAGAAGAAGTGGTACATGGAAAGTACCTGGACCACGCTCATTAAAAAGAGGTTTATTAAGAGACTATGGATGTCATTCGATTTTACAAGGAGAAATATAATGTCTCAAAAGAGTAGACCAAGCAGGAGGAAAAAAGAAGGAAGGTCGAAGCCCTAAAAGATGACCTTGATGAAGTCAAATAAGTACGTAAAATGCTCAAGAAAGAGAATATTATTCCCTTTCTAGGAGAATGATTACATGAGACGGTACCACACACCAGAACAGATCATGAAAGGTAGTTTTTTCATGCAAGCCTTCCCCCTCATAGCCTTGACTATGATAAGGAAATCACATTTAATGCATTCGTTGATGGGTGGATCCTTAATAACATCCTTATTGACACGGGAGTGGAGGTCAATGTCCTCACATTGGATGCATGGCATCATATGGGAAGGCCTGCATTACAACCATTTTGAAGTTGTTGTACATAGAAAACAAAATGATGGTAATGCCCATAGTGTCTTAAAGGATGTAACTATCACCATTTAGAGGGCCAATTTTACTGGAGACTTCGAAGTCTTGGTGCTCACCAGAAAAAAAATTTCCAGCATTACTTGGGTGCCCATGGTGTTATAAGAAAACAACCTATCTTCAATTCAACAAACGCTACATAAGTTTTGAAAATAAGGAGGAATGGGTCATCATACCCTTGGCTGATGGGAAGTCAACACCATATACTGAACCCTTGGGAGAGGAAGTTCTTGATAGAATATATGTGCACTCAATCAGGGATCTTGAGATAATTCATCCCACGGGAGGAGCTATCTAGTTTGAGGATTCTCAGTCCTTAAGTGACACCATCAGGATAACATGTGATAATTGGGCGCATGGGACCTATGAGTTGATTGGATGACAATTAAGGGGATCAGTAACCAAGGTAATAAAAGCTCATTTAGTTTGGCACCTAGGAGGAAAAAAATAACAAACTACTCGGGAGGAGCTAATCTGAACATTTTTTGCGAGAAATGGAGGCCCAATGGAGAAATGAAATTGAAAGAAGAGAAATATTCAACTATAACTTACTCAGGACTACTACGCACCGGTGGGCTACACATCGAGAGAACCTTTTGTGATGGCATGAGGTAAAGATTACCTTTTTTGTAAGATTGTAGGAGCAATGCACCCATGGATATAGAATACTACCATGGTAAAGGGACCGCCTCATTCCATATCAAAGTATGTGAGACAACTGGATGGGAATCATAGAAGCATTACCACCTTCATTATGGGTTCACAAGTTGTATTCCACCATGTAAGGCTATGTGTATGCATGGTATATACACTCGAGATACATTGTCGACCGTAATCGACAAGAAGTGGCGATTGATCTCATTCAAGCATTTGAATATTGCAATACAAAGTCATCAGTGGATAAAGCGTTGCAGGTTTTCAAACACCTTACAATAAGAGATATTGCTATAGAAGAGAATATAATACAAGAGTTTTTAGCTGAACCCGGCTTGAGACACACTTTGAGGAAGAAGAATAAGAAGAGATACAACTTGAGCATGCGTGCATGGAGAAGGAAAAAGGGAAGACCGTGTATATGATAGGTGGGGAAGAAGCAATAAGCTTGGAAATTAGCCATTATGTAGGGATGCACGAAGTAATGGATAGTTCGATCAATGGGTGCGCACTTACTATGAACCATTAAAGACAAAAAAGGTTAACATTGGCTCAAAAGAGGAACCTAAGGAGGCTATCATCGGGGATTATTGGTCAAAGAAGGAAGTCTCTAAGATCATTGATCTATTACATGAGTTCCAAGATTTTATCCCACATGGGTATCATGAACTCAAATGCTTTCTCCATTCCTTGGGGAAAAGAGGGTGCACGCCTAGTTTGGAAGAGACCATAATGAATGAATCCTAACCTGCATGTGAAGGCGAAGGAAGAAATAGATAAGATGATAGCATCAGGCATCATTGAAGCTATTGAAGAATTAGAATGGGTAATTCTAATGGTCATTAGTATCAAGAAGGATCGAAGGATAAGGATTTTTGTAGACTATAGGGAGTTAAATAAAGTTTTTGTAATCAATCCTTTTCCAACCCCATTCACTGAATAAATTCTGGAAGGAGTGGCCATATAATAAGTCTATTACTTTACGGATGGATTTTTAGGGTACCACCAAGTTTGGATTGCCAAGGAAGACCAAGAAAAGATGACTTTCACCACCGAGTGGGGAATTTTTACCTATACAATCATTCATTTTGGGTTAAAGAATGTGCATGTTGTGTTTTCACACATAGTGGTATAAGCATTCTAGAACTTTATCCACAAGTTTCTTCAATTCTACCTAGATGATTGGATAGTATATGGGCTAGTGAGGGACCACTATGATAACTTAAGATTAATGTTTGAGAGATGTCAACAAATGAGGATATGCCTAAAAATTAAGAAATGTGTCTTTCTTTACCCTATTTGGTACATTCTTGGGGCACATCATCTGTAGAGAGGGCTTACTAGTAGATCCCGCTAAATTTTCTATCATTGTGGGGTTGGAGGAGCCTACTTGCCAAGTGTTATGCATGAATTCCTTGGGCATATAGAGTACTATAGAAATTTCATCAAGGGATATGAAAAGATAGTCACGCATTTGGAAGAATTACTTAAACACAAGAATGCCTTCCATTGGGGAGATGTGTAGTAGAATAAATTTAATACCTTGAAAGATAATCTTGTCACCATGCCCATATTATGATTTCCTTCTTCGGATAAGCCTTTCCATGTTTATGTCAATGCCTTAGGAACAACCATCAGAGAAGTGCTTGACATAACCTAGTGAAGGGATTGTTGATCATCCCTTGTGCTTTTCCAGCAAGAATTTAACACTAGTAAGGAAAAATTACATAACTAGTGAGTGCAAAGCATTATCTATGATCTACGCACTGCATAAGTTTAGGAAGTATCTATTGGAAAAAACCTTTTATATTCTACACGGACCACATGGCATTAAAATACAAAGTCAATAATCATGTTCTACAAGGGCGCGTATGTCGGTCGGTCCTAATTTTTTAATAATTTGAGTTCACCATGGTTGTGAAGACATGAAAGAGTAACTCTGGACCCGATCATCTATCTAGGATTGACTAAGGGGAGGATGCCTAGAGAATTGAGGAAACTATGCCAGATGCCCAACTGTTTAGGTTTCAACATACGTCCTTGGATTTGGATAAAATTTCAGTATTTATTAAGACAAGTGTGGCACCGGAAGGGATGGAGGCCTTGGAGAGGAATAATTGGCCATACGCATCATGCCTTACATTTTTATTAGTGAAGATCCATACAAATTTGGCTTTGATGAGGTTCTACGCCGATACATGCTAGAACATGACCGCATCACAATTGTGGAGGAAGTGTATGGTGGGATCATAGGAGGGAACTACATGGAAAATGAAACCACGTGGAAGATTCTACACGCAGCGCTTTGGTGGGAAACCATTTACCAAGATTTTATTGAGTTTTGCAAGGCCTGTGACCATTGCCAGCACCTTGAAAAACCTAGAAAGAGGGATGAAATGCCCTTACGACCAATAACCAATGTAGAACCATTTGAGAAGTGGGCCATCAAATTTGTAGGAACCATCTCTCCAATGGCATGAAGGATTGGTTTGTGGTATATCATCACCTAAACTGATTATTTGACATGATGGGAAAAGGTGACACGTATAAAGGATTGTAAAGTGGCTACAACTAATATATTTTAATGGGAAAATATAATCAACAGGTATGGATTCCCATTGAGCTTGACAAGTGATAGAGGTATGCACTTTCTCAATGAGATGGTCAGGATTATGTTATCATAATTTATGGTGGCCCATCACAAGACTACCCCCTATCACCCTCAAGAAAATGGAATTTTTGAGGCATTTAACAAAATACTTAGTCACACGTTGACTAAGATCTGTGATGTTGGTAGACAAGATTGGGATGAAAAAGTATCAGCCATTCTTTGGGCATATAGAAAAACCTACAAGAGGTTGAATAAAGACACACTTGTTTCAACCGTGTTTGGCATGGAGGCTGTCCTACCAGTTGAATTCATGTTACCTTTGCTTATGTATAGAGCACATGGGAGGATTAGATGATGAGAAAGAACTATAAGAAAGGATTGGAAAGGTAATGTAGTTGGACGAAAGATGATCCCTCACCAGGTGGAGCTAGAAGACTGAAAAATCAAAACAAAAGGAATAACATGATCATCACATCAAGAACAAGAAGCTATATGATTCCAAGTTTTTGTACCACCACCTGTAAAGATAAAAGTCCATTAGTTGGTAGCTTACATTATTTCATACATCCTTGATTTAGGTGAATGCCATTTGTAAGCGTTGGATGGGACAAGATTACCATGAAAATTCAATGGGAGTAGGTTGAAGCCCTACTATAAATAAGTCTTCTTTATATTTGTAAATAAGGTAGTGTTTCCTATTAGAATAGAATTTCCTTTAATGCATTTTATTTTCTTGTGTTTCCCTTTCTCCTTGTTCTTTCCTTTCTATTGCTTTGTTTTGCGCATTGGGTGTTGGTATCCACATTACTTTTGGAAGGTTATGTATGCAAAGAGGAACATGCATTGGTTTAGTGTGGGGTGAAAGGAAGTATAGTCATTTATTATAAGTATGAGTTGGTAGTAGAAGTTATGGTAAATGACCCGGTTAAAGGATTAAAGGCACGTAAGGTTAAGAGGCATGTAGAGAAGAGGTGGATGTGAATGGTTGGTATCAATAAATCCTTGAAGAAATCATGTAAAATAAAAAGGAAAAGTGCATGAGAAAACTGAGGTAGGCGAGGAAAAAATAGGGAAAAAGATAGAAGACGTGTGTTTGGTGCATTGGACGCATGCATAAGAGTATTTATCCGGGTTGGATTTTTTCATTCCGAAGGTTGTAAAGGGTTTTTCACAAAGAGGTGGCACAGGGGGGAGAAGGTGATTAACATTGGCTTACTAGAAAAATCCTCATTTAGTGTTGAAGTACAATGGTAGGTGAGAAGGAATTTAATGTTAAGTAGAGGGAAAAATTATAAATAAGAGGTCGAGAACTTCATTATTTTACTTTATGATTATGAAGACAAGAAAGCTCTTGTGAACTAGGGAATCCAAAGTGAGATATTTACGATGAAGAAAGAATTTGAGAGAACTAAAGTGCTCTAGTTAGGGTAAATTCAAAAACTAGTAGGAGAGGAATACATGGGCTTGGAAAATTTGAGTAAGCAAGCGCCTTCTTGTGGAAGGATTTTTCTAGTTAGGGTTTGATGACTAGGGCATGGCGTTAGAAGGATTTTTATGAAAAATTGAGCTTTGTTCTAGATAGAGTGGTGGAATAGAGTAAGAGGGAGAATTTTTAAAGTGTTAAAACCAGTAAGAAAGATAGAACCCAGAAAACAAACCATCTCACCAAATAATTAGAAGCAAAAAGGCAAAGGAAAGCAAACAAAAGTTGTTGAATGCATAAATTAAGAATTATACGTGGAGATGCAGTACCAGATGGGGTGTTACTAGGAAAAGAGTGGGAATCCCGCATAAGGAAGATGACGGTGAGTGATTATAACCATCACACAAATACAACAGAGAAGGAGATGGCCTTGGAGTTGGTGCACCCAACCAATAAGAGAACTCCTGATGCCATGTCCATTTACAATGAAGAAGTAAAAGTTAAAATGGAGAAAGAAGGAATTTTGTAACTCTACAAATTAACATACTTTGGAAAACCTGAGCACCTCTACCAGTGGCTCATGTCTCACATACATAAGGATCATTTATATTTTGTGGGGCATAAGATGTGCATAACTCCCCAATTAATTTCAAAGTTCATAGGCCTTACCTATGAGGGAGAGAGTCTAGATGATGACTTGAGTGACAAAGAGGCCATCAAGGAGATAGTAGCCATGTACACCTACAAGAAAGGGTCACGATACTTTGACATCATTGAGATCCTAGACCCCATGATGAGGATGAGCACGCACCGGTTATAAATATTAATGATCAGGAGAGATGGATGTAGGTGAACAAGGCATGGCTTAATGTATGCTAGAAAATAGCTGAGGGGACCATCTACAATTTTTCTGCTTTCATTGCGGATGAAATCATAAGCAACACACGGAGGGTGAAAAAATATTATTTGGAAACATCCTCTTCATGATTATCTTCTCAAAAATCGGAATGCCCAATGGACCTGGATAAGACTATTTGGGAATATATGGGGAAGACCCGTCACCCATGAAAATGTTTAAAAATATACTTATGACACCATGATGGCCACTCACAAGGTGCATCTAGAGAAATGGTACAAGTGCATGTGGGATGCGTTTGGGGTAGAGTGGAGAATTCTAGAGCAACTACCAGTGCTCTTGGATGAAGAAGTAGAGTTTGTAGTGTACTAGCACTTCTGCATTGGTAGATTCAAATTGGTGGATGAAACTATGAGCCCCTGGTGCAAAATCCCCTTCTCCTTCACCGCGTTATATTTCCAAGCGAGGGTGAACAAGTTTGTAAAGGCCAAGGGACTAAATTTCAACCTTAGCGAGGTAGACCAAGACCATAGAGAGCTACGCAAACAACTCATCTACCCCAAAATGTTTGCATACGTGGAGAGGTATGTATCCCACAAGGTCTAGATGAAAAATTCCCTGACTTTTCCAATTGCAATAAGGACTGTGGTGAGGGTATATCTACGCATAAGGCTGGAGTTTGAGAAGGGAACATACCTAGAATGTGATGTCACCATCCCCAAAGACCCTATGGGTAGGAGGAATCCCACGTTGACAAAGAGAGGAAGAGAATATGTGCAAGGGAAAAATACCTCAAGTATTCAAAATGTGCCAATATGCCAAAATATGAGAAGTCACCGACAGAGAAGAAGAGAAAGCAACAGCTCCTATAATGGAATCCACAGTTAGGAAGAAATAAAAGGTGATGGAGAGGATGATTTGGAGGATACAGAGAGCTTGGATGCCTATAGAGGTGAAAGGGGTGATGAGGGTGAAGATGATGAACCTAAGGAAATTCAAGGACCAAATTTTTTTGAGGTGCATGATTCAGAGGAAGAGGGAGAGGAAGAGAAGAATGAATACCCCTTTTCTCAAAGGAAGGATGGCCAAGAGGAGGAAGGTGCTATAGATAAGGAAGGAAGCGAGGAAATAATTAAAAATAATTAGAGGAAAAAAACCCTCACGAAGGAGAATATGAACGAGGCCACGAAAGGGAATCAACAAAGATCATTGAGACCTTGGTAGAACAAGAGATGGAGTGAAACATGGCGATAGTGATGAAGGAGAATGAAGAAGAAAGCATCGAGAAAGATCATGACAACATATGAGGAGGCCCCAGTTTAACTATTAACTTCCCAAAGGGCATGCACACAAGAAGAAGGTGCACAGATATCCAAAGGCAAAGGTAGATGGATTATGTTGATAACCCGCACCGTGTGTTACATGCGTGTTTCTAAAGAAATTTTATGACGGAGAAAATCCTAGCTATGGCATCATTTGATGCGGAAGGTGCATACCCTCAGATGAGGAATATGATTTCATGGGAATTTTATTCCCACCTCGACAAGCCCAAATTTTAATTGAGCCAAGGGGCATTGAGGTAAGTGTCATAATCAAAAGGGACCAAGCCCTTGGTAAACGCTCAACAACTTTCTGACGAACAACTCTACAACGTTTCAGTTGAGGTTGAAGATAGACTCTTTGGGAGGAATGATAGAGTGAAGTTTCTAAAGATAGAGATGGAAAATAGGGAAGAATAACTCTTGGAAAAGGTTAAGGATTTAAAACATGAGGAATTATTCAGCACCTAGTTAAGGTGGGAGTTAAAGGAAGAGAAGGAAAGGGTGCGCAAAGTCTCCAAGAAGGTGGAGTTGATCACAAGCACTATTATCTTAAAGCATCCATATTTGACACCACCCACGAAGAAATATGAGTCAATCCTATAATGACTATAAGAATTAACCCAAGTTCTCACCATGGAGAGGCAACCACTAGCATTAGAGTCTATGGAAGAAGTGTTGGCATGCCAGGAAAAGGAAGATAAAATGAAGGTGGTGGAGATTTTTTCTCAATACAACAAGATAGAGCTAGAGTGGTAAACATCCCGATCGTCACCCATGAGGTGGAGCTCAAGGATTTTCAAGAAAATAACAAGGGAAATAGAGTTGAAAGAGAAATTTTTTGGCCAAGGTGGAGAAGAAATCAGAGGCTATTGAGGCCTTATGAGGATCAATCAAGAACAAACTTAAATAATTGTATCACCAAATCACTCAAACAATGGACACACTCAAGTACATGGGAAAACAACTAGAAGAAATTATTAAAACCATGAGTTCCGAGGGAGAAGGGTTGGGTTTTGAGGAGGTGAGTGCCGTAGGCGCGATATTTGCTAGAAAGGACAAGGTGAGGTCAACACTTGGGAAAAGTTAGAGGAAGAATTAAGGAAGGATTTCCCTCTCCTTTTGCAGTAGTAAACATTAGTCCTTCCCCATTCTTTCTTTTTTTTCCTCAATTCGTCATTCCTTCATTATTTCCTTTCTTATTCTTTATTCTTTGGGAAAGTGTTCACATGGATGGAGAACAAGCGTAGTGTGGGGTGATTTTGGGATCCTAAAATATTTTCTAAGTACGAGAGAGGCGTGTGGGCGCACAATACCTACTTTAAGAAGGGCATACAAGGATAAAATACACATGACAGGGTTCTAGTAGGGTTTAGTAGAACTCGCGGCATGCACACGCAAGATAGAAGGAGGTTTTGGGACTTAGCCATATTTTGCATATCAAACAAAACATGGGAAAAGCATGACCCAACTGCGCATATGGAGTGGATAAGGTGCCACCTAGCAACAAGGTGGCCTAGGAAGGAATATACCTTGTGATGGAAGATTCTAGAAGGCCATCATTACAAAGAGTGGAGATCTTGAGCCTGAAGAAGCATGCTCCCATGGAGGACCACCTTGGACACTTGAAATAGATCTACAACTCCCGCAAAGGCATGAAGGTGTTGGAAAACAATATAAATACAAGCGCATGCTAAACAAAAACAAACATCAAGAGAGGGATTAAGAGGAGAAGCTCTAAAGAAATGTTATAGAGAGTTCTACGGGTTGGGTTTAGGATATCTGTAGGGATGATGACATACTAAGGGGATGGATCTGTATTCTTCTCTTTGTAATATTGAGGGACTTAAGTCCGGATCTAATGCATGACCCTAGTCCGCACTTGCTGCTTTGTGAGGGCTTGTAATGAATCTGGTGAATTTAATGAAATTATTGGTCATGATAAATATAATTATATGTGGTTACTAGTTTATGTCAATGTCTTCACGATTCTATTCATTGTATGAATGATCTTAAAATCTTGTGCATTTATTTTTTGTTCTAGTTCGTATACGTATCCTATTAATGTTTGAATGAATGCATAAACCTAAAATATCTTATAAGATATAAGCATGGGTGTATTAATCCTTTACTTTACTTTTTCTTAACCCTCCGTCACAAGTAATGCATCCCATGAGGCTCACATAAAAGGGAGACTCAAAGGTGCCCATGCATGCGTCGGGTGAGCACCCAACACCCACCGGGTGATAGGCCGATGGATATGGGGTTTTCTTGTCTTGGGAAGGGTATAAATATTGGCTACATTAATTAATCAACTAAGATTAATTAATAGGCCAAATTAAGATTATATAAGCCATTCGAGATGATTTAGAAGGAATTTAGTAGAATTTAAGAGGGTTATTTAACCAATAAGAAATTTTATTGATTAAATAGGAGATTGAAAGGCTTAATTAATTAAAAGTGGATTCTAACTAATAGAGTGTCATTAATTGGCATCCGGGATGGAGGAAGGGTATTTGATTAATGAAGTCCATTAATTGTCAAAATAAAGGGAATGTTAGCTAATTAGTGGAAAATCACTAATTATAATGAAATGATGGGAAAGTTGATAATTAGTGTAATTTTAGTCTTAAAACCACATAGTCGATTAAGGTGTTTACATTTTCCCCTCTTTGATCTAGTGTAGTGCGAACGACACCACTTCAAAGATAGTAAACAATTACAAAAAGTGAATTTTGTAATGGTAGAGTATAAATTAGTAGGATGGAGGATGCTCCCTCGAGTGTCGATGGGGTGATTGAAGAGGTCAATCAACACTTGAAAAGAAGAAACAAGATCAGAACATAAGAATAAAACAATGTGGCGAATGTGATTGAAATTGGGCCTTATTGGCCATTACTTGATTTAATTGATTTTGAAATATGGGTCATAGGCCTCTTCGTGCAAAAAGAAACTAGGGAGGGGAGGGAAGAAAATTATATATACAAAGTGAGTTAGAATGGAAGATAATATAGATGGGGAACAATAATATCACAACGTAGTGGATGTACCATCTATCTCGGAAGTAACTATTTATTTTATATAAACATTAAAAAATATATAAAATGACATGAAGAGCCATAATACTAATTTGTGTTCATTTCTAAAGGATTGACTCAAAGAAAAACAAATAAAGCAATTCTATATGAGAAAGTAAACAAGAAGAAAATAAAACAAATAAGCATAAACAAACATACTCAAGAAAACAACATTCAAGAAAGTTACACAAATTTTTTTACTATCCATCTTCAATTCCATAAATGTTCGAGTTACATAACAAGGGTTAAAATAGTGCCTCAAGAAAGGATACATGCAAGGGAAATAAATGGAGGACATAAAATTCCTATGGAAAGCAACACGCACTATGAAACTACCCCGAGAAATGATATATACAAGGGAAGTCGGACATAACAAACAAACTAGATTTTTTAATGAAGGAAAACCACAAGATGATCTATATGCCTTGCACTAAAACAAACAAGTACTGAAGTAAGATGTTTTGTAGGATAGTTTTCAAGTTTGAGGATGTTGTGTTTTATGAATGTTTAAGATATTTTAATCCTTTATCAAGATTTTGGATTTTGAATGTTTTACCACTTGTTTTTGGATGTTTTACTAATATTTTTGGATTTTGGATGTTTTACCAATGTTTTTGGATTTTGGATGTCTTACCAATGTTTTTGTATTTTTCAAGGTTTTAACAATGTTTTTGGAATTTTGTAGTTTTAGCAATGTTTTGGATTTTTGTTTGTTTTACTAATGTTTTTGGATTTTGAAGGATTTTCAAAATTTTAGGGTTTTTTGAAAGTTTTCTGAAGGTATGTATAGGAAAATTAAGATGAAAAGATTCCTCCAGCTAGAGGTGAGAATATACGAGGGAAAAATATATGCATATATACAAGAAGAAGATAGGCCGGATTAAGGCCAAGGTGACAGGTTCAATGTGATGATGAACTTATGTCGATGAAGATCTCAAAAGGAGAAAACATGCCTCTAGTATAAGATGTAAAATAAATACATGATAGAAATAAGGAGAATATTGTTTTATTAAAAGAAGGGAAAAAGTTTCCCTCAAACATGGTAAAAAGGAAATCTTATACACATGGATGTTCTAAATGAAGAAGAAGAAAATGAATGTTAGGAAAGGATATCGAAAATGTAACTAGAAGAGTCATGATGAAAAGGTGATTATCCAAAGGAACAAATCATGAGACAAAATAAGGACTATAATAAGAGTCTGAACAAGGTCCAAACAACATTTGATAACATACTAATCTTGTTTTCTCATAGATATCTAGTGCATGCATGTGGAAATGAATTAATGCTTGAAGTGAAGATTTTATAGGCAACAAATGAGGAAAAACTATCCAATGTGTAGCAATGATTGATTTGGAAAGTTTATTTGTGACTCAAGGGTATAAGGAGAGACATACATTTCTTCACTACCAATCAGGTGTCCATAGCCTCAATGGATATGTATTTGATTCTAGTTGTAAAATTTCTCTGACAAACAATGGACATCCATAGCCCGATATAGATACTAGAAATACCCCAGACGATAATTATATAATGATTTTATTTTGATTTTTTGATTGATTTTTTTCCTTTCTAAAAACTTATTTCAGCTCTCTCGATTTTTTTGATAAGGGGTTAATAACCATTGATGGCTTGATGGAAGGATATGAAAAGTGATTGTGATGGATACATTGGCTAGTATAAAAAAAAAAACCCAAAAGGTCTTCAAATTTTTTTATTAACATGTGTGATAGTGAGATAATCTTTAAGAATTCAGTCATTCTTTAATTTACCAAGGTGATGAAATACCAAGATCAAACAGATACATTAGAGATCAAATGTCACACGATGAGGATGAATAGATTAACCAAAAGAGCATTGAAGGGAAGAAAATGGTGGGAAATTTATAGAGGAATAAAAGGAAAGGAAAGAAAATCCATGTGTATGTAATACCTAATTGCAATGTTTGATATGTGTACATTTGATTTTTTATAATGTTTTTATGTTTTCTAAATTTTTCTAGTTTTAAATTTATAAAAATGTTTGGGATTTATTTGATGAGGGAGACTAGGATTTTTATTTATCAAGAGTGATATTATATCCAATCTTGATGGTCATGGTGAGATCATACTCGATAAGTGACTATAAATTTCTTGAGATATGGATTTTTATGTTAGATATCAAGTTCTCTATCCATAGATTTTTGCAATTTGCGCCATACTTTGCATTGATAGTGTGGTGCATATTTGTGTATTGGATTTATAGGTGTTGGATTTATTGGGTGCTTTGGAGATATTCAGATTTTTGATCTTAGATTGATGAAGAAACTGTTGGTACTACTTACAAGATAATGTATGATTTGGTTGGTCCTGGGAAATGGGAGAAGAAAGTGTATGTTTGGGATTGATGATAGGAATGTTAGGAATGATGGTGGGCTTTCCACAATTGTTGATAGAAGGATGATATGATGGATGAATAGGATATGGTCCAAGGATTGAAGAGAATGGGCTACCAAGAGGTGATCCATAGATAGAAGATGAAGGGATAATAGGATGTGGCCCAAGGATGGAAGAGAATGGGCTACTAGGAGGTGAACCACAAATAGAGGATGAAGGGCTACTAGGACACAACCCAAGGATAGAAGATAAAGGTCTACTAGGAGATGATCCTTAGATATAATATGAATGACTACTAGGATGTGGCCCAAGGATAGAAGATAATGGAATACTAGGATGTGACTCAATAATAGAGGATAAGAGGCTACTCGGATGTGACCCACAAATAGAAGGTGAAGGGCTACTAGGAGGTGGCCCACATATAGAATAAGATGAAGGGATACCTGAAGGTGGCCAAATGAGATATTGTGATTGAGGAGATGTGATAGATAAGGAATGATTGGGTGATGAGAAGATAGGCCAGAGATCAATGAAAAACCCAAGAATTTCACCATGTAATGGGAAATGTGAAGATGGAAGAACAAGAGGAGGATCAAGTTTGATGATATTAACATCTTTAACAATTTTTTGATCAAAGGAATAAACATGTTCCCCACAATACACAGATGCATCAAGGTAAAAGAGAATCCTTTATTTTGATCCTCTATATGAATGTTATTATGTAGCCCCATAAGTTCTCCAATTTCTTCTTCATTCTGAAATAAATTGATCTGTATGGGTCCTTTTTGGTCAATGATAGTAGGTAGATTAGAAAGAAAGGGGTCCAAAAGTGTTAAATATTGAGAAAATATTTTATGATGGGAATTTTGAACTTATTTCTCCCACAAATAAATTTAACAAATGATTCAAAAAGATATCTTAGCACCTCACTTCTTGTGAATCATTTGACATGGACGTAAACATGAATTTTAGAATATTGATGAATATAGAATAAGGAATGATTGAAATGACCTAGAGGCAAAAAAGGGATTAGATTTTGATTGATAGAAGAATATGACTCAAGTGACGAAGTAGATTTGGATTTGGTTGTCTCACGAGTTATTTTAGATGTGGATTTGGAATGGGTTGGTATTGGTTTTCTTAGAAGTAAACATAGTGTAGGTAGGAAAAGAGGATCGTGTATCCATGAAGTGGATTATGACAAAGGGGTCAACTTGGATGATTGATTAGATGAATTTTGAATCTCGTAGATATTAAAAGGAGGAAAATCTCATTGATGCGGTTCATAAAGGGGGTCATGCAGAGAAAGGGAGTACCATGAATTATGATTTGAATTAGATGAAAGATTGGAAGATTTTTTTATGATATAAATCCTTAGAGGGGAAAAATTCATTTATGTGACTTAATATTCTTCAAAGAAAGTTGATTGGATGAGGCTTAGGAGATTGAGGAGAATAAAAAGAATACCATGGATTAGAGTAATCGGAAGGACGTGACTAATGAGAAGGATCAAAAGAATAGGAATAATGAAGAGGATTATAAGGATATGAATGATTAGGATAATCATAATCATACCATGAACTAGAAGCATTAGAATCATACCACTGACTATGAGATGAAGGTGGGGAAGGGGGTAACAAAATGGGTTCCCTAGTGTGAAGAACCAATCAAGGTTTAGTCATGATGGGAATATTTTGATGTGAATGAAAAACCTAGGTTCCCTATTGTTATAAGTGTGAGGAACCATGTGATATCCAGTCATGGTAGGCATTTTTGGGTATGAATTCCTAGACCTAGATTGTTTGATTGAAATCCTTTAAATGGAAGGAATTTCCATGTTGGTTTGCATAGCATAATGATTTCGTATTTAGACATTTTGTAAATATGAGGATCTTTTTGTGATTTTCCAAAGTGAATATAAGGAAAACAAACATCGTGATGACACAATTTTGACAATCATACAAGGTTTTGGAAAACAAGTTGCAAATGTCAATGTTAAAATGGTTGATTAAAATTTAGAAGTGTAATGGCTGTAAAGGAAAATTTTCCAATTTTTTTAATGTATAATGAAATTTTCAAGGAAAATATACAAATCTATAGAAAAAGAAACAAGCAGAAGGAAAATATTCCCTTTGTTCAAATTGTCTCAACAAATGTTTGATAAGGTAACAACACAATTTCAATATTTAAATCAATTTTTGAAAAAAAAAGATTTAAGTATTAAAAGATGGTTGAAGTGATTTTGACAATGTAATAACTCAAACTATACACTTAAATCAAGTTCAATACAAACAAGCTTTAAGTCTTAAAAATGGTTGATATAAATGTGAGTAGCGTAAAAATATGATTTCAATACTTATATAAAGTTTAAGACAACAAGATGTAAGTATGAAAAATGGATTGGAACAAGGTGAGAACGTAACCAAATACTTTCAAAACTCAACCTAAGTTTGAAAGACATAAAGTTTTAATTATAACAATGGGTCAATATAATGCGAGCAACATAATAATACAATTTGGACACTTAAATAAAGTTTAAGAAAACAAATTTAAGTACCAAAAATGGATTGATATAATGTGGGCAACGTGATGAAAAAAATTGATATCTAGTTGAAATATTTCTAAAAGTGAGATGTCTCAATGTTGGTTTTAAGAAAAACTACAAAAATTTGAATATGTACCAACACACTTTCAACACTTAAATCAAGTTTTTAAGGAAAAATAAATTTAAGTGGGTGCAAAAGTGGTGGACACAATTTTGGAAACACTTTGAGTTGCTTTCTTTTGATCAATAATTCCAAAAAATAACAAGGTAAGTTATAATTGATGATGAAAAATACATGGCACAAATTTAGTAGAGTTTCTCCTTGTTTGATAATAAGGTAGAAAATAGGAAAAAGTTTTAGGTTGTAATATTTTGTAGACACAAAATAACACACTTTGGGTATAAATCTAGTCCTGATTACATACTACTATTCATATGATTCCTAAGTAATAAAATTACTAATTAACCCATATCCTTGGCCATATTTTATTTCTTTATGTTTCCACTTTTGGTCTTACACTCTTTCTAGCTTAGTCTGTCTTTTCACACCTTGGAATTTGTCATCTTAGACACCAATGCCCAGCTAGGACACCATAGTCACGAACCCTCATCCCCTCTGGGTGCCCCTGACCTCTTTATACTTTTTTCACATATTTTGGGTCATTTATATCCATTTAAACATATTATCTTTTTGGTAGTTGGAATTTTCGGGTTAGTTATGAAATTCAAGCAAGGGAATCATATAAATATAAATTTATGTGACCATAATATAAGACAAAGCAATAAACATTAGCTATCACCACTTAAGTTTGCATGTAAAGGATATCCAAGAGAATTCAATCATCCATTCTAGCATCCATTCAAGGGAAAGGGACTATATTATTTTGCATACAATTTATAGGAGGGGAAGTTCATCCTATTCCATGCATACATCTATTACATTTTCTTACATCTAGTTACTTTCTTGCTATGAAATGAGACACACACAAGATCCACCCAGGAAAAATTCTGCACACACATACCTAGAACTACATTGGGTCTTAAATGTAGCGTATTTCCCAGTCATAAGTTATATTTTTTGACATACAAGGACAATCCGACCCCTCATTTACATTATTTTCTTTTTGGGATTTGATGCACTCTTGAGGGTTTTTCAAGTGAATTCTTTATTGTAGGATATCGGTGAAAATGATGATCATTGTGCAAATTACTAGTGATAGAGAGCAAAGGATAAAAAAATCCTGTGCCCTCGCGAAGGATTTTTCCTAAGGGTTTGATCAGTCACAGTCACATAGAGCATGTATAGAGCACTGTAGATGCCCTAGTCTAAGAAGATCTTCATCTCGCACATTTTTCTAAGGCTCTCTATGACACTTCTCCCTGCGTCATATATTCAGTACTTCCACATAGTTGATATTTTGTTACAAATCATCTAAATATTCTTATGCCTTCTTTGCAACTAGGGTTTCTTATTTACTAGCTTAATTTGATTTGGTCTATTATGTACTTAATTTCTTATTCAGATTATTTCTACATTGCAATTAGAATTAGGAATTTTATTCAATAAATTGCTTAAACATTTAAGTGAACCCCACTCATGATCAGTCATACATATCATTCTTTAACACATCATATTTTCTATCATGGCTCCTAAATTTTCTCATATCTCTTTTTATGATCTAATTTAAATGCATCTTAATTACCATTTTTTTCTAAAACAATCCCTAAACACCATTTATCTCTCTAGATATATTTTGTTACATCAAGTCAATGTTATTTTTGACCATCTATCTAATGACCCTAGTCTTAATGATCCTCCATCTAATCAATCCATGTTGGATTCAATAAAATTTTTCATTCTTTATTTCAAGACAAATTTCAGGCTATGGAATCCACAATTACATCTCTTAAATCCGGAATCCAAGATCTTTAAGGATGCTTCTCGGATCATGTTTGTTATCCTTATACATATCATCTTCATTGTATGTCTTCTACATGTTCTCATATTAGTGAACCTCAAATATTTTTGCTCTCGGTGCCTCTCAAGTTTGCAATCAATGCTAAGAAACAAGATATTTTTTCACAACTCATAACTCATCAATTAATTAGCTTGCCATATACTCATTGTTATCCTCCTTATCGGCTTGCAAAATATTAAGGTCTTCCATATTTCAATTATCATCAAATAAATGGGCATAATGAAAATGATTTCTATGCCTTACAAATAAAAATCAAGCATCTTGAGCATCAAGGTTTTGTCTCATTCACTACAAAGCGTTCTATTACATGGTCCTCTCCACTTGTTACATCTCAATAGGTTACTAAATCTGTTTCTTCTATTAATAATGAACATAATTTCATCACTTCTAATATTTCTTCTTATGTCACTCCAACACTACCTACACAATCCACTAGTAATAAGAAATCACCTCTTAAAATTAGTCTCACTCTGCCTCCTTTTAAGTCATATACAATTTTATCAAGTCAACCTAGGCAACCTCCTCTAAAAAATATTTCAATGCATCCATTACCTCATAATTATCATGCATATTCAACAATGCATCATTTGTCTCATACACCACCGATCTTTGAGCATGGTCACACACCTTTATCTTCGCAAACATCAGGTGGAGGACCATCTTCTTTAAATTTTATTGGATAGAATATTTATCACTATACACTTTGGGGGCATCACACTTATTCCACCCCCACCTTATAGCATTATCAATTTTGTCTTTCATCTTACACACATAATATCTAGTCTTCCACATTCATCATACACATATTGATACATTTGTATCATCATTACTAGATGAAAAAAATCTTATGATACACTTGATAGTTGAGGGCATCCTATATACATGAACCTCACACACTACACACTATACACTATACACTACACATTCTCACACACTTGACACATTCACAACACATCCTTCTCATCACTTGGCCATATCACACATTTTACACTTGGCACATTTACAACACATATCTCTAGCATTTATTAGTCACACCACACATTACATACCTCACAAAACATGAATTATACAAGCAAGAAATCCTCCTTTTAAAACTTCTATCACACACTAGGTTCATTACTCACTACACACATTCACTACATTTTTCTTACATCTAATTTTATGCACCGCGATCATTACCTATGACACACTCTAGTTTCATGGTCCATACTTGAATACTAAGAGTCTACAACTCAAATGGGTCTCACCTCACTCACTCACTTTCTCATGCACTATATACGTTATACGTTTTATTGATCATATATTTCTAGTGCACAATTCAAACCATTTCCCAATGATGCACTCTTTCTCTACTGTTCATTCTTGATTGTTGAGGGGGAATATATAAGTGAACCTAATCTCATACATACACATACATTCAGGGGGCACATTTCTCCTATCACACTCGCACTTAATTCCATTTTGTCTCATCTATAACATACCGTATATCTTGGTCGCATTTACTCTTGCTTTCTTATGTTGTTACATGTACAATTTATTACACATTTGAGATAAATATAATGTATTTCATTATCTTTACCATATACACATGTGTGTTCAATTTATTTTATATTTGTGATCACATATTTTAAATATCTATATATTCAGCATGGATTTTTGGCATAACACCTATTACTGGTCCCACAATAACTCCTGGGGTATCCACTTTCATAAAATACATGTGTTATTGTTTAATTTTTCATAGCACATTACTTTATCATATTATACATGATTTGACATAATTTATATCTCTAACATACTAACAGTGATTTATGTGCATCATTTTATCTAGAGGTCTATATTATTCCATGTTTTTCTCGTTATATTTCTTGACATTGTTTTCTCTTGTCTTCCATTGTATGTCATTGTTTGTGTGCATTGCCCTTTGTCTTGTGTGCACACTTGTATGATTTTGGCCTAGTCGGTGTTGATTGTCTTGTGACATCATGAGTGATGTCCCATGTTTTAAACCCACTTTTCTCGGTCTACATTATCTTCTTATGTCTTAGCTTACACATTGTCTGCTTGTTTTTAGCTTAAATTTTTTCTTATACATGCATGTTTGTCTTTTCTTACACTAACACTTATTTCCTAGCCACATTTTTGTGTGTGCTTTGGTTTCTACCAAGAACACTCCCTTCCCCTTATAGGGATAAATTTTAGCACAATAGTAAGTCATCCTTTGGGCCACATTATCCTTAACGATGTCACATGAACCTTAAATGAGGGGGTAATCATTTGGGTGAATCAGTCACCAAATACATTATTCTATAGTCATCACACAACACATTTTAGTATTGTTACAACACAATAATCAATTTCATACAAGGCTTAGATCTTGACTTGGGTCCTTAGCACAACAAAAAAAGATAGGTCCCAAAATCGGATAGTATCACTTGAGTGCCGTTGATCCTTCCTAGATTCCTGTGATTAGGATTAGTTACACAAAATTCTTCATTGAAACACAGTCTATAACACTTCACACAATGTATTTTATAAGAAATACAATCCTTGACACTTAGCATACATGCACCATAAAACATTTTTTACTTTCGCATTGGATCAGAATTGGTCGAATCAAAACATATTTTTACACACCATTTGTATTGGTGTTCCATAATTTAGAAATAAATTAAAGGTTAGAGGATGACAACATACTTTTATCCCTACACTTCAGTTCTTAGTGTGAGATCTCCCAAAAAAATCGCAGTTGTCACAACCGACATGAGATCGCCCACAAAAATCAATCCTCTACATCATCTATGGGATTCTTTCTACACTCAATTCCCATCACTCGATCATGCACACATGTTCCTTTTTCACATTTTCAAATTTTACATACTTTCTTACGTGTTTTTACTCATATACATGTGTATTTGACTACTTGTTTGTTCTTCTCTTTTGTAGGTTTGTCCTTATGGGAAGCGGTAGTCACATCATCATACATCAACAACATCAATCACATCAACATCAACATCAACAATAGGTATAATCGTGAAATCTACATAGGCGTTCCTACCCTAGGGTCATCATCATCATTACTTTTTACACTTTCTCCTATCTAGTTTCCACACTTTTCCTTATCTCTCAGCACCCTTTCACCATTAATCTACATGGTTATCAAGTATGCATATATTATCTACTTTATGTTATCGAGCATTCACTCAAAAACATAAAATGGTTTCAAATGTAGACACAAAATCACACACTTTGGATATATATCTAGTCCTAATTGTATACTACTATTCATATGATTCCTAAGTAAGAAAAGTACTAATTAACCTATGTCCTTGGCCATCTTTTCCTTTTTTTTCCACTTTTGGTCTTACACTCTTTCTATCTCTGTACGTATTTTCACAACTCAACATTTCTCATCTTGGAAACTAACATCGCGCCCCTGTCCTCTCTAGGAACCCCGACATCTTTGTACTTTGTTCACATGTTTTGGTTCCTTTCTATCACTTTGATCATATTATATATTTGGTAGGCATAATTTTCAGGTTAATTATAAAATTAAAGCAAAGGAATCATATAAATATAAAGTTATGTGACCATAATAAAGTACCAAACACTAAGCATTAGCTATCACAACCTAAGGTTGCATCCAAAAGCTATCATGGAGCATCCAAACATCCATTCTAGCATCCATTCAAGGGAAATGTACTACACTATTCTTGTATACACTTCATATGAGAGGAATTTCATTCTATTCCATGTACACATCTAATACATTTTATTACATCTAGCTATTTTCTTGCTATCAAGTACAACGTGCACAAGAGCCCCTAGGGCACAATTCTACACATGCGCACACACACACACACACACCTAGAACTACATTGGATCTAAAATGTAGTTCAGTTCTCAATCTTAAGTTCACTTGTTTGATAGCCGAGGATAGTCGACCCCTCATTTACATTCTTTTATTTTTGGGATTTGATGCACACTCGATGGTTTTGCAGGTGAATTATTTATTGCAAGTTATCAATGACATCGATGATCATTTTGAAACCTTATAGTGATAAAGGGAGAAGGATAAAAAACATCTTGTGCCCCTATAAAATAGGTTACCTTAGTTTTTGAGTAGTCATAAGTGCCCATAGAATATCTAGGGTACTTGTAGAGGTGCTCGTGCCCCTTTCCAGGAACCCCACCAAGGTATATCTTCAACTCACACATATTTCTAAGGCCCTTTGCAACAATTATCCCTCTCTATTCATTTTGTCAACACTTGGGCATAGTTTAGATTTGCTTGAGAATCGGATAAGTCTTCTTATCTCTTATTCACAATAGGGTTTCTTATTTAATAGCTTAATTTTCTTGGGTCTATTTTGCGCTTAATTACTTATTCAATTATTACTACATTGCAATAAGATTTAGGCATTTTATTAAATAAATTTATTGATAGGTGACACAACTTAAATGGACTCTCACCTTGTTAAAAAAAAAAGGTTTTGACTCCAAGGAATTATTTCTTTGTAATGGCTCTTTGAAACTCTCGATTTGGATAATGATAAATTTGGCCCCAATGCCAAATGGCTCCCTAGGATTTTGTTCTCAATACTTTCTAATAGCTTGTCTAAGAGAGTTACAATTTTTAGAATAAATTATAAACAAATGAACATTACCCCAAAATCAAATTAATGAATGAGGCCTCATACGAACAACATTTAACACTCCTCATGGGGTTTTCTAGTCAAGTAGGTGATGGGTAAATCTGTTTCATCAACCAAGCTTCACTTAATGTGCTGACTACTTTGGGATTTTGTGGTATTCCTCATAATGAATTTTATGGATTAAGCCAACATACTTCCCATAATTGAAAGCGAGATAGGTTTTAACCCTTATCCGAACCCACAAATATAATGTGATTGAATGGTTTTTTTTAGCTTGATTAAAAATGTGGTTTTGTACATATTTGGTAACCTACACAATGTATTAGTAATTTTTTTGATTTTATTCTTTGAGAAGCGAAAAGGTCATGTACTCAAAAGATTATTATTTTTCCATGCAAACCACAATGTTTAGAAAGAGAATTAAGTTTTTTTATTCTTAATATCACTTGAAAGTGCAAGAGAAGAGTATACACAACATTTGATCCAACTAAGTAGAAATGGAAAAACTTAAATCAATGGTCATTAAGTGCTTTTGAAAGATGAATTTTTAATAACTTAAATAATCAATTTTTCCAAGTAAGACAAAATTTTAGAATAAATATCAAGGTCACTTTTTATTCTCAATATCACTCGAAAGTGTAAGAGAAGAGTATCCATGATGTTTGATCCAAATTAAGAAAATGGACAAACAAACAAAATAAAAGCATTTAAGTGTTAAAAATAATTTTTAAATAACAACTCAAATGATTAGTTTTTCCATGTGAACTATAAAAATAGAAGGTGTGATCCATATTTCTGAATGACAATAATTTTTTTAGAAAAACATCCAAAATCACAGCCATTTCTGATTCTCAAGATCACTCAAAAACGTGAGAGAAGAACATATGCGGTTTCGATGAATTTATAACAAAAATGAAATTTCCAAAAAATATTTAATATTATAACACCATTTCTAAATAAATTCTAACCATAATGTTAGAAAAATATCTATAATTATATCCATTTTTGATACTCAAGGTCTCTAGAAAGTGCAAGAGAAGAGCATATGTGGTGTTGATCAAATTAAAATGAATCTAACATGTAAAGAAAATGACCAATTTTATAATAAAGGAAACCATAAATTTCCTGTAAGGTTGAATCCTAAATTTCTTTTTTTATTGCATACTTCACCTCAAGACCTTTCTCACACATAAAAATGTAGTAATTTTGAGTTTGGGAGCAAACTTTATGGCCTCTGAAATATATATTATGCATATGCTCTTATACTCACGAGAATGCTCTTAACATGTACTCAAAAATGTCAAAAAAATGTCACAAAATCTACAAAAAGGTTAAAATGTTCACATCAAGATTCAATTTTGATAGAAACCCATCTCCTTTATATGTGTAAAGAAGACTCAACACTATCAAACACTAACGTACATGCTCAAATCTTAAAATTTTCACAAATTGAAAAACTAGCATGTAAAATGATGAAAAATGAAAACATGGAGAAATCTTCAATTTTTCTCATCGAGATCCTATTTTAACAACAATCCACATCCTTACTATGTGTAAAGAAGACTCAAAACTATAAAACACTAACATACATGCTCAAAAAAACTTAATATTTTCAACAAATTGACAAAACTAGCATGTAAAATGATGAAAAATGAAGCTCTAAAAATGAAAACATGGAGAAAGATTGAATTTTTCTCATCAAGATCTCATTTTGACAACAACCCACCTCCTTAATATGTGTAAATAAGACTCAACACTATCAAACACTAATATACATGCTCAAAAACTTAATATTTTCAACAAATTGATAAAATTGACATAAAAAATGGTAAAAAATGAATCTCTAAAAATAAAAACATAAGCTTGAATTTTTCCCATCAAGATCCAATTTTGATAGCAATTCACCTCCTTTATACCTACAAGGAAGAATCAACACATACAAACTCAACAAAACATTCTTAGAAACACAAGTTATGTCAATATATTCAAAAAAGGTTAACATGCATATGAGAAAAATGAAACTTAACAAAAATAAATAATGCACATGAGAAAAAGGAGTGTCCCACCAGGCGTGCCATATGTATGCATGTGATTGAATTAATATAATCTAATTAAAGGAAACTAATACCAAGTATATTCCTAACTTAGTTAATCAACAACATAAACATCATGATAAAGCTAAAAAGGAAAAGCTTAACTAATGTGCATCAAACGTTAAAATCTTAAATGTAAAACCAATATTTTTATATTTTTATATACTTTATAATTATAGGTACTCCTTAAGTGAGCTAAAAGTTTCTTTATGTGATAAAAGGAAATTATTCATAGAAGAGGAAGAGATATCACCGATATGGCTTAATTTCCATGTTTGGTTCTTCTCTTACTACTCTTTGCCAAGTAGAAGATGGAAAAGGTTTCTTGATCAATAAGTCTTCTAAGATTGAAATGCTCTTATCATATGCAAATGTCTTACAAGGACATTATGTAAGTTGAAACATGGTGTACTAGGTTCTTTATATAACTTTCCAATTTTGGAGAAGCTTGCATCCTAGTGAATGTGGGATAAAGGTAAAGTAGAATTAGAAAGGGATAAGTATGATTAGAAAAGATTAATTAGAGATTAACAACTCATGGGAGTTGGAGGTGATTTAATTAATCAACTAGGATTAATTAATAGGCCAAATTAATCTTATAAAATCCATTTGGAGATGATTTAGAAGGAAATTAGTAGAATTTAAAGGATTTAAGAGGGGGGTTTAACCAATAAGAATATTTCTTGATTAGATAGGAGATTTAAAGGCCTAAGTAATTAATAATGGGAATGTTCTTTAATTAGCAAAAATGACTAATTATAATGAAATGACGGGAAATAGGATAATTAGTGCAATTTTAGTATTAAAGCTGCGTGCTCGAGACTTAGGTGTCTCTTTGTGTGATTGACGGTGGAATCATGATATTTCCTTTCCCCACTACAATGCCGACACCATTTACCAGCTATTGAGCCCCATGTTACCTACCATTGCTAAGCTCAACACTGATAGGGGTATACATTTTTGCATTCCACATAGATTCGAAGACTTTTCCATGTTTGGAAATCCCTTCTTGAACCTAAAGTTAACCATTTTATTTGGTGCCTTATTTATCAGGGTCTTCCCATCAGCGAATGTCTAAGTCACATTGGCATAACCAATCCTAAATTCCCTTTTTGTTCCAAACCTGAATATTTTAAGAATTTATTTTGGTCTTTCCCCTATGCTCAGGCCATCTAGTCTTGGATACATTTGTTTTTTCAACCCTACCACCCTTAATTATTTCACTAGCATATGAATTTGTTTGGTGAATTTATCTCGTGACCTAATTCTATGAATACTCGATGAAATGTGTTTATAGCTTGTATTCTATTTCATATTTGGAAATATTGAAATTATATGATATTCTAGAATGATAAATTTGTTGTTGTAGTTTCCACTAATGAAAAAGTGGTTATATTTTCTACTGTGTGTATATAGATTCAAGATCAAGCTAAGAAACTTACCCGGGAGTTTTCTCATTTACAAGAGTTTCTCGAACACTTGAGGAGTGCACCATGCATGATGAGTTGGGTCCCTTTGGATCCTTTTCCACCGCCACCTTGGCCATCTCCGCCCAGTGGCCACTTGCCACTAGGATCTCGTCACAAAATATGCTCTTGCAGCCACCTCTTCACCTCTCCTCAGGGTATCCCTTCATCTCCGTATTCTTATAGACCATGTTGGAGCCCTCCTCTGAGGGGGATGGGCATTGGTAGCTCTCCATGGTGGGGCTTTCCTCTTCCTAGCATGTAGACACTTACCACTCTCTATTGCATGGTTGGGGGATAATTTATTTTTTGCAGATGCACGACCAATATGGTTAGTAAGTGGATCCTCCCTTAGTTGATCTGTGATATGGAATGGTCATCCCTCCTTAGGATGATCCTCCTCCTGGAGAGGTGGCATGTGCCTAGTGCTCTCTATTTTTTTGCGCTTATCATGCTTTCTATTTTTTGTAGTTATCACACTTTCTATTTTCCTGGGCATTTTTGTTTCCTATGTGGTGTTTTTCGGGACCATACATTCTCCGGTCACCCCTGTTGATGTAACTCTCTTCTATTTTTTAATATAAGGGAAGTTCTAATAGTAAAATCTTTCATTTATTCAATTAAAAGAGATAGATAATTATTATTTATAAAATTTATTATCTTTTAATCATCAACATGCACATTTCTCCATAAAATTTTAGAGTGAATTAAAAACTATAAATAAAGAAAATTAATTATGATGTGGTAAAAATATTCCTTCCAAATACTTACGAAACAAAATGCAATCCAAATCACACATGTTAGAAAAAAATGCTATTTATTTTATTTTACTAGAAATTCCTACGTGTTTAAGAGGACATACTCACTTTGATTGTGTTTCGTCACACCGTATAATAGTAGTAATAATTAAAAATAGCCATTAATTTATCACTCCAACCAAAGTTAAAAGTTTGGAGAAAATATTAGAGTAAAAAAATTGTGAAATCTTGATGGTGCTAGAAGGATTCTAGATTATAAAAGAGTAGAAAAATTTAAAGACTTATTTGCATATGTCCCATACAAGCACACAATATATACTATAATTTGTATTATTTAAGGGAGAAAAAAATTTATTAATTCTTAAAAGAAAAAAATGAAACAAGCTTCTCATAATCTGGATTTGAGGTTGGTGTTTCAAACTCGCATCTATTTCATAAGAATCTGAAACATGAAAATGAACATTAGCCAAATTGAATCTTAAGCTGTTAGGATAAAAACACGATGAAAAATAAAATGGAATTAAAATAGAAATAATATAAGAATGCAATCACAATATAAACCCAAGATTTAACATGGTTTACCGAATATGGGCTACATCCACCAAAAATAAGCCAACCTTATCCTTTATTCACCCAGGAGGAATATAATACAATTATCTCTTTTTTCATATTACAAAGAGTAAATCCATGCACATATATACAACTTTTGCACCTCTTTGTAAAAAAATTCTTCAACCACAAGCAACCTAAATATAACATGCTTATAAATAAGACATACATATAAATAAGATAAACATAAAAATAACATTTCCCATCTATTAATAAGACAATGCTATTTTTATCCATGGCCATGCTTTCCTCCCCAAATAAAGGAAAAAAACAATACCACTTCATCTATTAGTTAGAATCCACATCTTCAACAATCTCCCACTTTGAGACTAACTACGCAAACCCACTATTACGGTTCATCCTCAAACTCTTCTCTAACTTGTTTCTCTTCTTCAAGATCAATATTGAAGACCTATCAAATCCAAAATACCTTCCAACTTCTCTTTTGTCATCAACTTTTTCAACATATCAACATGATTCTGACTTGTGTGGATCTTCTCAAACATAAGTTGTCCATCCTCCAAAACTAATCTAATGAAGTGATACCCAAGTTGTATATGTTTGGTTCTCAAATGGAATGCTTGAGTTCTTGGAAAGATGAATTGAACTATGGATATTGCTTTGAATAACTTGTAATCCTCCCGATTATTTCCCAAATCTTTCATGAACTGCTACATCTATATCATCTCTTTTCTTTCTTTTGTAGCAAGCAATGACATACTATGCCTCTGTACTATACAAGACAACAATCTTCTACAGCTTTAAAAATCTAGCTAACTGTCCTATCACCAACAATGAATACATAACATGTGGTGTTCCTCCTACCATCTAAATCTCTAGCCATGTCTGCATCAACATATCCATGTATGGAAACCTCTGACCGTCCATAGAACAATTGCCTACTACTGGTCCCTCTCAAGTATCTGAGAATCCACTGGACTGCATTCCAGTGCTCCTTTCCTAGATTACTCATGTATCTGCTGACAACTCCCACTACATGGGAAATTTCTGGTCTTGTGCATACCATAACATACATCAAAATTCCAACTGTTGAAGCATATGGAACTCTAGACATATATTCAATCTCTTCATGTGTTTTAGGACACTGTTCTTTACTTAACTTGAAGTTCCCTGCCAATGGTGTACTTACTAGTTTTGCATCCTGCATCCTAAACCTGTCCAACACCTTATTCACATACTCTTCTTGAGACAAAGTCGTATTTTACTCTTTTTGTCTCTATTGATTCTCATGCCAAGAATTTTCTTTGCTGCACCTAAATCATTCATGGAAAATATATTGGCTAACAGTCTCTTTAGCTCATTTATATCCTGCAAGTTTGACCCTACCACAAGCATGTCATCCACATACAATAACAAGATAATATAGATGTTATTATCTAGTGTTTTAAAATAAACATAGAGATCAGAATGACATCTAGAGTAACCTTGTTCTATCATGAATCTGTAAAATCTCAAATACCACTACCTTGGAGTTTCCTAAAGGCCATACAAGCTCTTCTTCAATCTGCACACCAAATTATCCTTCCCCTGACTTCATATCCATGTGGCTGTTCCATATACATTTCTTCCTCTAAATCACCATGAATAAAAAAATTCTTTACATCTAATTGTTCAAGATGCAAATATTCCACAGCTACAAAACTTAAAACAGTTCTAATGGAAGTCATTTTAAAAACATGAGAGAAAATTTCATCAAAGTCTATACCTTTTTCCTATGCAAATCCCTTCACAACAAGTCTTTCCTTGTACCTCTTTTTTTCACCTTCTTCTTCCTTTAACCTATAAACCCACTTATTCTGCAATTCTCTCTTTCCTGTAGGAAACTGAACCAAATCCCAAGTTTGGTTTTGATCCAAGGAGTCCATCTCCTCATCCACACCCTGATCCCACTTTTTCCATGTTTCTATCTAAATTTATTCTTCAAAACTTTCTATTTCTCCAGCATCTACCAATAAACAATAGTAAATATCATACGAAGATAATTGTGCAGAGGTTTACTTACCCTAGTAGAACATCTCACAATATTTTCTAGATTTTGAGTCTCTTGTTGTTCTTGCTGATTTTCATCTATAGAATCAACACCGACTTGTGCAGGATTTATTCTAGCTTGTTTATTTTCCAGCATTTTGAGAACTTCTCTATCTTTTATCTCATCAAGTGCTACATACTCAAACTTTTCCAGCTTCTTATCTTGTAGTTGTTCCCTGTACATAACCCTTTCATTGAAAATAACATCCCTAATCCTAATGATTTTCTTCTCATCCAAACTCCACAACTGGAATCCAAAATCATCAGTGTCATACCTAATGAAATTACATTTCTTTGACTTAGCTTCTAGCTTGTTCCTATTCTCTTATCAATGTGCACAAATGCTTCATAAGTAAAAAAATTCAAAAAAGAATGGTTTACCTTCTTACCGGTCCAAGTCTCCTCTGGTACTTCACCTTCCAAATAACTTGAAGGCCCTCTATTTATCAAGTAAATAGTAGTATCTATAACATTCACCAAAATATGTAAGGGTAATCCAACATGTAATCTCATGCTCCTTGCATGCTCCATGATATTCTTGTTCATTCTTTCTGACACACCATTCTATTGTGGTGTTACAGGAATTGTTTTCACCCTATGGATTCCATTCTGTGAACAATGATTATTAAATTCATTGTTGTAATAATCTCCACCATTATATGATCTGAGATACTTCAAATTTAAACCTGTTTCATTCTCAAAAAAACATTTCCACTTCTTGAAAGTATTAAATACATCAGATTTCTTCTTTATATAGTAAACCCAAACCTTCCTAGTAACATCATCAATAAAAGTAACATAATATTGTGAACCACCAAGAGAAGATACTTGAGCCGTTACCCACACATTTGTATAAATAAGCTCTAACTTGTGATCCTTATTTGTTGATCCAACCTTGAGAAATCTCACATGCTTTTATTTCCCATACATACAATGCTCACAAAAGTCCAGGTCTATGTTTTTCAAATTTGAAAAATTTCCCTGTGAATGTAAAATATTCATCCCCTTCTCACTCATATGGCTAAGTTTATGATGTCACAGATTTGTGTCTATACCTGTAGTAGCTAAAATAGAGTATGGATCAGTCTTAACAAAGGATAAATACAAAGTACCTACTTTATTACCTATTGCTACCCACCACGAGAAACCTTGGTAACTTTCCAATAATTTGCTTTGTAAATATAACCATACAACCATCATCTCCTAATTTCCCTGTAGAAATTAGATTCCTCCTCAAGCTAGGAACATGCCTAACATTATTCAACACCCAAGTGTTACCATTCTGCAATTTAACATGAACACTTCCTTTTCCAAAAATATTACATGGCTCATCATCACCAAGATATACCTACCCAAAATTCCCTTGAACATAATCTTGAAAATATTGTCTATGAGGAGTTGCATGAAATGAAGCACCAGAATCTAAAACCCAAGATTCTAATTTACTATCTAAAGAAAGAATAAGAGCATCTTGTAACACATCACTTGCTACATTTTCCTCTTTTCTCCCTTCTTGTTGATCTTTCCCTAATTTTAAAGACCAACAATATTTCTTTGCATGTCCCGCTTTTCCACAATTCTAGCATACCATCCTACTTCTAGATTTAGATATTCCCTTCTTAGACTTTCCACGGTGTCCAGGACCTTTTTCTTTTTCCTTCTGTCTTCCCCTATTCTCTACACTCAAAGCATTACCAAATGACTCACATGTGCTTTTTCTTCTCATCTCTTCACTAAGAATCACACCAATAACATCATCAAACTTTAAAGTGTTTGAACCAAAAACAAAATTACTCATAGCCATAACCAAAGTATTCCAACTTTTAGGAAATGAGAAAAAAATCAAAAGATCCCTAACTTCATCATAAAAATTACTCATACAGATATTAATTTATTAGTAACAATGTTGAATTCATTTAAATGATCATTTACTGAATCACCATATGACATCTTCATATTAAATAAATTTTTCATGAGATATACCTTATTGGAGGCTGAGGGTTTTTCATACAATTTACCCAATTTTTCCATTAGATCTACCATTGTCTTTTCCATAGAAATATTGAAAGCTACCATAGCTTCCAGGCACAACCATATCGTTCCCAGTTCCTTTAGATAAATAACATAACATTCTTCATCTTTCATAGCTGACGGATTCAAAACTTTCCCTTTCAATGGTAGATAAAGATCCTTCTGATATAGGTAGTCATCCACTTGCAGCTTCCATGTTTGAAATTTCTGCCCATTAAACTTCTCAACCCTAAAATTTCTATCTTATTTCATTGCTCCCAATCAAACAAGAAACCCTCATGTGAGATTTTTCTACCAAAACAAAATCCTTCTCTGATACCAATTGTTAGGATTGAAACACAGATGAACAATAAAATGGAATTAAAATAGAAATAATATAAGCATGTAATCATAAGATAAACCCAACATTCAACATGGTTCACCCAATATGGGCTACATCCACCGAAATAATCCAACCTTATCCTTTATTCAGTCTAGAGGAATACAATGAAATTATCTCTTGTTTCATATTACAAAGAGCAAATCCATACACACATATATAAATTGTGCACTTCTTTGTAAAAGTTTGCTTCAATCACAAACAACCTAAATATAACATGCTTATAAATAAGACATACATATAAATAATATAAACATAAAAATAATAAATCCTATCTATTAATAAGACAATACTATTTTTATCCATGGCTATGTTTTCATCCCCAAATCAAGGTAAAATCAAACTGCGCCAGTTCATCTATTAGTTAGACTCCACATCTTCAACGTTAACACCGTCCAACTTTTAGTGAAGTTGCAGTCTATATTTTTCATAGAGAATTCAATTTCTTTTCCCAATCCTCATGTAAAATGAATTCCCCGAAAAAATCCATCCATCCATCTTCATCAAAGTCATGTCGAAGGGAGTCATGCTTAAGCCCGACCACTAGTTTTTAACAGACTACTCTAAATCAATTGAAAATAGAGTTGATTCCACATGATATCCATCGGGTGGCTTGACAAAAAATTTAAAATGGGATCCATAATTGTACTAGTTACATCAGTTCTCCTCTTTATTATAATTCATCTTAACAACAAATGATATAGTGTAGTGTGTATTTAGAGAACATGACCATTCAAATTTATAGATGAGTAAAATAAAATGTAATGACATCAAAAAATGGAAAATTGAGGTAAAAAGTAGAAGAGAAATTAGTCCTGGATATCCTTCTAGGCTATAGTGGCACCGATGGGGAATGAAAAATACCAAATGATTACATATCCATCATCGCTTCTTCTTCTACTTCTCTCTTTTTCAAATCCTCAAGTGGGTTATGAGGTGACCTTGGTTTTGGTGGGGTTTTTAACTTTTTGTTGGTTTCATGCAATGAGCACGTTCATAAGAATTACCATGATTACAAACATGTTTTTAGTCTCTACCAAATTATTTAAATGGATGTTTTGATTTAATATTCTGTTTTTCATGAACTCAATTAATGAGTTGTAGTAAATGTTATAAAATAGGGATTTTTCATGCATGCATGTTCAACTATTGCACACATGATGTGTGGTCTTTTATATTTTCAAAGTATATTTTGAGTTATTTTAGTGCATTTCTTATTTCGTTTTCCATTCACCTCCAACTAGGCTGATACACTATGTTCAATGTCAAAATACACTATTTTCATGCATGAACATTAAACTATCAATGATACTTAATGCGTGTCCTCTATATTTTCAATATACATCAAGTTATTTCAGTGTATGTTCTTATATTTTAGTATTGATTTCCATATTTTGGTGCATGTTATGAAATCAATAGTAGTATTATTGAATATAAGATGATATTTTTAAATATATATTTATATAAGCACATATACTTTGAAATTCAATTTCCATAAAAGGTAATAAGCATCTGTTGTAAATAATGTCTAGATATACATTGAGTATAACAATTAAAGAATATCTCAATATATAAAATTATTATGTTTTTAGGTAGTTAAAAGCTAAATATACGTATGTTGTGTTTTTAGGCATGTAATATTTGAATATACATAAGTGTTATATTTTTAGTAAATTAATATATAAATATTCACAAGTTAAATTTATATTGACTAGATGAATATAAACTAGAATGACTGGACTGCATTGAATATACGGTTGTAACTTTTTCATTCTCTACTACGCATTCAAACTTCTAATGTGTACTTGAAATTGTTAAATATACATTAGATACTCTAACTAAATATGCCCCACTCTAATAATAATTTTTTTAGCAACTACTACATACTTAGCATCTACTACATGCTCAATAATTATTGCCTCTTCCTAGAGACTTAAATGAATGAATATACATTAAAAATATGCCTAGAGTTTAGTAATGAAAATAATTTATTCAAAGGAAAATAATACACCCGTTTATTCAATGTACATTTTGGTAAGTGCATGTATATGGGGAGCCATAATGGGGTCTTGAGTGGACATTTTTTCTTAAAAATGAAAATCTTGAACTTGTACTTGAGATGGTTACACTCAAAATTTGAAGATGTTATAAGAACATGAATTGTATAATTTCGAGTCTAGTTTCTAAACTACCAAGTAATATTGTAAATGGTTAAGCATAAGTGGATCAAAGAGTTATATATGTTCATATAGTTTGGGATGAAATTATTATTTTATTATTTTCCTTTTTAAAATACTTTGAAATTTGAGAAGTAATGGATAACAAATGTACCCACAACCCCTCCTTAACCACCTAAAAAAATATAAAAATTCATATTTTTTTGAATGCATATAGAATTAGTCCTTTTTTTGGTCTATATAATTTTTATTCAATATGGATGAATGAAAAAAAAGATACATAAGGAAAGATAAATGTGGATAAATACAACAAATAGAGCATAGTAAAAATACATAGTTAGAAAATAATATGGATGGAAACCTTATAATAGCCAAAAAACTTGAAAAATAATATGTTTAGAAAGAAGAAAAATTGTTAGACGTTTTAGTCATATTTTTATCAAAATTTTAAAGTTTTTTTAGGATTTATTGTGGTGAAAGATGCATTTGAGCATATTTAGTCTAAACACATTTTTGTTATGTTTTAGCATGTTCGGGCCTTAGGCACCGTGAATCCAAGCAATTTCAAAGTCTTGATGCCTTTGGCATGGGATGATATAAATACATTATAGTGCTTGCACATTACTAAAGTATTTCTATATCCCACACTCCCCAACGTCCCTATTTCACTTTTTGTGAGATTTTATCCCATATTGTCTACTTTGAAGCATTCTACACATTCTTACATGGGTTTTAAATTATTGAAGTCATCCCCATTCCCACTATCATTTTTGCACTCATCATGGGGGATAAAATATGATGTAAGGATATGAAACAGATGATGAGTAAAAACTAGATAAATTATAAGTGATTAGAATAAAGAAATTGAAGTGAATGTAAAAACTATGTGGAGGGAAAGGTACATCTACTATCTCAAATGCACCAAATGTTGTATACAATGATGATTTAGTAATTAATGATGTTGACATATGTAATGAAAATTTGAAGATAATAGTTATATTGAAATGAGTGTTTTTGATTAATTGATTAAATTTGTTGATATTAATAATGATAATGAATCTTTACCCAAGATTCCAATTGTTGATTCAAAATTTACATGGAAACACTGAATTATGAAAGTAACCATAATAATGAATCTTTACCATTAAGAACAATTCTTCCATTTTTCCTTTATAGAAAAATCAATCACTTAATTGAAATAGATCAAAACATTTTAAAAATAATGCCTAAAAAAATTCTGATAGAAATTTGAGAAGAAAAACTATGAAATTTTGGAATAATTACTTTAATAAAATAGATGATAAAAAATATGTCAATTATTTGTTATGCCAATGAAAATAATTAAGATGAGACCTACAATGAAAACAATAAGACTAAGAACATATAATATTGATGGACAAATTATGAAAATTGTTGAAAATATGCATAAAGGCCCATACCATATTGTAGGTGTGAAAAACACAACAAAGATAGTGATACTATGAGGCATGCACTTACTACTTATATAGTAAGTGATAAAAAAATGAACAAATGCTTGATTAGAAAAAAATAATAGCTTTTAAATTAAACAAAAAACTAAGTAAAGAAATTGGGACATGTAAAATTATTGAATTATCCAATAACACTAACTACTAAGAATTCTCTAAAAGAATTCCATAGAAGGAAACTGAAACATCTAATATTCTAAAATAATTACCTAAAAATTTGGAATGAGAAGACAAATGTTTCTCCAAATATTAAAAATACAATAAAAATAAGAGTTGGTTCTCGTAATCATGAATCAAAAACAAAACATTTCTTAGATATGACTTGAACAAAATATTTCTCTAAGTTTAAGAAGGAAAATACAAAAAAAAATTTTCCAAAAAAAAATTGAAATGATGAAACCTATTTATGTGAAAATCAATCGGTCATGTACTACTTGTCATAGGCATCATGTTGAATTTTCAATGCATTATGATACTTTTCATCTTGTACATTGTGTTTTGCATATTGAATTCATGCTGCATGAGTGTGGATTAAATTTCCCACCAAAAGCAATAAGGGAGTTTGTTTCTACCATGTTTTCTGATAGATTAGTTAGAAAATGTATTTATAACAAAGTATGTCTAGATGGAACTTTCATCATATGCGGTGTCTTTTCAAAATTGAAAATGTGTATCCTTGGGGAGAATATGCATGCAATAGAAAAATAATTAACTGTTCTTATTAATAAAAATCTATGTCATATCAATTACAAGATAACAAACAATCTAAAAGTTGTGAGATTGTTATAAAATATTACCTGTATCAAAATATATGGTCAAATTTAGAGAGAAAATTGTTTATGAGTGTACAAGGAACATTACCAATTCAAATTAAGAATAGGTACTATTACTTTAGTAATTGATGTTGCGTAGATTTACTCTTCATGGAAAAAAATGGAGGTTCAATCACAATCTTGCAAATAATTGCAAGTTTTTATTTTTGTGCATATAACATTCATATACTCTCTAGAAAGTAATGAGAAATATCAAAAATATTACAAAAGTATCATTTCTACATCAATGATGATCAAACACACTCTACACAATATGTGCAAAGGTGTTTCCAATTGTTTTATGTGAATTTGGATAAAAGGAAAATTATTTTCAATCAACATTACAGATTGGTCAAATAAACACACATCACGATTTAAGAATGGATGAATGATTTATTAGATGAGAATGATGCATATAATCACAATGTACAACATATCTAGAGTTTTACTAAGGAAGGACATGGGAAAAGAGAGTATGATTATACAATAACACGTGTGAATATATAACTCATAAGAGAACAATTAAATTTCAAAGATGATGTTAATTTAATAGATGCATTAATCATTGTTGAATGGTGTAACAAGATCATCGGCTATGTCTCTTAATAATTTTTTATAGTTTGTAAATATTTTTGGTCAATAGAGGAATAACATTTTGGAAATATTTTAATATTTTATGAAATTTATATGATCAATTGAGTTACACGCATTCCATAGCTCAAACACAAGTTCTTGGACTATTCATAATAGGTGCATGACAAGTTTTGTATAGAATGCATTGATTTTTTTTGGAGTTAATGTGATTCAAAAGAGAGGATGGGTGAATGGACTTATAAACCTCTAATTCCACTCAATGTATATCAAGTTTCGTGAGAATTAAAACTTATCTCTTCAAATCATATGACAACCTAACTTTGCCTTTGACCATGTATCTAATATAGTGCAATAAGGTACATGATTTGTTATAAATTTATAAACATTAAATGATAATTCCTGGATGTATTAAATGTGACTTGAATTTACTTTATTATGTAGAAAATATTTTACAATTATTGCGACGGAATTTATCAAAGAGGGAACAAAATACTACGCATATCATTTTTTATGGGAAAAAATTGACATCCTCTATCATTGATAGTGAAAACCTTGTGTATCCCATTAGGTCAATAGTAGTCACTATAAATCATCTTTGAAGATATCCTATAAAAAAATAAAATGGTTTTTTTAGAAGACTATGAAATACATAGAAAGATACTCCACTATTCACATTTGATAGTTGTAACAAATATTAGTTGATCAAATATTGAGGTAGGCTATCAAACAACAATCTATGGAAGGTTCAAGAGTTATACCATGAAGTTATTATTAAAAATGTATAATTTAAAGAAATATAAAAATTATATCGAGAGGATTGTGATTAACTAAAATAAGGAATATGGGTAGTTAATCTAATCTAGAACAACATGTAAATATAGTAAATAAATGTAGTAAATATATATAGAAATGAACCAAATAACTAATATAATGAAATTAGAAACCCTAATATGTAAGAGAATTATGGAAATGACTTAGATGATTATAGGATCTCGTTGGATTATGTCATAGAATAAATAGAATAATTTTAAAGCGAGAACGATCATTAAAGGATCCTAAAAATGAAAAATCTAGACTCGGTTTTACTGGATCAGGGGCACCTACGGGCACTCTGGTCTATAGAATGGGTACCTTGTCATGAAAAATATCCAGTGAGTTTCATAGGTTTGGTAGGTGGTTTGAAACCCTTGTTGTGTGTCGCATCACATTTTTTGCACAAGTACTAGGTTTCATTGATAATCCAAGATGAATAAAATACATTACAAGAAGCATACAAGAAGTATCAAAACCCTAAAAAATGAAGAATGAAAATGAATGGGTTGGACTAACCTCATCCGTCACAAAAATGGGCTTACTAAATGAGTGTTGCACTATATTTCATACCCAAATGTAGTTTTGGCGTGTGTGTGCATCATGTTCCCTTAGTGATCTTGTGTCACATACTTTATGAAGTAGCGAGAAATAACTAGAAGTAGAATGGTGTATGAAATAGAATAGAATCCCTCCCCTATACTTATGTGATGTAGATGAACCAACCTTCTCCTTTTGATGGAGCTAATGGATGCAAGTGATCTCTAAATGGATGTAACTCTAGATGGATGATAGTAGTGACCAAAGTGATTTTCCCTCATTATGGTCTCATAACTTTATATATATAGGGTTATCTTGATCTAATTTCATAATTAACCCTGAAAAGGCTGACCACAAAAAATATAAGAATTTAAAACATATAGAAAGTGCCCAAAAGTGATGGGAAAGTTCAAAAAGGATTGAAGCACCCCTCGTGGGACTAGGGCACCCATGCATGCCCCAGTACTAGCCTAGGCACCCCATTCAAGGCTAAAATAATGTGAAATGGTAGAATATGACTGGGCATACGAGTGTAAGAGGTTGGGAATGACGAAAAAAATAAAGCAAGATGGCTAAAAGATGGGGGTTAATTAGTAATTTCTTCACTCAAGAAACTTCTAAATAATAGTATGAGACCGGGACTAAATAATGTCTAATGTGCATGATTTTGTGACTACATTTTTCCCCACTTTATGTTTGTGAGTGGAAATATCGGTAACATAAAGTATATAGAGATGCGTACCTGATGTCCATGAAGATTTTAGTAGAAAACGTATCGAAGGACTAGATAAATCATGGAATGAAAAAATATGATGGAACATGGAAACTAAAGATGAGAAAGTGTAAAAACATGATGAGGGTGAACCTAGGGTGGAAACATGTGTGTAATTGTCAATGTGTGCAATGTACCCACATGGTTAGTATGATGTGTACTTCCGTGAAGTGTTGTTATTGATGTTGTTGTTTTTGTTGTTTTTCCCCCATTTGAATGTGTTTCTCATATGGCCAGACCTATAAGTAGAAAATAATAAAGTATTCAAATATATATGTATGTATGTGTAAAATCACAATGTAAAAACTATGTGAATTTAAAATATGCAAATGATTAAAAAATGTAAATGGAACATGTGCACCTGATCCATGTCGAGAAAGAGAGTGTAGAAGGATATCTTGTAATGTTGAGGTTTTTTGGGTGATCTGACACCATAGGCCGAAGAAGTATAGGGAGGAATTTTGATGTATCCTCCAACCTTTAACTTCTTCCCTGAATGTGTGTGAAGAGATCTATGTATGACCTAGTTTTTTGGGAAATATGATGCCACTAGATGAAGAAGTATAGGAAGGAATTATGTTGTATCCTCCAACCTTTAACTTCTTCCCTAAATTCTAAGGACTACCATGTCCTCTAAAAGTTGATGTGTACAGGGGTTCATATACTGCTTCGAACCCACTCACTTTGTATATACCCCACAATTCCAAGGGTGTAAAGTGTAATGAACTAAACCGGTGTAGAAGCACTATGTAGAATGTAAAACCCCAAATGATGCCCCCTCTTTAGGGGTGCATGTGACATCACTAATAGGATAATGTGGCCCCAAAAGAGGACCAAACATGTGTACTATGAAACTCTTTCTTGCAAGGGGAAGGGAATGTTCTTGGTAGAAACCAAGGCTCACACAAAGAAGGGGATAGGAAAATACAAGTGTTAGTATGAAAAATCATGCATGTAGAAAGAAATGTGTAATCTATGTAAACAATGTAAAAGATACTAATTAATGTAGTAATGAAATCACACAAGAAGAAAAAAGTAAGCCGCAAAAAGTGGGCTGAAAACATGGGACATCACTCACGATTTCGCAAGACACATAAGGCCATCATGGCCACCTAAAAATAGACAAGTGTGAACACCAAACGAAGGGAAATTCCCACAAACAAGAGAAAATAATAATAGATAATGTAATAAACAAGTACGGAAGAAAATATACCCGCATAACAAAGGCTACACATGAAACACCCATTAGCATGTAAAATGCGTGTATAATCAAGTAATGTAAAGTGATAAGTACTGATTTAAACAATAACACTGGAAAAGATGAATGTGGATGCCCCCAATGACCAAAGTGTAGGAGGGGAAGAAGGAGAGCATCCATGTTGTATGTAAGAGACCTATTTTTGTAATCACAAATAGAAAAAGACATGAACACATGTGTGTGGATGATATAGATAAATGATAGACAAGTAATCTAACTAGCATGTGTAATAAAGTGACCATGAACAAGAAAAAGTAAGCAAGAGTATAATAAACCATAATATGTAGTATGTTTTAGATTGATGGAACGGATTACAATATGGATTGTAGGAGCCGTGTGCTCTCCAAGTGAATGGAAATGTATATAGTGAGGTTCATTTGGTTTTCCCCTTAGCGATTAAGAATGAATCGTAAAATAGAGTGGATCATTGGGAAATGGTTGAATAGTGTGTGTTGTGTCTAGAGTGTTGTGATGAGTACGTATGCATAGTGATGATGATATGTGACATATAGAAGAGATGTGTGTGAACCATATAGCCTAAGAGTATATCACGAATAAATGAATGTATGAGTGATGATTTATCCTTAAATTTTGTATCACTACACCACTATATAGGAAGTGATGTATCCTATAACATATGTCACTACAAGATGAATAATATGGAGTGGTGATGTAGCCTAAAGCGTATACCACTACAAGATGATAGAGTAAGTGAAAATTTAGCCTATAACATGTGTCACTATCCTAGAAATGTCACATGATGAAAGTTCAAATGATAAATGCATGATGAATGTAAGGTCCATTTGATTTATAAACCCTCGATAGTCAAGTATGGACCAAGGAACTAAAGTGCGTCATAGGGTAGTGAGTGCAACACGTAGAATATGATGTAGTATATGTTTGGAAAATAGATTAACATGTGATGAGTAGAATGTGTAAATATGTGATGTGTAGAATGAAAATGCAAGATGTGTATAATGTGTAAAGTGTAATGTATAGAGTGGCATGTAATGTATGTAGATAGACTAGTAATGTAGTATGTAGGATGATGTAATGCTAGACTCATATGTGATGAAGACTAGTATGATGTATGATGTATAACAAAGATTTAAATGATATGGAATAAATTTAGAATGTGTGAAACATGATATGTGGTGTCGATAGTGCGGTGTGTGGGGTTCATGTGTAGTAAGCCCTCAACAGTTAAATGTGAACCGAAGCATAAGAGTGTGTCATAGGCTAATGATGATGATAAAATGTGAAATGGGTATGCCTATGTGAGAGTATTGATGTATGATAATGTGAGAATGATATATATGGACTCTTAGTATGAAGAGGGGAGGTGTTGGATGCTATTCCCCCAAGTTAATGCAAATGAACTAACAAATGAGAGTGAAGGACGAAGTTCCATCATTTGATGTATGTAGTGATGAAATCGTATGACTATGAGATGTATGTATAATGATGTCAAGATGAGGTATGTGTAAATGCTAGGAGTGTGATGTAGTATTATGTAAGGATATGAATGAAAAATAATGTAAAGATGAGATATATTCCTATGTGAATATGATGATAGGGGAGGGAATGTGTAAGCACCATGTGCCCCTAAGCATGCATAATAAGATCATGTAAATTCATCAAGAAGATCATCATCCTCTGGGTCATAATCAAATGGATAAGCATTAGTAACTTGGTAAGATATGGTGTCAGGTTGATTGTGTAATGAACCATGAAGGTGTAAGTTTTACATTCCCATAGCATACTCCTCATCGGTGAATGAAGGAAGTGGAAAACCGTGTGCTTACCAATGAGTAAAATTCTATGTATGACCTAGGAAATATCTATTGCAGATGAATATGTTTCAAAAAGGTATAGGGAAAGAGATATTCTTTATAATTAGGATATAGAGTGCCCCCAATATAATAAATCCATGATTTCCATAATATGAGTAGAGAAGAATGAGAAGTGCATGATAGATAGACTGTAAGATGAAATACACACAAGCCATAAGCAATAGTAATAGTAAAAAAACCATACTATAGATGAGGAGCATGAGTAGGAAGATAGAGGTCCTCAAAATAAAAACCAAGCCAGGATAGGCCATCATGTGAGAAAATGGTGTCATCACAAGTAGGATCAAATGGAGTATGTTCCCAATATGATTCATTCATGAAGAGTGTGCAAGAGAATGGTGAGTGTGCTAGTGTAGGTGATACATATGAAGGTGTAGGTGATAGAGAAACATCCATAGGCTGGATAGGCCCTTGATAAGGAATCACGGGAGTAGTAGCGAGGTGACACAAAATAATATTCATCTATCATACAATTTCTACCATCAAGAAATGGTGCGTGAGGTGGTTCTTTCTATAGGTTGGGGCTCGTTTGTAATATCCGTGTGTGGAATAGGAAGACTAGTATTAAGAGCCCAGTGGCAATACAAGAATGAATCATGGTCACAAAAATGGTGTAATCAATTCTTTCATGTAATAATTTTACATAGTTATGTACAATAGAGGTGATAGATTTCATGGCATGAAGCCATGGCCAACCAAGTAGACAGGTTGTAGGAGAATGGGAAATCAACAAAGAAAAAGATAGTGTGAATAGTCTTTAGGCCAACAAAGTGATAGGAAATGTAACGTGACCAATAATTGGATGGAAAGATCCATCATAAGCATGTACCAAAACACTAGAGGGACTAATTTTAAGAGCAGAAAGACCTAAATCTTGAAGGAATGACATAGGACATGTGGAGAAAACAATATTGTTCTAAGGAGAAGACACACAAAGAATGTGTGTGTGGAAATAAGGTGCATTCAAAGGCACCTAAGGATAGGAAAGGAAACAGGCACAAGGACAAGTTGATTCGGGACTTAGCCATTTTCATGGATGTGGTTTATTTTTAGAGATAGCGTGTGGAGCACATATTAGGATGGATACTTGTGTGACACACAAATGCTATTTTGGGAATGAACTTCTCATAAGCGCAATGTATGAGTTCAAGATAATAATAGTACTACTTATTTCAGTTAACTATAGGATGTCTATTATTAGTGCACTTGCATGTGTGCATGTTAATGTAAAGGCACATGGCCATTTTCAGCATACGGCCTATTTTGAAAAGTGTGTAAGTGATGAAGGGAAAGTCCACACCCCTATAGATATGTAGTGAGATGTGTAGTTTATTAGTGGTGAGTTATTATAGTGTTTCACCAAATTCTTAACAAATTAATGAAACAAATAGAGGGTGATAGGCCAAGGAGGAATACTTGTTTGTGATGTTAGTTGAAGGTTGTGCACGTGTTCGATTTCCTGATCCAATGGCTGATTACGAATACTCCCTTTTGGCTAGGAGGAACTACCTGTAAAATGCAAAACAATACCACCAGATAGAGTTAAACACAACAATGAGTGGACTGCCTAGCGGAAGCTAGATCCGGGAAGTGTGGTGCTTCCTAAATAGGTTGTCAGTCCACTTTTATATGACAAAGATTAATTCTATTCAAAATAAACATGAAATAAAAATATTATTTGAATTGAAATGATTTAGGTACCTCATACAAAAATAATAAGGAAGCTCGGTAGAAGGTGATTAAGTTCAAAATGGGTAGGTGATGGGCTGGTATTTGGTTACAAGTCATTACTAGCTTTCAATGAGTTCTCGTAAAGATTACAAATGATTCTCGGGAATTTTGGGAATGGGAATCGGCTTGTTGTCTTGAGTTGGGTTATCATACATAGAGACTAATTCCGGTAAGGGTGTGATCGATGACAATGTAGATGTGACCAATGAAGGTTTAGGGTGGATAATTGTAGAATTTCAAAATAGGTGTCCAGGCTCTCTTTGTGTCTACATAGAGAGTTGGGAAGACCTTTGGTGGGATTATATGTGGATACTAGATTTTGGTAAGGTTATGTGAGGTTTTGGGGTGTTAAGGTCAACTTAGTGAAAGTATGTCAAGAGGAACATGGCGACATCGGTTTAGTGACCGATACCAGTGAAGGGGAAACTGATGATGGTCAAGATGATCAATGTTGGTAGAGGTGGAATGGTGGAAATCAAACAAACTTAGTTTTGGAGCTTCTTTGTGATTACATAGAGAATGGAAGAAGGATGGCTAGGTTTGTAAAAATGCTAAGAAGGCTCAGGAATGCCTAGGAGTCGGGTATGGGGAGATAAAAAGGTTGTGGGTGGTTATATGGGTGGATTGATAGGAAGATGGGGATGGTGGAATGCAAAGGAGAATATCATATAACAAACATAGATAAATAAACTATAATGTAAGTAAGTATAGAATGATGCAGATCAAAACAAACTTACTTGTATTTTGCAGGCCTAGTTAGTGGAGGATAACAATGGTTGATCTGTGAAACTAGTGTTCATTGTTGTGGAAACGCTTCCAGAATGTTATCGTGAATGCCAATGCCTTCAGATCAATCATGGTACTAGCTGGGGTCATCTGGATGCTTAAGAAGGCTCTAGTATTTACTTGCATGTAGATCTCTCTCTCTCTCTCTCTCCAGACTTTAATTTTCCAACCTCTGAAACAAGGTTGAAAAATTTAATATATGGTAATAGATGACATTAGGGTGACTGCATTGGTTTAGGGTTAACCAACATTGGTTAAGGTGGGAAATCCTAGGTTTTCCAAAATAGCAAATCTTGGCTATCTTTTGGCCAGTTCTTCCCATTGGTCCAAATCTAAAATGGTATTTAATGCTTAGATAAGTGGGCATGTTGTTGGAGAAAGAATAGGCATCTAATGTTAGGGTTAGACTAAGTCCCAGTTGGTTAAGGTAAGTACAAATATGATAATAATAGGTCCATGGTGAGGTATCTAGGTGATGTTCTTTGAGTGAGGTGTAAATTAATTTAATTAAAGTAATAAATTAATAAATAAAGTGAGGATGGGTATTAATTCTATTGTAAGTAATTATATTCATATAAATTTGGGGTAAATGGGTCGTGGTTATATGAACATGCTATGTTAACTGCTCAAAAGGGGATCAAGGTGAGTGTGACCCGAATTAGATGTCTACATGTAGAGTTATGTTGTCGATCTAATGCACACATGATTTATGGTAATATTTTGTAATGTAAGAAGCTTCTATGTTTTATAATGTTTAATATAATGGAGTATATTAGATGGATAATGGTGTTAAACATGACTATAACTGGTTCTTGTATGATTAATCTTATCATAGTTATTATTTAATTCATGATTCTCTAAGATCTAGATCTGGTTTGCATTGTGGAATGTTTATGTTTGATTATGGATCTGTATATGCTCTATTTTCATCACACTAACATCCTTCAAAAGAAAATATAAAGAGGGCTTGTTACCTTTGCACGCTTCGGTGAGTGCGCTCGGCTTAGGCTAGGTGATGTGCCAATGCACACCGGTTGTTTGATGAGATTCTAGGCTGCATCATTGGTTATGTTACCGGGACCTCTTTTTCAGCTATTTTTAGGATGTTTCATGATGAAGACGTGTCGGTTGAATATAGAAAGTTTTGAGGAGTGGATAAAAGATCTAGAGGAGGAGTATGCTTGGAGGTTCAACACTGGATCTAAGTTCAATGCACGCAAGTGGGTGGAGCAGAATTTTTATGACTATTTGTATGAGAGATTATTTTCTATCTTTCTAGTAGAGATGTACGAGTCACTAGTTTCTTATGCATCTAAAATGAATTGGAGGTATTGTACACTTGTCTGGATGCAGGAATAATTTCATAGCCTTTATGATGTTGATCTAATTTGGATGCAAATTGTGGATACTTGGTTCCATGGTGTTTTGAACAACTATATTTTGGAGTACTCAATTTCCACTTATTCTTTCCTGGAGGTAGTGAGTTCTAGTTTTTATGTTATCCCAGGGGAACTTATTTGTAAGGCATTCCACTGGTGAATAAAAATCTTGATGGTAACCCTAAACTTGGAAGAAAAACTAATGGCTAGCTAAACCCCACCACACGCAGGGGTAGGAGAAGGTTTGGTGAAGGATGGTGGACCTAGCAGCAGAAAGGTAGAGAGAAGAAAGGTGGCTTAAGTACAATGAGGTGCGCGAGAGGGAGATAGAGAAGAAATGTGATATTGTAGAGTAGATGGCGTTGAGGAGAGAGATGGATCATGAAGGATTTAGAGCTCACGCAGAAGGTGTGGAGCTAGAGCATATAAAACTCCCCCATTTGGGTAAGTATGACAGGGAACCCTCCTCACCTCACATGGTAAAACACCAATAGAGATGACATGGGCTATGGGTGTGCATCTGAATCTACTTGGCAACCTATCCCTTACGCTTGGTTTTCCAGTATCTAGTATAACAAGTAGTTAGCAAGATATTTTGGGAAGTAGGAAAGCAAGAGTAAGTCGATAGAAAGTACATCTATGGCAAGGAAAACGTCTTATTTTTTATTTAGAGCTACATTTTTAGGTGCATCGTGAGCACAAAACTCAAGTGCGTAGAATTTTTGACTCACTTCTAGAAGTAGTACCACTTCTCAAATCGCTAGTGATTCATTTTAGTATCACTTTGTTGGGAGACATGGAAGTACATCCATTGGCCACATTTTGGATACCGATGGAGGATCGAGGGTATAGGTAGATCTATCTCTTGTGGATCTAGTGGTTTTGGAGGTAGAGGTAACACAGGAGGTTTTGGATCAGGTGGGAAGGGTCCATACTAAAAAAACAATATTTACATGGAGATATTTCTTCGTCTTCTAGAGTATAAGGGCATAAAATATGTTGCTAAACACATGCACATATGTGAGATAATGCACGCAAAAGGAATTATGGCTTCGAGCGTAAGTCCAATCGGTTTGTAACTACATTATAGGGATGTGCACATAGTTGTTATAGAAAATTTGACCCAGATCGGACTTACGTAGATTATGTAACATTGCGGGATGATTTACTTAAGGAATTCTATATCCCCGATTTTGAGTAGAAGAGTATAAGCGCACTCAATGATATTAATAAGGGCACTATTGAGAGTGTTTGGGAATATGATTCCCATTTCAAAACACTATTGTCTAAAATTTCTTATGATATTCATGCAAGTTAGCATGCACAAAGGGTTTATTGGGGGCTTGATGACACCTTTTAGGAGGGCACTATCACATAAGACATATACGGACCCGTGTGAAGAACTTGAAGCAGCTTTACGTGCTGAGGTATTTGGAAGTATAGACACTAGAGTAAGCCCATTCCTATAAGAATAGATTACAGCTATGGAAAAGAAGTTGGAGAAACTATCACCAATTAAGCACATGAGACATGCACTACGATATGGTGTACAGATTGTGAAGTGGAAGGGCACACTAAGGATAGTTGTCCCCATAGATCAAAGGTATTCATTATTGTTATACTATGAGATATGTCATTTGAACCATGATGCCATCTTCTTCCCATTACTACAATGTGCGATAATAAATAATGTATCATGCTATTGTAAAATTTTATGGTCCACGACTCACAATACAAAAGACTGCAGGTTAATTGGTTAGATCCATAATGCCATAGATATTGGTGGGTGATAGAAAGGAGTATTAGATAATTCTAAAGGTAAAATTTAGCACCATTATTAGGATCACACTCAAGTGTCCTATGATCAGAAAAAAGGGTTCTTTGAAGGAGGTTGTGTCATAGGTCGAGGATACCATGGTGGATTCGGAGGCCAAGGCCGTGTTGGTGGACAAGGTGAGTTTCCTCGCGGACTTTATTTTACATGTGGATCTCCGATCACTACATGTGTAAATTTCCTCAAAATATGACTTGTTCTTTTTGTGGGAAGAGTCATAACTATGAGGAATTCCCGGACTTGTATGAGCATCTTAGCAACTATCATAAATGGGAGAACAAGGGCATGGGGATTGTTAGAATACAACGCATTGTGGAAAATCAATGGATGCCAAATTTCACACACTGGAACGTGAGGTATTACCTTTGAATATTACTACACTCACTAAAGTCACGCACACTGAGAAGCATTGTAGCACAATCCTACCATCACTATGGAGGAGGTTTTGCATGTAAGGTACCTAGATCCTTTGTTGGTGCTCGATTTGATTTCGACCTGCTTATCCAAAAAAATTATCGGTCTTCTTGGTTTAAAGTATTCAATATTTCCCTGTTTGGTTCATGAATTGATTTTCTTCATTTGGATGTCGTGTTCAGTCCTTTTCTATGGTCATGGATCACATAGAGCCTGGTATTTTTTACAATTTATTTGTCCTTGAAGAAAAATTCATTTTTGGGCGTAAATGATGAAGTTTCCCATGCATTTTTACCTTCTAAGGTTGTGTTTTCCCTGTCAAATTTTTCGTCAACTTTCAAAGGTATGTGGTCATCCCTAATTGGATGAGGCACGACGGGTCGATTTTATAAACTTTTCATTTTTTCTATGTTTGCAAAAATATAAAATTTTCCCGAGGCCCGAAGGACCCTGATTGGTTGTTTTAAATTATTGAGAAAATCAAAGAAGGACGTGTGGTAGCATTAAAAAGTCAAAGGTGGAAAAATAGGCCATTGTGAAACTTTGAAATTTTTGGATTTGTTTTGGAAAATGTTATAAGGTGTAAAAATAGGCTTAAAATCCACTGCGAATCGAGATAAGGACACGTGACAAGATAAAAAAGTCAAAGTAGGGAGGTGGATACGTTGTCATCCCTAATTAGATGAGGCACAACAGTCTATTTTATAAACTTTTCATTTTTTCTATGTTTGAAAAAATATCAAATTGACCCCATGTCCCGAAGGATCCCGATTGGCTATTCAAAAATTATTGAGCGAATAAGAGAAGGAAACATAACAGCATTGAAAGTTCAAAGTGGGAAGGGCTACTTGAGAATTTAAGCCTTTTTTGTGAAAAAGGGAATAAAGTTATAAAGTGATTCGTGGCCCCGAAGACTCCCAGATTAAGCCACATGTCAAGCCCAAAATAAAAGGTGGAGGGGCAGGCCAAAATTTCAAAATTACACATTTTCTTCAAAAGTCATAAAATGTAAAAGGTGCCCCGTGGCCAGTCCGCTTAGATTTTTCCATGGGGACGCCTCAAATTAAAAGTTGTGAAAGGAAAAATGGCTATGATATGGTTCATCTAGTTTTTCCATCATTGATTCTCCAAAGCTTCAAGAAATATGAATGCGTTTCATTTTTAATTTTCAACTTCGTGGATTTCTTGTTGTTTTTATCAATGGAGTACAAATCAAAATTATAGTGGAGCTCAAATTGTGAATCTAAGGAATATGAAGGTTGTTTTTTTAAATCAAATTTTCTTAGGCACTGCGAGAAAAATGTCGAGATCTAGCGAGAGTGAGATGCGAGAGGAAAGGGATGAATAAGAAGAAGTTTCGGTGTGAAGGATGATCAATGGGATCTAGGTGTATTCTTCCTCATTTTTTGTGCACCGCCATGTCTTTAAAATTAAGAAGGAATTCTTCATGCATTTTGCCAAAGGAAATGAATGGATGCCCCTATTAAAAGTAACCAGTGGAAATATCTGAAAAAATTTATCTTTTGTACACTTGGCACCTTTTGATGTAATTTTGTTAAACATTACTTTTCTGGACAAAATATTGTAGCAAGCAAAGGATTCCTCAGAATATTCTTGTTTCGGGGAAAGGAAGCTTTGTTGTAAAGTGAGTGCTATAAAAGGCATGATTTAGTCATGTAAATGGTCGGTTGTTAATTTTTCCAAGAGAAAATTTTGAGAGAAACCATTTTCTACTTGAGAAGTCATCTGATAAAACTTGGTTATCTTATGTGTTTTAGATTTCAATCTTGTCAAGTTGATTATAAGTGCACAACCGTTGATGAGCTCTAAGATTGTTTTTAGAAACTTTCCCCTGCTGATGAATCTAATGAACCTCAAATAAGTTTGTGTTGATCATGAGCATTATTGTGTCTACTTCCATTCCTGAGTGTCTTCAAATAGTTTTTCCTATTCCTATTGTAATATCTTATCTTTGTGATGATATTTTGGCATTTGCAATTTAATTATGAGAAGAGCCTTCATCTGGTAATAAAATAAACAATTCAAAATCACTTTACCTTCACTTTGTTGACAAAGATTTTTTGTAATTCTATGAGTGTATCTTAGGCGTGATTGATCTGAGAATTTAGTGTTTAATTGAGTCTTTTAGCATGATACTTTTTGTTGAATTCTCAAAGATTGTGTGAAATTGTGCATCTCTAGGCCTCCATTGATACACACGTTTTGGTTGAAGGAATAATTTGGTTATTTTGAAGCATTTTGTTCTGTGAGTATGCCAATTTGTAAATTTTCTCAAAGATCTAGTAAAATCAACTTTGTCTTGCTTAAATTCCAACCAAAAACTCCTCAAAATGATATATCCTACATGAATACCCCTATTTTTGATATGTATCCACAAAGGTTTAAAAAATTCCACTTTGCTAAAATATGTAGAAACAATCAAGTTTTCATAATTGTCTTTAGTAACTTGAACCTTGACTAGAAAACATCTCCACTCTCTAGTGTGACAACTCGTGAGAGTTAGATTGTGTTGTATTGATCATATTTTCTCAAGGTTCCCCTAAAAGTTGTACAAGGAAGGATTTCTTGATATCCTCCACCAATACAGGTTACAGAAATGGGTCCTCTCACCCTGGTTGAAGGCACAACCTAAAGTAGTGAGGGTAGATCAAACCCTTGAAGAAGGTGCTATCCATTTCTCCAAAGTCTGAGTGACAAAGAAATAGCTAAACCCATCCCCGGCTACAAAACGACTCACAATAGTGGTTCATCTATCTCAAAGCATCCTGTTATTTTTGTGATGTTGCTCAACCATCAGGGGAGAATCAATTTGGATACCAACACCAGAATGGTGTCATTTCCGGCTACTCTTTGAATTATAGAGGATTATTTGACCCTGGTAATGCTTCTTACATGATTTAAGTAAAAATACATTTTTTAAATGTCATCCTTTACTAAGATCTATAAGAATAGTTAGTAATTACAAGTTCATTATGCAATATTTCCAGTTTCTAGTTGTTATTGCACTGAATTTGTATAAATAGTGATAAATATTGGTAAAGGAAGGTCAGATCCATTAAGCTTTGTAGAGATTAGGTGTTGATAAGACATTTGACACATTACTTGTAGTGCATTTTCATAACTAAGGTAAAATCCTTAGTGGAGACTCTGTGTTGATTTGAAAATATGATAATTACCAGTGCCTTAACCTGTGTCATTTGAAATTTGTTGCTAATATTTGCAAAGATGGAAGGAAGAAGATATTTCTTCACTAGAGATCCTACTAGAAATTTGTTTCCAGAGCTGGGAAAAGAAAAATCAAAAGGAAAACAAATCTGGAAGGTAGTAGGAGATCGAACTCAAGAAAGGAGTTAAAAATTTTGAAAAGTGATATGACTATGGTTAAATATTACCACACATCTTTGAGTGAATCTGATCCAGATAGTCCTCATGTCAATTTGAGTTCTCCAACTAGAGAGGGACCTTCATTTTTCTTTGAAAGAGGTACTTCCCAGTTTTCCCCTGTGTATTCCAAAGTTGATAAGATTTTCCATGAAATTGAACCAATAGAGGGTATATATTTTGAAACCTATACTCCTGTGCCCCAGAGACCTCTTGTTCCTTATCATTTAGATTCCCCTGTGAATTCACCTCCCCAAGGCAATATGGCTCAGCCTCCACCTAGACCTCCTTTTGTGGTCAATACCTTTGGTCCTATAAATTTTAGAGGTATGGCTAGATATCCAAATGTTGTGCCACAAGATGTCAGAAATAGATTGCCAAAGTTCCAAGGAAATAATGCAATTACTGGTGATCAACACTTAAGGCTCTTTGTCAATATGATGGAGGACTTTGAAATTGAGTTTGAAGACATGTACATAAAATTATTTATTCATACTCTTGAGGAGGATGCACGTGATTGGTATAAATATTTTCCAGATAACTCAATAGATTCATGGACAGAAATGAAAAATGCCTTTAGATTGCAGTATATGGTGATAAGATAGATCCCATATTCCTTTTATCAGAATTTGAAAATATAAAGAAAAATCCAAATGAATCTGTTAGGGATTTCAACACTAGGTTCAATAAAACCTTAAATAGGTTGCCTATTATCCTTAGACCAAGTGATGAATCCTATCTAATAAAATATTCTGATGCATTTGACAAAAAGGTTGCCTACTACTTAAGAGATAAAAATCTAGGAACACTGAGGCAGGCTTTCACCATGGCTTTGCAAATAGAAAACAATATCAAAGTTGTTGGCAAGCCTCCTAAGAGGGAGGGTGTCAAGTTGATCAATCTTGAAGGGCATTAGACAAATAAAGCCATGGATCTAGAGGAAGTTGTGAAGACCTTAGCTGGGGCAGTAAAAGAAATATCCTACAAGTCCAGAGTAGATAAGGGGATTGGAAAAAATTCCCAAGGTTAGCATAGACCCCAAGGTTAAGAAATATTTGGTAATCATCCCAGGGGTGATCATAGATCTGATGATAGAGGAAAAGGTCCCATGGGATCAGGGAATAAACAACCTCAACCTAGGGACAATAGATTGGTTCCTGATCCTCTGACTACCAGAATTGCTAATGTTGAAGAAGAACATGTTATTGAATGGTGTGATAGGTGTTTCTTGCCACACACCCCATGTAATGTTGATCTGGAAGTTGAGGAAGTGGATGATGATGAGGAATATGATGATGTATGCATGATGGAGTTCCCTGGAGGTTCACAACAAGGGGCAACCTCGACTAAACTAATGAGTGCCGAACTGTTGAAAGTTTTGGGATTATGTTCACCGGGTATTACGTCTTCCCCTATCATTACTTTTGAAATAGATATGGTGCAAGCATTTTATTTTCCTAAGCATGATTTTTAGTACTTAAGAGAATTGATGATTAAAAACTATGATGGGGGAATTCCTTTAGAAGAGGACAGACAATTGTTAACGAATGCAACAACTTCCCAAGAAAAGGAACACAATACATGGAGCAAGGTTATTAGAGGGGTAGGGCCACAAGCCAAGCCAAAGATTCCAATTCTTACTAATATCCCTAAGGAAGCCCCTAAGAGAGATACATCTGGAAAAGGCCTAGTTTCCCCAAAAAAACTTGTTCTCCTACTCATGCCTAGAATATGAAAATTCCCTTGCTCAAAGAAGAAGTCATGAATCTCCCCTAACACTTCCTTGCCCAAAATATGTTCCCTGTGATATAGCCCAAATCTTGAGTCAGATCAAGGTTATTGTCCCTATTGTTGAATTTCTTAGAATCCCTGAGCATAGGAAGAGGGCATTTGAGTATTTGGGGTTTAAAGAAGAGAAAATCACCCAAGGAAAAAGTGTAAACAATATAGAGATTCCTCCTACTATTTCAGAATTGGAAATACCACAAGCATTGGAGGAATTGGGGGAATCATCTGAGGTATATTTGGGAACTTCTTTGGTAGAATCTCAACTTGATGTAGATCCATTTTATGCCACTTTGATTATCAAAGATAGATTGGTACATAACTGTATGTTTGATTCAGGAGCCTCATGCAATGTAATGCCTTTGGAGGTAATGAATGAATTAAATATCAAGGTAACAATAACCTTTGGAAAATGTACTACTATGGACTCAAGAGAAGTGCCAGTTATTGGATATGTCAAAGGATTGGTAGTGCAATTGGCTGCTTACCCAGTAAATGTTTAACAATGAATGTGGTTATTGTGGATTATCCTGCCAAGTGGGGGATGTTGTTATCTAGAAAGTGGGCAGCCAGTGTGGGTGGAAGTGTGTAAATGGACATGTCATTTGCAACCATACCCATTGAGGGGAACCTTGTCAAGTTGTATGGTGAGAAGAAAATGCTACATATCATTGAAGACCCTAACAATGCTTCTTATGAAGTATTGTATATAGATGTTGATGTCAATAACTTTGTGGGATACGCTGATTTCAAGGAGCACAAAATTGATGAGTGCAAGTTCCCTGAGTAGGTTGGTTCTCTTTGGACCCTGATGTTTGATGGGGCATGTTCTAGATTTGGTAATGGAGCTGGTGTAGTTCTGATATCTCCAAACCAAGAGGAGTTTAATTTTTCTTTTAAACTCAATTTTGAGTGCACAAACAATATTGCTGAATATGAAGCACTACTATTGGGTTTAAGAATTTCTTGGAAGCATGGTATCAGAGACATTATTGTCAAAGGATATTCAGAGTTAATAGTCAAACAAGTTAGAAATCTATATGCTATAAAGAATCAGAGAATGAAGCAATAAAAGCATGCAGTATGGGATCTTATTGAAATGTTTGACTCTTTCAATATAATACATCATGATAGGAAGTATAATATTGTAGAAGATAAATTAGCAGTATTAGCATCTAAGTTTGAGAATTATGCAGTATCTCCCTATTGTGAGTATGATATTGAAATCTTGACCAGGCCCTCTATCCCTGATAACATCAAGCACTGACAAGTTTTTGATGATGATGCCCAGGTCCAAAGGTTTTTGCAGAATAAAGGGGAATTTTCCAATCAAAGTATAGATTGGGAACCAATGGTGTGTGCAACTAAAGGGAAGGAAACCTTATTTGGTAAGGATATTATTCAACTAAAGACTAATACTATTCCTAGAGGTTTAGTTACACTGGAATCAAATTTTGACAATGCAGACCACATTGTTGATAGAAAAATGTCAGCATCAAGGGATGTTGAGGAACATGACCTTGGAACAAAGGAAAAACCTCGAGAATATGGATGGGCTGAAATTTGAATAAAGAAGAGAAGTAGACATATGTATAGTTTTTTTAAAAAGTTAATTAGGATTGCTTAGCATGGTCATACTCAAAACTGAAAGCAAATAGGGAGGATATATTTCAACATGAGATACCCCAGAGGCTAATGAAAATCCATTTAGGTAGAAATAGAGACCAATTAATCCACTCCTTTCCATGAAAATGTAAGAAGAGTTGAAAAATTTAAAGGATGGAGGGATTATATAGCCTACAAGGTACTCTTCATGGGTAGCAAACCCAGGTACTGTCAGAAAGAAGAATGGAGACATAAGATTGTGTGTCAACTTTAGAAATCTAAATAAGGCATCAATCAAGGATAACTATCCCCTACCAAATATGGATAACATGCTACAAATGGTTATTGGTTCTGAATTGTTATCCACTTTGGATGGTTTCTTTGGGTATAACCAAGTAGTTGTAAAGCAATCAGAATGAATCAAAACTACTTTCACAACTCCATGGGGTACTTTTGTATATGTAAGAATGCCTTTTGGCCTAATGAATGTTAGAGCCACATTCCAAAGAGAAATGGATGTTGCATTTGCTAGATATATTAATGATTTCATTGTTGTGTATTAGGATGATGTGATAGTGTTCTCCAGGGAAAGAAATGATCACTGCAAAGACTCGGAAAAGATATTGATCGAGATGCGGGAGTATGGTATCTCATTGAACCTTAGGAAATGTCACTTTGGGGTTCAAAAGGAAAATCTACTCAGACATATTGTGTCAAAATAATCATTATGATTGATCATGAGAGAGTGGAAGCCATTAGAAAAGTTCCTATCCCAAGAACCAAAAAGGGAATTCAATCCTTTTTTGGGTAGATAAAATTTATTAGAAGATTTATCTCCAACTTTGTTGAATTGACTATCCCAATCACTAGCATGCTTGAAGAAGGATCAGAGCATCAAATGGGAAGAAAAAATTGTTCAAGCCTTTGTTGGGATCAAAGAAGCATTGAAAAATGCCTTTGTTTTAGCAGCTCTTGATTATAAGAAAACTTTCTAGATGTTCTATTTTCCTTCGAGAATACCATTACATCTATGCTGCTACAAAAGGATGATGAAGGAGCTGAGAGGCCAATTGCTTTCTTTAGTAAAGCATTACAGGGAAAAACTCAAATATACTATCATGGAGAAATAGGGATTTTCTTTAGTCAGAGCCATAAAAATCTTCAGGCCCTACATTTTGAGTTCTAAAGTCATAACTTATGTCCCTCATACTATGGTAAAGGATATCCTATCAGAAATGGAGATTTCAAGCAAGAGATGCCAATGGGCAAATAAGTTGTAAAATATGACATGGATATCCAAACCAAAAAATTGGTTAGAGGTCTGAGCCTCACAAAGCTAATGACAGAGAGAAATATGCAAATTGTTGAGATAAAAGAGGTTGGAGAAGAAAACATGAATATCCTTGAGAAATTGACAAACTCTGAATGGTACAAGGATATTGTCTTTTATCTCAAACATTTGCAATGCCCGAATATTTGAGTAAAAATAAGAAAATAGCACTTAAACTGGCATCCCAAAAATATGTCATCACTGATTTTGGGTTGGCTTGGAAGAACCCTGAGGGAGTTCTCTTAAGATGCATCACTGAGGATGAAGCTCCAAAACTGATTGTTGATTTCCATGGAGGAGTTTGTGGAGGACATTTTGCTGGAAGGGTGACTACCCACAAGATTTTAAGGGTTGGTTATTGGTGGCCTACACTTTTCAAAGACACAACCTTATTAGTAAGGAAGTGTGATAGCTGCCAAATATTTTCAAGGAGAATGAAAGCTTTTGGTTATCTCCCTTTGCAACTAGTGTCAATTGAATCCCCTTTCAAGCAATGGGGTATGGATTTCATTGGTGAAATTTCAGTTCCATCAAGTGTTGGCCACAAGTGGATTTTGGTGGCTACAGACTACTTCACCAAGTGGGTAGAGGAAATCCCTACCAAAAAGGAAACCCACCAAATTGTCATGGACTTCATTTTGAATCATATCATTTACAGGTTTGGAGTGCCTGCCAAAATAGTTACTTGATAATGCCATGAGCTTTAGAGATAAACCTTTGGTGGATATGTGTCAAGGATATGGGATGGATTTAACATATGCATCCAATTATAATCCCCAAGGTAATGGACAGGCTGAGTCAAGCAACAAGAACTTATTGAAGATAATCAGAAGAAATTTGGAGGTAAATAAAAGAAAGTGGGGTGAGCAGTTAAAGTTTGTTGTATGGGTAGATAGGATTACTGTTAAAAGAGCAACTAGAAAAAGCCCATTTGAGTTGGTATATGGAACTCAAGCTCTACTTCCCCTGCATATGCAATTATCTTCATATCAGTTCATCAAACAGTTGGAGGACCAGGAGGTTAGTCCCTATGATGCATGTATCAATCAGATTGTTGAACTAGATGAAGAGAGAAGAGCCTCCCATCAAAGACATGTGAAGTTTAGGGAGAAAATGAAGAAACTATTTGATAAAAATTTTGATCCAAGAGATTCTAGTATAGGAGATATTACGATCTTTTGGGATAGAAGACATGAGGATAAGGGCAAGCATGGAAAATTTGATGCCTTATGGATGGGCCCTTATTCTATTGACATAAGAATTGGTGAGCATACCTTCTTCCTAAAGGATCTAGATGGGGAATTGCTTGAGTTTCCTATTAATGGCAGGCACTTGAAACATTTCCTTAATTGATTTCTCAGAATCAAGGTACACCTTGTTTATACAGTGTACATTTTTTTTTTTTTGTTTCTTTTCTGTGTTATTTCAGTTTTGGTTTGTCTTGGTCCTTGGTGGCTGGTTTTTGTTGGTATTTTAGTTTATTCTTGGGAGGTTAGAATTGGTTTTCTCTACTCTGTAAGTTGGTGCTTGACTCCGTTTCCCAATGTATTTGTTTGGCACATGGTTTGCTACTTTTTCTTGTGGCACTTGTTGGGAGTGCCCATCCCAAGTCGGAGCCGATGTTGGTGCTTGATTTGATCTCGACCTATTTATCCAAAAATTTCTCACCTACCCGGTTCGACGTATTCTCTATTTCCCCATCCGGTTCATGAAGTTATTTTCTTCATTTAGCTGTCATGTTCAATAATTTTCTATGGTCATGGATCACACAGAGCCTAGTATTGTTTACAATTTATTTGTCCTTGAAGAAAAATTCATTTTGGGCATAAATAATGAAGTTTCCCCTGCATTTTTACCTTCTACGAGTCATGTTTTCCCTCAAATTTTGCCTCAATGTTCAAAGGTACCTGGTCATCCATAATTGGATGAGGCATGGTGGGTCGATTTTATAAACTTTTCACTTTTGCTATATTTTCAAAAACATCAAATTTACCCCGAGGCTCGAAGGATCCCGATTGGTTGTTCAAATTATTGAGTGAATCGAGAAGGACATGTGGCAGCATTAAACATTCAAAGGTGGAAAGGCTGGTCTTCATGGAACTTTGGATTTTTGGCTTTGTTTTGGAAAAAGGGAATCAAATGTAAAAGTGGGCCGAGGCTCTGTTGGGATCGAGAGAAGGAAACATGGAAGCATTTGAGAGTAAGAGCAGGAAGGCGGGTTGTTAGAGTACTTTGAAGTTTTGGCTTTGTTTTGGAAAAAGCTATAAGGTGTAAAAATGGACCAAAAATCAACTCGCAAATAAGAGAAGGACATGTGGCAGCATTGAAAAGTCAAAGCAGGGAGGTGGATACATGGTCATCCCTAATTGGATGAGGCACGATGGGTCTATTTTATAAACTTGTCATTTTTGCTATGTTTGTAAAAATATAAAATTGACTCTATGGCCTGAAGGATCTTGATTGGTTGTTAAAAAATTATTGAGAGAATCAAAGAAGGACATGTGGTAACATTGAAAGGTTAGAGTAGGAAGGTGGATTGTCGGGGAAACTTGAGAATTTAAGCCTTTTTGTGAAAAAGGAATAAATTTATAAAGTGAGTCGTGGCCTTGAAGAATCCCGATTAAGCCACATGTTGATCCTAAAATAAAAGGTGGAGGGGTGGGCCAAAATTTCAAAATTGCACATTTTCTTCAAAAGTCATAAAATGAAAAAGGTGCCCCGGGCCCGTGTCGGCTCAGATTTTTCCACGTGGATGGCTCAAATTCAAAGTTGTGAAAGGAAAATGGCTATGATATGATTCATCTATCTTTTCCACCATTTATTCTCCAAAGCTTCAAGAAATACGAATGCGTTTCATTTTTAATTTTCAACTTGATGATTTCTTGTTGTTTTTATCAATGGAGTGCAAATCTAAATTCTAGTGGAGCTCAAATTGTGAATCTAAGGAATATGAAGGTTGTCGTTTTGAATCGAATTTTCTCAGGCACCTGCAGAAAAATTGTAGATCTAGCAGAGTGAGATGTAGAGGAAAGGGATGAATAAGAAGAAGTTTTAGGCATGAAGGATGATCAATGGGATCTAGGTGTATTCTTCCTCATTTTTTTGTGCACCACCATGTCTTCAAAATTAAGAAGGAATTATTCGAGCATTTTGCCAAAGGAAACGAAAAATTCCCCTATTAAAAGTAACTTGAAGTGGAAATAAATGAAAAGATTTATCTTTTGTACACTTGGTGCCTTTTGATGTAAATTTGTTAAACATCACTTTCTGGAACAAAATATTGTAGCAAGCAAAGGATTCCTCGGAATATTCTTATTTCTAGGGGGAAAGGAAGCTTTGTATTAAAGTGAGTGCTATAAAAGGCGTGATTTAGTCATGCAAATAGTTGATTGTTAATTTTTCCAAGAGAAAATTTTGAGAGAAGCCATTTTCTTCCCGAGAATCTTTCTAATAAAACCTAGTTATGTCGTGTGTTTTATATTTCAGTCGTGTCAAGTTGGTTGTAAGTGTATAGCCATTGATGAGCTCACGAGATTATTTTTGGAAACTTTCCCTACTTGATGAATCTAATGAACCTTGAATAAGTCTATGTTAATCATGAGCATTATTATGCCTCGCTTTCATTTCGATTGTCTTCAAATAGTTTTTTCTATTCCTATTGTAATCTTATGTTAAATCCCCTTTGAAATCACACAAGATCTTATCTTTGTAATGGTATTTTGGCATTTGTAATTTCATTATGAGAATATCCTTCATCCGGTAATGAAATAAACAAGTTAAAATCACTTTACCTTCACTTTTTTGACAAAGATGTTTTGTAATTATATGAGTGTATCTTAGGCATGATTTATTTGGGAATTTAGTGTTTAATTAAGTCTTTTTACATGTTCCTTTTTGTTGAATTCTCAAAGATTGTGTGAAACCATGCATCTCTAGGCCTCCATTGATACACACGTTTTGGTTGAAGGAATACTTTGGTTATTTTGAAGCATTTTGTTATGTGAGTATGCCAATTTGTAAATTTTCTCAAAGATCTGGTAAAATCAACTTTGGCTTGCTTAAATTTCCACCAAAAACTCCTCAAAATGATATATCCTACATGAAATACCCCTGTTTGTGATATGTATCCACAAAGGTTTAAAAATTCCATTGCTAAAATATGTAGAAACAATCAGGTTTTCATAAATGTCTATAGTAACTCGAACCTTGACCAGAAAACATCTCCACACTCTAGTGTGACAACTCATGAGAGTTAGATTGTGTTGTATTGATAGCTCAAGGTTCCCCAGAAATTTGTACAAGGAATGATTTCTTGATATCCTACACCAATATAGGTTACAGAATGGGTCCTCTCACCCTAGTTGAAGGCACAACTTAAAGTAGTGAGGGTAGATCAAACCATTTAAGAAGGTGCTATCCATTTCTCCAAAGTCTGAGTGATAAAGAGCTAGTTGAACCCATCTTTAGCTAAAAAATGACTCAAAATAGTGGTTCATCTGTCTCAAAGCATCCTTCCATTTTTGTGAGGCTTCTCAGCCATCAGGGGAGAATCAATTTGGATACCAACATCCTATACATAAGAAGGATGTTTATTAGTAAACCATGGAGGTACTAAAAAATCTTCAAGGTTAAATACAACGTTTAAAGGATCAACCATGAATTATGGAACATAAGAAGGAAGTATATACGGTCCAATTAGATATCGATGACTTGAAAGGGGTATGCAAAATGATGTTTTAGAAGAATATCATTCCATTACTAGGGAACTTGTTGAAGGGAAACACTCCATACACAGGTATTGAGAATGGAAAATAGGTCTTGCATGTTAATATTCCCCATCGTAGCTTAGATTATGACAAGTATATCACTCTGAATGTTGTTGTGGATGGATGATTCTTGAGTAATATATTGATTAAAATAGGTGTGGAAGTGAATGTGATTGCTTTAGATGCATGGGTATAGATGGGAAGACATCCATTTCATCCATCCTCTAATGTGTTGTTTATGGATAGTCAAACTAAGGCCACTCCCATAGAATTTTTAAAAGATGCATCCATTACTATACAAGGGACAAGTTCACTGGGAATTTTGAGGTTTTAGCACTTGCGAAAGCAGACAATTTCCTAGCTCTTCTTGGGCACCCTTGGTGCTATGAAAATAATGTTGATCTACGGTTCAAATAAAGATATAAAATTTGTGAGAACAAGGAAGAAAGATTTATTATCCTTTTAGCATATGAGAAATCTACGCCGTATGTTGAACCTTTAAGTGAGGAAGACCTTAATATAATTTATGTATGTGCCATTCGAGATCAAGAAGTGCTTGAACCATCTAAGGAAGGAATCCTCTAGTGGGAAGATGCATAGTATATTAATGATACTACAAGTATTGGTTGTAATAATTGGGAACATGGAACCTATGAGATGGTTGGGCATGAAATAAGAAGTGCATTTTCATGGAGAATCAAACCTCATTGTGTTAGGAGGATAGGAAACTCTATACCTCGGTACACTGGAGAAGGAGACCCTATGGTATTCCTGTGTGTCATGGAGGAGAAGTGGAAAAATCAAGTTGAAAGAAGAAATATGTTAGTGTATACCTTGCGTGGGACAGCAACGTGCTAGTGGATGGTTCACAAGGATAATCTTATAGAATGGAATGAAGTCAAGATTTCTCTAACTACTTAGTTTTTCAGGAGAAACACACCTACTCAAATCTTCATATATCATGGTAATCAACCTATTCAACACCATGTTCAGCAAAGTGTGAGAGACTCTAGACAGAGGGGTAAGAAGCTTTACCACCTTCACTATGGGTGCACAAACTTTATTCCACTTTATAAGGTTGTGCACATGTTTGGTATGTTTATGTGGAACTATATGGAGACTTGAGATTGGTAGTATTTGATTGTAGAAATGACCTATACTTTTTAATAATTCTCTACTAAACCTCTAGTGGAATACGAATTAAGGGTTATAAATTACTTAACTATGGGAGAAAGTGTAAAGGATGAATAACTCATTCAAAAGTAGTTATTTGGTGAGATAGACCCAAGAGCACATTTTGATGAAATAGAAGAGACAGATGCCAAACTACTTAAGCACGCTTGCTTTGAGAAAGAAAAAGGTAATATGGTATACATAGTGGATGATGAAGAAGTAGAAAATATAGATATAGATCATTCAGTAGGTACACATGAGGTTTTGGATAGTGGAGATAAAATCCTACGTTCTATATCATAAACCTATGAATGCCAAGAAAGTTAACATTGGCATAGATGGTGAACCTAAGGAGGAAATAATTGGGGATTATTGGTATGATTTTGAAGTGGAAAAAATAATTGAGTTACTATGAGATTTTTAGGACTTATTTCCTAGGGGCTACCATGAATTAAAAGGAGTGCATGAGTCATTAGGAGAGATGAAGATTAAGCTAAAGGAGGGTGTGTGCCCGGTCAGGAAGAGACCTTACAAGATGAACCCTAACCTACGCATAAAAGTTAAGGAAGAAATTGACAAAATGTTGAAATATGGCATCATCAAGCCCCTAGAGGAATCAGAGTGGGTTAGCCCCATGGTAATTAGTATAAAGAAATATGTTGATTAGGATTTGTGTGGATTACAAGGAACTAAATGTTGCGTGTGTGATTGATCCTTTTCCTATGCCTTTCACAGAGGAAATATTAGAAGGTGTTGTAGGGCATGAAGTTTATTCTTTTATATATGGATTCTCTGGGTATCACCAAGTTAGAATTGCATAGGAGGATCAAGAGAAAATGAATTTCACCTCTGAATGGGGAATTTTTCATATACTATGATGCCCTTTGGTTTTAAGAATGTGCTTGTTGTATTTTCGTGCACATTAGTTCAAGCATTCTAAGATTTTATTCACAACTTCTTATAGGTTTACTTGGATTATAGGATGGTGTATGAACTTGTTAAGGATCATTGTGAAAACTTTATGCTTAATGTTTGAAACATATAGAAAATTAACCATATATTTAAACACCAAGAAGTGCATGTTTTCTACACCTTTTGGCACTTTGTTAGGGCACATCATCTACAAGGAAGGTTTGTTAGTGGATCCAGATTAAGGTTACAATTATTGTAGGCTTGGAGGAACCTACCAGTAAAAAAAAGGTGCATAGATTCTTAGGTCACATATGGTATTAAAAAAATGTATCAAAGGATATGCAAATATTTCCATGCCCCTGGAAGAATTATTCAAATGAAAAGGGACATTCTATTGGGGAGGACCATAGCAGCGCGCATTTAAGGCATTGAAGGAGATACTTACTACAACACCTATTCTATGTTTTCCTTCATGGAACCAATCATTTCATGTACATATCGATGCCTCTCGGCACAACCATTGTCACAATATTAGCTCAACCTAGAGAATTTATTCTAGATCATCATATTTGTTTTGCTAGTAAAAAGTTGACTCTTATAGAGAAGAATTATACAACAATAGAGTGCGAGGCCTTGTCGATGATCTACGTGCTACATAAATTTAGATATTATTTACTAGCAAAACCCTTTGTATTTTATATTGATCACATAACATTAAAATACTTGGTAAATAATCCCATTTTACAGGGGTGCATATGTCGATGGGTGCTATTATTCAAATAATTTGATTTCATATTTTTGGTAAAACTAGGTAAAAGTAGTTCTTACCCAGGACCACTTAGAAAGGATTTAGTTAGGGGAGGATGCATAGATAATTGAAGATATAATTCCATATCCACACTTATACATGTTACCTTTGGAGTTGGAGGATATCACTGTCTTTTTACGCATGGGTATGACACTAGAAGGAATGAAGGCCTTATAGAAGAGACAACTTACAATTTACACAACACCCTTTATGTTGATCACTGGTGACGTATAAAAACTAGGTTGAGATTAAGTATTGCTTTGGTGTGTTCTAGAACATGAGTGCACACATATCATGGAAGAGGCTCATGGTGGTATTGTAGGTGGGTACTATGCAGGTGACGCCACTTCCCGCAAGATTCTACTTTTTGGATTATGGTGGGAGACGTTGTACAAGGATTGTAAATTGTATTGTAAGGCATGTGATCGCACTTAGAAAACCTGGGAAAAGAGATGAAATGACTTTAAGACCTATTCCTAGTGCAGAGCCATTTGAGAAATGGGCTATAGAGTTTTAGGTCCTATTTCACCAGTCGTGCAAAGAACTGGATCGCACTATATCATCACTTGCACAAATTATCTTACAAGGTGGAAAGAAGAAACACCTACCAAGGATTATACAATAGTTATAGAAATGAGGTTCTTATGGGAAAATGTTCTTACTAGGTATGGATGTCCACTGAGATTGAAAAGTGATAGGGGCACACACTTTTTGAATGAGACAATCAGGATATTATTGGATGAATTTATGGTTGCGCACCACAAGACTACACCCTATCATCCTTAGGAAAATGGGACTGCTGAGGCCTTCAACAAGATATTGAGCCAGAACTTGACAAAAATTTGTGATGTTGGAAGGAAAGATTGGGATGATAAAGTTTCTGCTGTACTTTAGGCGTATAGAACAACCTACAAGAGGTTGAATAAGGCCACACCCTTTTAGTTTGTGTTTCGTGTAGAATCAGTTCTTCCTATGGAATTCATGTTACCTTCTTTGTGTATTGCATGTGTTGGAGGTCTATCTAATGAGAAAACATTAGAAGAAAGAATTGAAAATTTGATACAATTGGATGAGAGGAACACCATAACACGATGAATTCGGAATCGGGAAAAGGCCAGCAGAAAGCATGCCATGACAGGACACATCATCAACAAGAAGTTTGAGGTTGGACAGATGGTGCTTCTTTATTACTCTAATTTTTTTCTATCCAGAAAGCTTAAGGTACATTGGTTGGGACCATATGTTTGCATTCATATACTTTAATTAGGTGATTTTCAGTTAGAGGCACTTGATGGAATACGGTTACCCAGTTACTTCAATGGGAGTAGGTTGAAGCCCTACTATAAATAAGTCTTTCATGTGTTTTTAATAAGGTAGTGTTGCCATTTAGTATAGTTTTCCCTTTATGTATTTCTCATAATGTATTTCATTCTTTGTCACTATTCTTTGTCAATTTAGTTTGGTGTTTTGTGTAATCAACACATTTGCATGCTAGAAGCTAATTACAATCTGAAGTATTTTTATGTGCATAGGAATGCACATACCATTGGTGTGGGGGTGGTTGTTATTTACTATTGGTTTTTTAATTTTTATTTACAACTGGTACACATGAGAACAAATCATTATAGGTGCTATTAAAGTTTTGAAAGGATCTGTTAGAAGGAGATTGCTTCTAAAGAAGACCATAGATAAAGATAAATGAAGGAACAATATAACGTGAGGTAAGAAATGACCTTGGAAAATACTATGCGAAGGTTCATTAGTGAGGTACTCGGCACATGGAAGTGCATAGAAGAGAAGTTTGTATCCATAAGGTATGAAGGTGCACTAGAAGGCTATAGTTGGGGTGTGAAAATGTAACACATGGAATTGGGGAGAATAGTCAATTAATAAGAGGATTGTTGGTAGGTGAAGGAGAAATAAATGCACTAAATTTTTGAAAATATATATAAGGACGTGATGTGGGTTCATTTTTACCTTTACAATCATAAGTATTTGAGCGAGCTAAGTACAACTGAGCCAAGTGAATCATATTGAGGTGCAAAGAGTTGTGAAACTAGATGTGGAGAGAAGATTTATGTGAAAAAGAGGCTTGCATCCCCATTAGTGAAGGGTTTGAGTGAAGAAAAAGCATTAAGAAGGAGCTAGGGAATGTGGTTTCAAGCTAGGGCACATGATTTTGAGCTAGGGTTTGAACTTACTTGACACAGAAGAAAAAAGGAGATATTTTTACGATGACACCAAAGAAAGCACCTGCAGCAGGCATGAAGGGAAAGAAAAAGGTGGAGGTTAAGGTTGAAATTTATCCTGAGAGAAATTTTTCAGAGATGTAATACCCAAAAGGAGTGATAGTCGGTTGGGATTGGGAATCACACATTCACCAATGTATGATAAGTGATTATAATCATTGCACCACCGATAACAGGGGATAATTAGATGCATTATTAAACAAGAATACCAACAAGCACGTGGTGAATGATATGTCATTATATGATGATGTTGGGGAGAATTTGTTGAAGAAGGTAGGGGTTTATCAGTTATATGAAATCCCATACTTTGGAAAACCAGAGGCTTTATACCAATTTATTATGAGAAGAGTCCATGAGGAATTTTTCTATTTTGTTGGATGGAGGGTAAGGATCACAACAGCTCTGATTGCCACATTGACATGATTGAAGGGCACAAGGACATATATCATAAGTGATCTAACTGATAAGGCAGTGTTATAGCCACCAACAAGGAGTTAGGATACTCCAAAGGTCCGCATAGAATGGACATAGACAAATTGAATAATTTTCCTATAGTACATGCAATCATGCATCTGCTCACCAAGTTAAATAATCAAGAGAGATGGTCACAGAAAAATATCATGTGGCTACACATTGTAAAGAAAATGACAGAGGGATAAATCTACAACTTGGATGGCTACATTACGAAACTATTATTGAGGAAGCATGCATAGGTGAGAATATAATTTTTGGTGCTATCCTACTATCTATGGTGTTTTTAGAAATTGGAGTGCGCGATGGGCTAAAGAAAAAGTTTAGGAATACCCCACAGAGAATAAGTACCTTGCAAATAGGTTTGAGAAATATTTATGTGAAGGATCAATGAGGGGGATGTTTAAAAAAAGGTCAAAATTGTGGTATGATTGACTTCATGAGGCATTTTAGGAGGAATGGTGCATTCCAAAGGAGTTACCCTTAGTAGTATGCAAGCGGTGCGGTTCATCGTGTATCGAAATTTATGCATCACACGGTTTCCCATGAAGGATGGGACATGGATTCCATGGTGAAAACTACCCTATGCCTTCACATCACTCTACTTCTAGGCTTCATTTCACAGATTCAATGCAAAAATGATATATTGTGATTACCACACTCTCAAGAAAACATATGTATATCTAGGTCGGACTGCCTACATTGAGAGGCTCATTTCAGATGTCATAAACATCAAGCTAGTAAGTTTGGATATTGGGGACAGTGGAGCTGCACTCATATATCTTTAGCTCAAGCCCGGGTGGAGAATAAAAATTATATGGAGAATTAATTTATGCTCCCAAGGCCACCTAAGGGAAAAATATAATGGAGAATGTGTCAACTCCAAATCCTGTCGTGACCATACAGATAGATGATGAAGAAGCATAACATGAAGATAGTGGAGGCTTGGATCATAGATGCTGGAGGCAACCCACAAATAGAGTGTAGAGTGAGCATGCAGATACTCCACCACAAGCGCAAGAAGTATAAGAGGACTTAGATGTGGAAATAATCCTTGAAGAGCACCAATTTAGGAAGGTATTCATACGAACTAGGACCCAAGGTGTAGGAACACCATAGCCTATAAGAATATCACCTCGACTCTCCCCTAAAAAATAAGCACCTGATAAGAAGAGAATGAGAAAGTTAATGCTTAATGAGGAGGCGAGGAGTCTAAAGAGAGCACCTAGAACCCCAGTGCAACTAGAAGATATGGAGGAGCCGAGAGATGAAGAAGGAGTGAAATAAGTAGAAGAAACTATGTGTGATAAAATGAGTGCTCTTGATACAACTCAAGTAGAAGGGACAACTCCAAACCTTTGTGCTCAAGTTCTGAAGGGGAAAAGGATGAGGAAAAGTGAAGAATATGTGGTGCCAAGTATGGGCTACATTGAGGACACAAGAAAAATCATCTACACCTAATTTCAAAGCACAATGGACCTTAAGGAATTATATGGGTGGGAGATTATGGACCCATATATGGCCACTACGCATGCAAGGAAACAACTATCCTGTTCCATGCAAACTCACATGGACAAACCAAATTTTGATGTATGCGAGGAGTCTTGTGTATCAAGGAGAGAAGGAACCTCAGAGTAGGCACATGACCATAAAGCCCACTCTCATGTCTGATGAGTAGGTCAAAAATGCCTTAGTCAAGGTATCTGCTGAGGTGGCATGAAGGAATATTGATAAGGCCACCACCATTAGAGTGCTAATGGAGGATAACAAGGATAAAACTATGGAGATAGAGTGCCTAAAGGTAGAGAAGGAAAGAGAACGAACAAAGAATGAGGCCTTTGTTAGCATGGTAGAGGATATTGGTGACTACATTTTGAAGGCAAGACCTATTTTGGAACCAAAGGTACTTGAAAAGTTTCCTTCTGTAATGAATTATGTGTGCACATTGGCTGATTTGGTGCCAGAAGATGGACCACTTAGAATGACTACACTAAAAGATGTTGAACAAGAATCAGAAAAGAGCAAGGGCCTCTATGGTAAGAAAAATTTCAACTTATGATGAATTTCTCCAGACTTTAAAGGATGAGCTATGAAAAGTAGACCAAGCTCTGAACATATGTGTAGCACTAGAAACAGTAATTAGAACCAAAATTATAATTGAAGATAATGAAGTTCTAAAAGTAATGAAAGATGAGACTTTAGGCCACAAATAAATATTGGCACTGGTAAAGAAAAAGTGTGAAGCCCTTACAGTAGCCCAAGATCCATATAAGGAGAGAATAGATGAGATTGTGAAGCTCATAGCGCAAAAAATGGATCTTATAGAAGGAATGATGTCTGTATGGCCAATGTTGTCCAAGTACTGCAGAATGGAAAGGAAAAGATTACTCAGACAGTTGGAAGCCATCACCACAGACATTCCAGAGAAGAAAAGGACCGCATTGGATGAATTTTAGACACTAGAGGCTGAGATTTAAAATAAATATCTAAAGTTGATCCTCCCAGTTGAAGAAGGGGAAGCTGCAGAGTAAAAATCAATTCTTTTGTACAATGATTCTTTACATTATTTCCATTCTTATTCTTTAACATTTGTGAAAATCAGAAAGAAACCCCATTTTTGGGACGACAATGTACTTTATTGTGGGGTAATGTTGAGAAGAAAATATTTTTATAGGGAGAATACACACAAAGAATGTGTGCATGGGAACAAGGCACATTCGAAGGCGTGGAAGGATAGAAAAGGAAATGGACGCCAAGACAAGTTGATTCAGGACTTATCTATTTTCATCGATGCGGGATATTTTTTTGAAATATCATGCGGAGAAAATATCAGGATGGAGACTTGTGTGACATGTAAATGGTATTTTCAGAATGAGAATTTGATAAGTGCCATGCATGAGTTCAATATAATAATAGGATTACTTCTTGAAGTTAACTATAAGATGTCTATTATTAGCACACTTGCATGTGTGCATGTTAATGTAAAGGTGCATGGATATTTTCAGCATGCGACCTATTTTGAGAAGTGTGTAAGTGGTGAAGGGAAAGTCCCCACCCCTATAAATATGTAGTGAGCTATGTAGTTTAGTAGTGGTGAGTTATTGTAGAGTTATTCTTTGGATCTAATGCGCACATGACTTATGGTAATACTTTGTAATGTAAGAAGCTTCTATGTTTTACAATGTTTAATATAATGGAGTATATTGGATGGATAATGGTGTTAAACATGACTGTAATTGGTTCTTGTATGGTTAATCTTATCATAGTTATTATTTAATTCATGATTCTCTAAGATCTAGATCTGGTTATGCACTATGGAATGTTTATGTTTATTTATGGATCTGTATATGCTCTATCTTCATCACACTAACATCATGCATAAACAAATCTAAAGAGGTGCCTAATACCTTTGTGCACTTTGGGTGAGTGCTCAACTTAGGCTAGGTGATGTGTCATCACGCCTAGGTTGTTTAGAGTAGATTCTAGGTTGCATCAAGACATAAGTTAAGTTCGATCCATTATCAATCAAAGTTTACTTAACATCTACATTATGAGTATGACATATGATATGCGGAGGTGGGTCATTATCAAAATTATGAACACTAGTGGGAAGGTTACACTTGAATACTATGTGTGAAGAGAATGCATCAAAAAATTCTTGATTAAACAAGTCTAGATGCATGTCAACATGAATGTGAGTAGTGGAAAGAAAATTTTGGAATTTTCGGGTTAAACCATATAACAGTGTTGAATAGATCTATAATCGGATAAAGTATACAAAAAAATGAATGTAAAAATAACTAGAAGATAAAATAAAAAGAGAAAGATTACACCAGATTTAACGTGGTTCACCCAGTGAGGGCTACATCCACCAAGAAATGGCCAATATTATTAATCAATTATTTACAGAGGAAATACAATGAACATCTACTATCTTCCAAACACCTCACAGGGTGTTTAATGCTTTTCCCTCACTCACCTACTCTTTCTTTCTCAGTGAGAAAACTTACATGCAAACAATTGTTATTTTCTTCTCTCTTCTTCTTACTTACTCTCATACAATGCATATATATCTATTATGGGCAACTTAAGTATGATTTTACAAATAATTAATATTCTTTAAAACAAGATATTTATTCTAATTCTCGTTAAAGAACAAAAGCACCATCACACCGGTAGCCGATGTTGGTTCCTTCCCGACCGATGTTTGTCATGTCTTGACCGATGTCGATTAAATCTTGACCGATGATGGTTATCCCCTTTCTAATTTCGGTCACTGTCAAAACTAGCAACATGTAAAAGCAATCTTATAATGAAGTAATTAAGATCCATACTATACAATTTCCCACTTGGAGATCAATTGTTTCACCGCACCGTACATCACCATCCTTGGTTCCTTTTCCTTCACCCATTTATACCTCTTCAAGTCTCAAAATTGAAGACTAACAGAAGTGGAGTGAAGCTCCAACTTCTCCCTTACCAATGGCTTCATTAGCATGTCTGTAGGCTTCTCATCCATATGGATTTTCTCTAACTTCAGTTGTCTATCCTCCAACACCTCCCTTATGAAGTGATGCCTCAACTGAATATGTTTCATTCTTGAATGAAATGTTGAGTTCTTTTCCAGATGAATCACACTCTGTTTATCACTTTGTATAATCTGTAATCCTCTTTCTCCTTACCCAACTCTTTCATGAACCTGATAATCCATATCATCTCCTTGCTAGCTTCTATAACTACAACATACTCATCCTTTGTAGTAGACAAAGACACAACCTTCTCAGAATCTCTAAATCCAGCTAAGTTCTATTCCAACTACTGTGAAAATGTATCTAGTGCTCCTCCTCCAACCATCCAAATCTCCATCCATACGTGAATCAACATAGCTCGTAAAGAAGTATTTGAATTTCCATAGCATAACTCCATGTTGGACTTCCCTCTCAAATACCTAATAATCCATTAGACTATTTTCTAATGTTCTTTACCTAGATTAGCCATAAACCTGCTCACAAATACCACTACCTATGCAATGTCCTCGGTATATTAAAAACCATGGCATACATAGGAATTCCTATTGCTGAATCATAGGGGACACGTGCCATGTACTCAACCTTCTCATGTGATGAAGGAAATTTATATTTTATCAATTTGAAGTTTCCATCCATAGGTGTACTAACAGGTTTTGAATCTTGCATGTTAAACCTTTCCAAAACCTTATTGATATAAGCCTCCTGAGACAAATACAACTTCTTGTTTTTATTGTCTCGATGAATTTGCATGCCAAGGATTTTCTTTGCAGCTCCAAAATCCTTCATTGAAAATGTGTGAGCTATCTTTCTTTAAGCTCACCAATGTCCTCGTATATACTAGATCCTGTAATCAGCATATCATCCACATATAGTAGAAAAAAACATAGCTCCCATTTTAAGGCATCTTAAAATAAACACAATGGTGAGATTCACATCTCATATAACCTTTCTCATGCATAAAACTATCAAATCTAAAATACCATTGCATTGGGGCTTGCTTGAGCCCATATAGGCTCTTTTTCATTCTACACACAAGTTTTCCTTACCCTTGACTTCATAACCAAACAAGTACTGCATATAAATCTCTTCCTCCAAATCACCATGAAGAAAATCCATCTTAAAATCAAGCTCTTATAAATGCAAATATATTGTTGCAACCAAACTTAGAACAATAAGAATAGAATTCATCTTAACTATAGGAGAAAAAATATCATCAAAGTCAATACCTACTTTCTGTGTAAATACCTTTACCAAAAGCCTTGCCTTGTACCTTTTCATTTCACCCTCTTCTTCCTTGATCCTGTAAACCCACTTGTTCTGCAGTGTTTTCTTGCCTTACTGGAAACTTGACTAAATCCCATGTCGATTTTGTTCTAAGGATTCAATCTCCTCATCCATGTCATGCTCCTGCTTACTCATGGGTATCTACCTACATTTATTCTTCAAATATTTCTGGTTCACCATTATCAGTCAATACTAAATAAGAAAAGGAAGGTGAAAATATCTTTGGAGGTCTATTTACTCTTTGGGACCTTCTCATTGTGATCCAGGGGTGTCTAGGGCATGTTACTGTGCCTATTGTTTATTCATGTAAATCTCTTTCAAGGATCGACATCAGATCACATGTAACCGACCACGGTTATGTAATCCACCAAGGTTACTCTTCTTCCTGCCGACTAACTTTGGTTGCTTTATGAACATCGTTACGGGAGTATCGACGTTGGTTCCTATAGATGACTTCTTTGAACTTGATCCTATCACCGACGCTATTTATCCTAACCGACATCGAGTTTCTTTAGAACTACTGTCAGTCTCTATGGATGTCTGTTTTAGGTCTGAAAAATTATTTTCCTTCAAATTTTCCTCAAAGCATGTTCATGTTTAGGCACCAAAACTTAATCCATGTACATTATTTTGTTTCATTCCAATCAATGTCAAAACTCCTAATAATCTTAGAATATTCTAAATCCCAAAAATGATATCCAAAATCACCAGAGTCATAACCAATGAAAGTACATCTCTTATACTTAACATCCAACTTCCTCCTAATTTTCCTATCAACATGCACAAAATCTTCTGAGCCAAAAACTCTAAGAGAAGAAAAATCTACCTCTTTTCCACACCAAGATTCTTCTATTATTCCACCATCCAAAGATGTGAAAGTCCCATGGTTAATCAAGTATACCAATATATCCACTGCTTCTACCCAAAACTTTAAAGGAAAACCGACATGTATCCTCATGCTTCTAGCATGTTCCATGATTGTCCAATTCATTCTTTCTGTAACGCCATTATCTTATAGAGTTATAAATACCATTATTTCTCTTTGTATTCCATTCTCTGAACAATAATCATTAAAATCCTTGCTGCAATACTCACCACCATTGTCAAATCTAAGGAACTTCAATTTTAAGTTTGTTTCATTTTCTACAAGGGATTTCCATCTTTTAAAAGTTTCAAAAACATTAGATTTATGCTTAATACAATATATCCATACCTTCCTTGTGGCATCATCAATGAAAGTCACATAATATTGGGATTCTCAAATAGAAGTTACCTGGGTTGGTCCCCACACATCTGAGTGTACAAGATCTAATTTATACTCCTTTGTTGACCCAACCTTGAGAAATCTCACTCTCTTCTACTTTCCAAATATGCAGTGCTCACAAAATTCAATATCTAATTGTTTCAAATCTGATAACTTACCCTTAGCCTTTAATATCTGCATTCCTTTTTCACTCATATGTCCTAGCTGATTATGCCACATGTTTGCATTTGAATCTATAGTAGATAACATAGAAAAGGAATTAGTAATATAGGTAGATAGATATAAAGTTCCTACCTTCTTACCTCTTGCCACAACAAGAGATCCCTTGGTAACCTTCCAAGAATTAGCTATGAATGTGACTGCACATCCAGATTCACCAAGTTTCCTTGAGATATTAAATTTTTTTAGGCTTGGCACATGCCTCAAATCTTTCAATACCCATAGATTTCCATTAAACGTTAGATAAAAATCACCTTTACCAATAATATTTCATGGCTCATCATCACCTAAATAAACTTGTCTAAAATCACCACAACATAATTTTTGAAATAACCGTTATTAGGGGTAGCATGGAAAGAAGCTCCAAAATCTAACACCCAAGATTCTAATTTATTATCCAAGGAGAGATTAAGGGTATCTTGCTTTACCTAACTTGCAATGTTTTTCCTCTTTACCTTTGTGTTATGTATTCTCTTTTTTTCCTTGGACCAACACTCCTTTACGTGTCCTCTCTCTCTCTCACAATTACAACAAAGTAAATCTCTGTACCTAGATCTAGATTTGCCATATCTTGACTTTGATCTCCCATTCTTCTTTCTCTTGGATGATATCTCCTTAGATTTTCCCCTTCTATAGACATTTAGATCATTTCTAGATGATGCTTCTCTTGATCATTTCTGTGTATTTACTCATTAACGATTACACTAACCACATCATCAAATTTCAAACCTTTATAACCAGTTGTTATATTACTAATAGCCATTACCAAGTTATCCCAACTATTTGGAAAAGAGAATAAGAATAAAATTTCTTTCACTTCATCATCAAACATAATTTCTACTAATTTTAATTGATTTACAATAGACCAGAAATCATTCAAATGATTAGATATAGATCCACCTTCTTGCATCTTAGAATTAAAAAAAAAAATTCATCAAATATACCTTATTCAAGCACTAGGAGTTTAATACAAATTTTCTAAATATTTCATCAACTCTATCATGGTTTTTGCATCTGTAAAATTTGAAGCCACTAATGCTTCCAAGCTCAATCTTATAGATCCTATAGCATTTTTGCCAATAACCTTCCATTCTTCATCAGTCATCGTGCTCGGATGTCCATGCTCATCCAACAGTAAGTATAGATATTTATGATACAAATAATCCTCCACCATCTTCTATAGTTGATAATTATGACTACCAAATTTATCTACCTCATATTACTACGAGGGTTCATTTTAAGAGACCTCCTAGAAATCGGAGGTGGAGAATACCTGGCGAATATCCCCGGAACCGGTTTCACGGGAAGGCGAATTTTTTGGGGGTTATATGAAAAATTTACTTTGATTATCAAGCAACCACGGACGAGAAGCTGCCTAGGAGCAGACGCGACGGGAGATTTTGCTGTCGCGCGTCAAGTAAATGCAATGTCGCGCGTCAATAGACCTTAGTGTCGCGCGTCAATAGACCTTAGTGCCGCCGCGTCCCTATTGGCCTGTTGCGGCGTCACCGAAATCGTCGACAGCACCCTCGGTGGCGCCGTCAATAGGTCTATCGACGCTGGCGTCACTAAAATCTATCGGCACGCCATACACTAAATCTATCAACGCTTACATTTGCATTTACTTGACGTTGCGACAACAAAATCTTCCGTCGCGCAGCGGGCTCCTCCGACCTCTGCTCTCATCAAATCTACTCGCGCATCAACAAACTCTTTGTCGTATAATATCTGTTGTACCTCCTTGTCGCGCGTCAATAGGCCTTAGTGGCGCGTCAAAAGGCCTTAGTGACGCGCGTCAACAGACCTTAGTGACGCGCGTCACTAAGGCCTATTGACGCCATTAAGGCCTATTGACGCGCGACATGATATTTGCTGTCGCGCGTCAATAGACCTTAGTGACGCGCGTCACTAAGGCCTATTGACGCGCGACATTAAGGCCTTAGTGACGCCGTCACTAAGGCCTATTGACGCGTCAACAGGCCTTAGTGACGCGCGTCAATAGGCCTTAATGTCGCGCGTCAATAGGCCTTAATGACGCGCGACAGCAAATATCATGTCGTGCGTCTGCAACCTCTGCCCTCTTCTTGCTCATCGAAAAAACTCCATGTCGCTCGTCAACAAAATCTTTGTCATGCATCTACTATGCGTCAATATCTACAGTATCTCCTTGTCTGCAAACCCTCCTTGTCGCGCATCAATAACTTACCCCCTTGTCGCGCGTCTATAATATGGGATATATCATATTGTTGAAAAATGTGAAGTAGAAGTGTTCTACCTGGCGAATAATATAGGTTTATATAGGGGATATTTTTCAAGGGGTAGGCGAAGCCGACCCCTAAAAAAAATTAAAGTGTAATTTTTAGGCGAACAGGTCACTGGCCCGTGCCAAAAAATTCGCCTTTTCAAAATTTTCAAAAATGGAATATTCGCCATATTACGAATATTCGCCACTAAAATTATCCCTGATTTACTATCTTCTTCCATTGTTTCTCTCCCACTCAATCGAAAACCCTCTCGGAGTAAATCCTATCAACACACAAAACCTCCAAAGAAAATATTTCATACCGATTTTTGGGTTAAACCATATAATAGTGTTACACGATCTATAATCGATAAAGCATACAAACAATGAATGTAGAAATAACCAGAAGATAAAATAAACAAGAGAAAGATTACACCAGATTTAATGTGGTTGACCTAGTGTGGATACATCTACTAAGAAATGGCCAATATTTTTATTCAGTTCTTTATAGAGGAAATAAAATAAATATATACTTTCTTCCAAACACCTCATAGGGTGTTTAATGATTTTCCCTCACTCAGCTACTTTTTCTTTCTCACCAAGAAAACTTACATGCAAACAATTGCTATTTTCTTATCTCTTCTTCTTACTTATGCTCATACAATGCATATATATCTATTATGGGTTACTTAAATATCATTTTACAAATAATAAATCATCTTTAAAACAAAATATTTATTCTAATTCTTGTTAATGAACAAAATCACCGTCGCATAGGTAGCCGATTTCGGTTCCTTCCGACCGATGTTGTTTATACCCTAATCAATGCCAGTCATCCCCGATCGATGCCAGTCCACCAAAACCAAAAACATGTAAAAGCAATCTTCTAGTGAAGCAATTAAGCTCCATACTCAATAGGAATCTATGTAGTAAATTAGGATTTGCAAGAAAATAATCATTGATTGAGATACTCATTATGACCAAATCCTAGGATGACAAGTAATGAATGAAGAACCTATAATTTTGAATGATGTATTCGGGTTGACCAAAATGATTAACTAAAATAAGTAATATGGGTAGTTAATATTATAAAGAACGACATGTAAATACAATAAATAAATGTAGTAAATAAATAAGGAAATGACCCAAACAACTAATCTAATAAAAGTAGAAACATTAATATGAAAGAGAAGTATCGAAATGAATTAGCTGATTATAAGAGCTCACTGGAATGTGTCATAAAATAAATAGAATAATATGGAAGAATGAATGAATGTGTAGGGATCCTAAAAATGACAAATGTGGACTGATTCTCTGGATTGGGGCGCCTATAAAAGGACTTAGGAACCTATGGGCACTCTATTTTACAGAATGGGCTCCTTGGTCTACATAAAAGATTTAGAACTAGGTTTCATAGGTATAATAGGTGGTCAAAAACCCTTTCGTGTGTTGAATCATATTCATGCACTATACCATGTGTCACTGATAATCCAAGATGAATAGAAGGCATTCCAAGAAGCATACAAGAAGTATCAAAACCCTAAAAAAGAATAATGTAAATGAATGGGTCAGATTGACCTCAACTGCCATAATAGTGGGCTTACTAACTGAGTGTTGCACTACATTTTAGACCCAAATATAGTTATGGTGTGTGTGTATCATATGCCCTAGGTTATCTTATACCATTCACACTTTGTGAAGTAGCGAGAAATAACTAGATGTAGATTGTAGTAGAATGGTGCATGAAATAGAATAGAATCTCTCCCCCTATGCTTGTGTGATGTAGATGAACTGGCCTTTTCCTTGTGATGGAGCTAATGGATGCAAATGATATCTAAATGGATGATAGTAGTGACTAGTGTTTGGTCCCTCATTATGTTCTCCTAACTTTATATTTATAGGGTTATCTTGATCTAATTTTTAATTAAACTTGAAAATGCTGACCACAAAAAAGATAAGAAGCTAAAATGGATAGAAAGTTCAAAAAGGATTGGAGCACCCCTGGTGGGACTAGGGCACACATGGGCAGCCCAGTACTAGATTGGGAACCCTAATCAAGTCTTAAATAACGTGAAATGACAAATTTTGACTAGGCATGCAGTGCAAGAGTTCGGGAATGAAAAAAAAGTAAGATGGCCAAAAATGGGGGTTAATTAGTACTTTATTCATTCAAGAACCTTCTAAATAGTAGTATGATATTGGGACTATATAATGTCTAATTTACATTATTTTGTGACAACATACTACGATAAAATAGATATAGAAGTGAAAAATAAGATCTAGCATGCAAATTACAAGGATAGGAGATAAGAGAAAAGAATGACTTAGCTTGTATCAAAATATTTAAGATGATTATGGATTGGGAAATAGGCTAAGAAGGATGGATCTAGACTTAGTAGGATTTTTATAAAAACTAGGATCTGAGACTTCCCAGATCGGAGCACCCATAAGATGACATGATCACCCGGGTGCTAGTTTTTATTTGGGAACTAGTTTCCTTACACAAACTCTATCTCTATCTTTTCATGGTTTTAACCTAGTTCCTTAGGTTATTTTTCATGCTTTATATCTATTGTAGGTATTTATGTATCTTAATTGTTCCTAAAAAAATAATCATAGGTACATGTAAAAATCTCAATAAAATATTAGATGGAATAAATAATGCATATAATTGAGTCGACTAACCTCATAGTCACCCCAATGTGATATTCACCAAGCGTTGTACTACATTTTAGACTTTATGTAGTTCTTTTGAGTGTGTTCTTTGAATTATGTCCCTTGAAGATAGGTTTCCCTTTTTTCAGTTACACCAAGCTAGAGGGATACAACCAATTTTTTCCCAAGATGAATGTGTGAGATGGAATTCAAAATAATCCCTCCCAAAGCGATGAATAATGCATCCTAAATGCATTCCTTGAATATTTCTTCTTTCCTAAGTGATAGATAGACTTAAGTATTAGATCTATTTTCTCATACCCTAATAATAATGAGTAAGTCGTGTATATATATGATTACCTTGTTTGAATATCATCATTAACAATAAGAAAATATGACCCAAAATAATAAGAAAAACTTTAGAAAAGGTACCAAATGGTATAGCAATTCAAAATAAGGAAAAGGACGGAAGGGGGCATAAACACCCAATGAGTAAAATAGTGCACTGGGAACTCCTGTCCCTAATGGGTGGTAATGTCTGAGATTTTTAGAAGATGTAATGGTCAATAAAAGGCTGAGTCATATTTCACCTAGTTTCTAAAATTAAAGTGGACATTCCATAAATGAAAATAAAAAAGAGTATGGGGAAGATAAAAGAAATGAAAGAGTAAAATAAGTTTTGTTAATATCTAGTATTCTTGCTTGGTAATCATGTATATAATGAAATACTTAGAGGTATGATGTAAGTAGAAAGTGTATGATTTCATGACTAAATTTTCCCCCACTTTATGCTGGTGAATGAATATTTGGTAGCATAAATTAGATAAGAAGAGCATATATTATGGAGATCCGAAGATAATTTATAACCAATAACATGTTGAACAAGAATTATACTTGATATCATATCAAACAAAGATAGTAAAATGTGTATCATGATTCTTGGAATCTATAGGAAGATAAGGATCCTAGGGGTGACCTCGTGTGCATAATATAAGTGATATATGTGTGTGTACCTTGGACGTTTCCTTTTCGAAGTGTCGTTATGTTTGAGATTACTTCTTTGTTACATTTGTGTTCTGTTGTTTTTTGAAATAAGATAGAACCTGCAAAAGAACATAAGTGTAGTCAATGTTCATAATAAATTAAATTAAACTTTAAATTAGTAAATGTTAAACTAGAAATGATTATTTAAAAAAAGTGTATCAAAGATAGATTACACATGTGTCTTTGTGAGAAGAGAGAATTTTTTCTATGTGTTTGCTTATTTAAATATGGTTGGAATAGTATGAAGGATTTAGATGTCTTGTTTCTAAACTTAGGATTTGAGAGTCCTATCACTAAATTGATGATCTGGGCATCTTATCGCCAAGGGAATAGTAAAGGGAAGGTATAGGATTTTCCCTCCAACTGGTAACACTTCCCTACAAATAAGTGACACAAAAATGATCACAACCCCAATTAAAACTTGCCATAGGTGACACATTATTCCATAAATATCATTGTAATGCATATGCTCTAGGTGCCACTTCCTTATTTTGTATGAGAAAATAAAGAAATTCATTTCCTTGTAACTTTTCAGTGATTTTGTTCCTATTCAAGGTATAATTGATTGAAATATGTAACTAATTTTATACTACCGTAATTAGATAAAACTATCATTGGAGACCATCAATCATGAAGTGTTCCCATTTACGCCCTAGGACATGATCATATAAGTGGAACACTAATGCCCATCATTCCTATCAGATTTGGTAACTTTGTTAACGTACTAAATTTTGGTTCAAGTCTTATTATGAACCTATTTATCAACTCTTATTTATCCTAATTTTACATTTTGTCAATATGTATCGTTATTTGTACTACCGAGAGGGTAAAATAGTCACCTAATGATTTACCCCACTCATTTTTAGTGCCTGAGATTATTCAAGGTGAGCATGTCCCAAATGAGAAAAGATGAAACTAATGTGTATATATAAAATACAACTCTTGTAGGGGAATAGGGAATACAAATGGTCACAACCATGACATATGAAAATAATGGGAAAATGTTGTCCAATAGTGTTATTCACAAACAAAAATACATTATGTAATAGAAACAAGTCATAATACACATTAAAATTGCCAAATAAATAGCGAGTAGTTGGTTGAATACATGGACACCACTCATGATGTCACAAGACACTCAAATCATTCAAGATAGTACAAGAAAAAAATCAATGATTATAGGGAATATCCCACAAAAATGACAGCTTAAGAGATAAGTAAATAAGACAAGAGATAAGAAAATAAGAGAACCATGATTGGAAGTATGCACGGAAGACAAATGCTACACATAAAATACGTGTTAGCATGTTACAATAATTTATAGTATGCCACAATATATACAACAGATAAATAGGAATGAAAGTAGTAAAATTTGCGGTAACATAAATAATGTTGAAACATCGGGAGTGACAAGGAAATAAAAAACATAAGGAGAAGACAAGGAAGGGGTGCGACCTCAACAAGACTAATCATTATTTTAAGGAAGAGTGTTGAGCCATCAAGTCCTTACTCGCAAAGTAATCATCTTCAGCACTAACTACTCCACCGATAACACACGTTGAGGTCAAAGATGAAGAAGATGAAATTGTAGATGTTGAAAAGATGTGATTATTTCCACCTCACAAGTCAAGAATATGGATGAGAAGGAAATGCTATTTCACTCCAAAATTTGGGTAAATAGTAAGCCTATGCATTTTATTCTTGATAGTGGAAGTCAAAATAATTTAATTTTTGTTAATGTTGTGAAAAGTTTGAACCTTCCTATAAATTCACATCCCTAGCCATATAGTATCGGGTGGTTGAACCCAAGAAGATATCTCCATGTCACACAATAATGTCTCCTCATATATGCAATCAAACCCTTCCATGATGAATTCTTATGTGATGTTGTTCCATTGGATGTTTGTGATGTCACTGGGCCAGCCACTCATGTGGAAAAGACATGGAATCTACGAGTCAATACCTTGAAGGGTTGCCATTAAAATTTGGATTCAACACTATCGAGATACTTGAGGTAATTTCCCAAACTTGGTTTCCTCCATCAATTTCAAGAAATGTAAAAATTTAGTAGAGAAGACAAACTAGTTCATGATCTTGATGATCGGTCCAAAAAAATACCATGAAATTTGTTGCATTCAATTTTAAAAACATTAAATTCATTAAAATAATAAGATGGACCAAATCATAGCTAAGTATGATGATCTATTCTAGTCACCCATAGGAGTGCCACTTTAGTGTGAGGTAAAACATGTTATTGATTTGGTCCCAAAATTTCCTTTACCCAACAACCCTATGTATCACAAGTCATTCCTTAAAAATTACGAGATCGAGAGGAAACTCTAATAATTTATTAAAAATAGACACATTAGACCAATCTATTCACCCCGTGGAATTATAATTATCTTGGTACTAAATAAATATGGAACAAGGAGACATTTCATTGACTATAAATCCTTGAACCAACTCTACAAAGTGTAAAATTCTTCACGAATCACCAAATTTGATCTCAAGTGTGGCTATCACCACATTCCCATCAATCCCAATGATGTATGGAAGATTGAATTTATGTCATGGGAAGGTTTGGTCAACTGGTTGGCCATGGCCTTTAGAATAACTAATGCTCCTACAACATTCATGAGGATGATGGATGAAATCCGTGGCCCTACAAAAATTCATTTATGGTTTTCTATTTAGATGATATTGTTGATCTAATTTTTTTGGTCCTTTTCAAGTTAATGAATTAGTACTAATTTTTTTTAAATAACCTCAACATGTGAGGGTTTAAGGTACCTCAAATGTGCTTTGATGGATATGGGTGCAAAGTAGATGACCTCACTACAAATCTAATGAACTTGCAAAACAAATGCAACTAAGAGGAAAAAAATTTAGATAATATATTGGGGGTCTCCCAATGAAGTCATCTCTAAGAAGCGTTAACTTCCTTGGTGGATGTCAACCCGTGTGTTTGATAAGATATGATAATAAAGAAAGGATAATATGCAGAATCTGAGCCACACAGAAACTAAAAATGTAGAAATGTAAGGAAAATACAAATATGATCTTAAATTGGCATAAAATAAATTTACCTGGTAGGGTTGATAGTGACTAGGATGTAGAAAGAATAGATTTAGTGTAATAGAGAAGAAGGAAAACATATTTGAGGATTAGAGAAAGAAACAATTTATAGGAAGACACTACGAAAGGATCTAGAGACAAAGTAAGTAATAACAAAGGGTTGGGTCGATGGTGACATAGGAGGAATGATGGTGACCTAGACAAATGCAAAGTAAGGACGAATGGAAAAGGATTTGAATAAGAATACCTACAAGAAAAATGGATGGAATAATAGGTTGAGGGTAAAATTCTAACATGTAGCTAGACCTATAAGAAGTTAGATGCAAACAATACAATGATAATATGATAATAATTGAATAAAACACCACAAAATGATGATAATCTCATTAAAGATGTTCACGAGTGATGCAAGACATGTTGGAAGGAGATCCAAGAGGTTGGTAACTAATGCAAGGATGCTCATGCGAGAAAAAGTTCACAATTCATAAGAAAGCTTGGATGTTTTCATGCATGCATTGGGAAGAAGAGGTGAATATAATCTTATAAGGTCTATGACAACCCGTCTGGGTCAATGAAAAATATGGGAACCCATTCCTTGGAATGTAAAATCACATATTTACTCGATATATGGGGCTTTTAGGGAACGGGGTGAGTTTTTAAAAGTATGATGATGGGTAAGGGTTATTTAGGGAAGTTTCATGTGTAGGTAGGACATAAATATGGGTAGGATAAAATCTAGAAAAAGCATAGGGATGTGGATTTAAGTGGTTAGGGACAAAAGCATCCCAAATAAAGCCAATTAGAGGTAATTAGAAAATAAGGAGATATAAAATCTAATTATGGGAGATGATAGATAATTAGGGGTAACTAGATAATTTAGGTTAATTAAAAAGAATTAAAGGTGATGGGATAATAGATGGTCATTTAAATAAATGAAGGGGATGATTTAAATTAAGGGGGTCTAGCTAGGACCATGGTTAAAAATGCACACACGGCAATCGAGGGTAGTGATACCAAATTTTGGTGTCTACATTTTCCCCTTTTATCGTGTGGTTTGCATTAGTAAATCATGAGACAAAAATATGAGAGATAAAGACTAAGATAAAAAAATGGAAGATATATGATGAGCTCCCCCTCAAACAATGGATCGAAGAATGGAAATGGGAATCGATTTTGAGTTTAATTGAGGTAGATGTTGAAGGGCAGGTAGGAGAATAAATATGGGTAAAATGATAAAGTGAGGCAATATTCCCCAAACAAGAAGGATTTATGCAACAATAGAACCTATGGCAGCAATTCGATATCACGTGAGAAGGGAGAAAAGGACAGTCTCAATAGAGATGGAGGAAATGATCTGCAAACCAATGAGTGTGTGAAAATCAATGTGAAATGGAGGGAAAACAATGGGAAACATCTTAAATGGATGTGAGCCATGAGGACCAATGGGTCATAGGTAGAAATCAAACTATGTGTAACGAAATGATAAAATAATGTGAAATCATTCATACATGAGGAATCGATTGAAAGGTATGTGTTCATAAAGGACAATAATGGGAGTAATGGTGCCTAGTGAAGGGCACATAGAAATGGCTGAAAATTAAAATAAAATATGAAAAAGTGATGATATAAAATGCCCCAAGGGGAGTAAGTATGGCCACAAAGGTGGACTTGAGACAAGATGAGATGATGAGATGGCACCCTAGAAAAAGAGCACAAAATAGAGGAGGAGAGAATAATGGTACCCCAATAAAGGGTGCGATAATGAATAAGGAGGAAAAATATAAGAAAATGAGTAATGGTGACCTAAAGGGAACAAAAATATGGTGACACAAGTGGAATTAATATGAGGTAGATTGGATAATATTTGATGAGATAAATAAGGTGTAATCGGATGATAGATGAAACAATATAGGAGATGAGATAGTATATATTTGATAAAGCTTGATGTGACCAAAGGGTATAAATGAGGCTATGTCATATCAAGGAGCATGCGTGAAAACAATTCCAACAACCACATCATAGGTAAATAAGAAAGGGACCCAAGGTAACACAAGGCACATGCGACCAAAACAAATGTCGAGGACATAACCAACAAAGAGTTAGCTATATCAAAAGACCATGAGTGAGATATGGATTAAAGGAAATCCTAAAGATAATTTCAAAATGAAAAAGGGGTTTATGATGTAACTTGTACGTGGGAAGAGGTTTCTCCATAAGTGATGTTCGTTGAATCTATGACCCGCTTTTGGGAAGGGAAAGAGCAAACTATTAACACAGAAGAAAGATGATTAATGCAAGAAGATTTTTTAGGATGCTGATAAAATGGAAGGTTGATCAATGTGGGAAGTCTTTAATTACATGATATAAAAGATTATCCATCCTTCAAGGATATGGTCTACTTTATACCAGATATCCGTCCTTTGAGGGATCGATCTATTGATTTGATTTGATGATTTTCTTTATACGAATAGTTTTCCTTCAAAGGAGCAGTCTCTTTTTATAACTTTTGACTTTTAATGAGAGCATCCATAAATTTTGATTTTCAACATGGGGAGAGCTAGGAATAGCTAGGTAAACCACTTAGGAGGGGATAATTAACGTAAAAAGATGCCCTTGCATCCGTTGCATGGTTCTAAGAGGTAAACAAGAGGGTGATGGATGTAATGGTCGCGTAGTTCTCACCAAAAAGGGAGAAACTATCCATAAGGAAAAATTCTAGGGAAAGAGCCATGGTGCCCATATTTAAGGTCATGTCAAGGAAAGTAATGATATACCACATAGTTACAAATCATTATAATGATAGATGGAAGAGGCTAAGGATGGATAAATGATCTAAGGATACGACTAAGTGCTCACTAGTAGACATGCTAATAATATAATGATCGCAAGTGCAATGCGTTAAGTAGTTCCACTTCTGGTTTACTATCAAGGGTGGCCAAATGATAGACTCCCAACCCATACTTATTTGTGACAATGTATGGTCCAATCGAGTTGGGGAAAACTTTACACATTGGACCCTTTCTACGGTAGTAATGTTCTGATTTGAGGATAAGGTCATCGACATTAAAGTCATGTTCAATATAGGATGATATCTTACGAAGGATGGGATATGATGATATAGATGAGAGGATATAAAATATATGTTATACATTTGATGAATCAAAAACATACATCCCCAATGAGATGAATAGATGGTCCCCAAGAGAGGGAAAAATATAACCACAACAGTTGATTTATGATGAGAATGAATGTGTAGTGCCCACATTTCTATAGCTTCAATTATCTCGTTGATTTCTTTCTTCATAGACATGTTCTCACCAGGATTGGATATATGTTGGACAATATGTTATGATATTTGACCTTCTTGGACATGGATGCATATTTGGGCGCGTAGCACCAATTTGACTCTATTAGCATGTTGTTATTTTTCATTTGATGTTGTGGACATTAGCTTATGACGATGTTGTTTAGACCTAATTGAGATATGTTAAATGTTTAGTTTAGTCGCATGTTGGATTATATGGATGTATGTCACTTTTATTTATCTTTATGGCTAATTCATGGGATATTGTGTGTAATTATGCATGTTGTCGCATTTTCGATTCTAGGATGATGATGTGCTAGCATAGACTTCATTGAGCGCTTATTTATAGTGGATTTACATTGTATCATACAGAGTGCGTTTAATGTGTGCAATGAGTGTGCAGGTGACAGGTCATAGGAGAACGTGGGTTTCAGGGTAGTTACACAAATTTTGCACAAGCGACCCATGGGGCTAAGTCCTAACCATGTTAATTGCATGAGGCCTTAGTATTAGATTTCATTATTTTGGGCACCATGAGTGACCCTCTTTGTAATGTAGTATGTCATGTAAAATTAATCTTGTTTAGGATGTTTTATTTTGTTAAGTAAACTTGGTTTGGGAACTTAATGGTCCCCACTTGTTTTAAGTTTTGTGTTTGGGTAATGGTGTTTTAATTAGAGGATAATAGGGTCACATGTGAACCCTTGGGTGGGCCCCACATCCTCTACACTTGTGCCCAAATGTGCCAAACCCGAAATTTGGCTATTTTAGGCATTTTAAGTGACCCCTTTTAAGTTTGGGAGTTCACTTAGCATGAAAATAGGCCCTTGGACCCTACCTAATAGGTAGGGGGCTTAATTCCAAGGCATAAAGAGGATTTCCCTCTCATTTTTCCTCCCTTTGGTCACATCCATGTAAGGTGGATTGGTATGTGTGTTTTGTAGAAAGTTGCACAATCTTGTTTTATTTTCATTTTGGGCATTTTGGGAAGGGAGTGTTAAAAGTTAGTTTATCTCTTTCTTCTTTTTATTTTGGGAATCTTTGACTTGGAGGGAAGAGAGGGGTGACACATGTCACACCCTCATTGGTGAGGAAATTTATTGGCTTCTCTTCAAATTCTCCCTCATGGGGAAGAAATGGGACTTTTTTTTGGCTTTTTCTTGGTGCTTGGAGATTTTGGAGCTAGAGCTTTCTTGGATAAGGAAGTGGAAAAGCTAGAGTGTTGGAGAGATTTTTGAGGTAGGCTCCTTGAGTTCATTTCATACTTTATAGTGTGTTAGATGCTTAGTCTTGTTTCATTTAAAATGTATGCCTTGTTTCTTGTTTGTGCCTTTTGTTGAGTATGCTTGTGGTGTTTTATTTTTCTCCATCCATCATATGGCATTATGGATTTTGGAGTATGTGGGGGAAGAGAGAGGGATTTTCCTCTCAAACCTCATGGCTTGATGGGAAAGCCATATAGGATCTTTTTACTCCCCTCATATGGTTTAAGGTGGGGAAGGTGGTTCATATGGTTTGAACATCCTTCCCCATTCTTGGAGAGGAAACCCAATGGGTTTGAAAATCTTCCCAAGAAGGATTTTGGTGGATGGATGGAGAAATAAGGAGGTTGTGGAGATTATTGTTTATGTGCTCCAATGTTGGACCACACTTTTGGCACTTGGATATCTCTTTTCTCTTCCCCATTTTGGATGGAGAACATGGTTTCTCCCCTTTCCTTCCTTTGCAAAATTTTGGTGTTCTTCTTAGTGTTAGGAATGTCTTGAATGTGAAAAGTTTATTGTTTTGTCTCCCTTAAATCTTGTGGAAAAATTTGTGGAAGCTATCTCTCTCTCCATGGGCTTGTGGGAGGCTAACATGTCTTCGAACCTTGGAAAGGCATGTAATGATGCCTAAAGGTTGGGTGGTAAATAATATTTTTCTCCTTGTGTTGGTTCTTTGAGAGCATTGGAGTTGGAGATCATGTGGTGGAAATTTGAAGTCTCTTGTCAACTTGGATTCTATTTTCCTCCTTTTATGGACATAATTCTCAATATATCTTGAAGAGTATGGCTATGTGGAAGTATTAATTTCCTTGTAAAAATTATCCTCTTTATATTTAACATTATTTGTAAACGTGAGTAATGATTGCTTGAGCAATCCATCTCTTCAATCTTGTAAAGAGGATTGTAATAAGGTTCATTGAGTGTTTCACATAAATTTTAAACATGTTAGATTAGTGTGCTTAAGCCATTGGAAAATAAACCTTGTAAGAGAATTATTTACTTGATTATGTAATGATTGAAAACTCCATTTTGAGGGAAAGTAGATTATTGGAAATGAATTATTGAATTAGTTGATTTCTTTAAATACGAATTTGTTGTAACTCCATTTTGAAGGGAAGTTGATCTATGGAAATATTTCTATCCTTGATATATGTTTCCTTCTTGTAAAATGTTATAACATGATTGCATGTAAAAATAAATACCAACCTTGAAATGCATTTCTTCTTTTTTAAAATTTTTTTTTAGTGAAATAGAATGCAACTACATTTTGCTCATACAAAGAAAATTGTTGTTCAATGAATACCTTATTGTAATGCCTAGAATATATTATATCATATAATATATTTTATAATTAAAATATTTAATGTGTGAATTTATATCATTGTGATTTTATTATATAACTTACCAGGGGTAAGTTGAGTTGTGATAATATTTCGCAATATAAGATATTATATATATATATATATATATATATATAATATCCATATTATATATATCTATATAATACTTTTAACCCATAATAACCATTTGTTTTTTTTTAGAATGTAAATCTAAAAATGAAAATTAAACATGGAATAAAATTCGATGAGGAATATTTTCTTTTATTTAATTTTTTTAAAAAAAAAAATTTCCTTTTGCAAATTAACCTTCGGTGGGAAAGATTGGTGAGAAATTAGTTGGGGTTCAACCCCAACACCACGCATAACTCCTGGATCTTCCTCCACACCACTACTTGTACCACTACTTCCCCAAAGAAACCCAACCTACATGACTCCCTCCGCCTCCTACACCGCCCATGCTTCCTTCTTCCCTCCACCTCTCCCCAGTAGCCAACCCCTCACCACCGCCTCTCTCTACCCATGGCCTTCCCATGCATCTCCTCTCTCCACACCACCCCAACCCTATGCACAAACATCTCCTTGTGCACCCACCTCCAAAACCCTCACCCACGTCCTCTCCCCATGAAGAAATATGAACCGCATCCAAACCGCCGCCTCTCTCTAAAAAAAAGCTGGCCACACCCAGGATCTCCAATGGAATTTACATATAAAAATTGGTTTTATGGTTTTGCATCTCACAAACAAATACAATAAGGATGAATCAAACTCCATATCCCCTCCTCCACCTGCAAGAAGAAACAAAAAATGAGAGAAAATGATATGGAAAAGAAAAGAAAAGAGATAAAGATGCATTAGGGAAAACTTAGGGCAGATTTAAAATCAATGGTCAAGATTTGTTCTATCCTAGCGATGTCATTCAACCCTAAATTTATTTTAAGTCGTGATCATTTCATGGGAATGTAAAAATAACTTTTGTGGTGTGTGTGGGTAAATAAATAAACATAAGGGAAAATTAATAAAACTCAAAGGGGGTGTAGAAAATTTGAGATGACCATTGTACATTAACAAAAAAGTAAATAAATGAATCACTTAGGGAAAAAATTTTATTTAATTTCAAACAAAATTATAAATGAATATAAAATAAATTTTAAGAGGATTACGGTAAAACACATATGTTAAGTAATCATCAACTTTAAAAAATATATTTCCACAAATTTTTAGTCATGCTTGGGGCGTGTTTTCGATGTCTTGGGGCGGGGCATTACGAATGGTCCCCAAGAGAGGGATAAATATTGCCACAAACATGGACTAAGGATGATATGATGAATTGGATGAGATAGATACAGTGGAAACTATGCGCTACCTTTCAAAAGTGAGAAAAGTTAAAAACATGCATCTTTAACGAGATGAATAAATGGGATATATAAGATGAGAGGAGATGGAAAATATGTGCTACCTTTCAAAAGTAAGGAAGTGAGAAAAATACACATCCCTAACGATACAAATAGATGGCCAAAAATGGAATTAGGATGAAAAGATGGTAGTGCCCTAAAATATGCAAAAATATGTCTAAAAAGGTGGACTTTGATGAAAATACGACACCAAAAAAGAAACACAAATATGGCCACAAAGGTGGACTTTGGATGAGAAAAATTTAAATAAAATTAGATGAGATTAAAAAGGTCATAAAATATGCGCAACACCTTGGAAATGAGGAAGCAAGAAATATGCATCTTAAGAGATGAGAAAATGGCCACAAAAGATGGAATTAGAATGAAAAATATGGAAATATGGTGCCCCAAAAGAGGTAAAAATATGGCCACAAAGGTGGACTTAGGATGAAAAATATGGTGCCCCAAAAGAGGCACAAATATGGCCACAACGGTGGACTTCAATGAAAAAAAGGTTCCCCAAAAGAGTCACAAATATGGCCACAAATGTGGGCTTAGGATGAAAAATAAATGTGCCCTAAAAGAGGCACAAATATGGCCACAAAGGTATACTTAGGATGAAAAATATGGTAAATAGGCTGGTGATGTGGATAGGATGTGTAAGATTGGATGAGATGGGTTGGATAAGATAAGATAATGTCAAGGATTAATACCTAAGCGAGACCGATCCTAGAATGAAGTCCCCTAGCGTCAAGGGAGATATGTGGATAATATATGTGGATGAGGAAGAGGATGCAAAATGATCAATAACAAGGGGAGGATGTTCCCCCAGCAAAAGAGATCATGTTGGTCAACTAAGATGTAGATGAGCTAGTGGATGTCAAAGGATATTAGATGGGGTCGTTTAGAAGGAATATCGATGATAACCATGGATTTGAATTAGATAGATGGTTGGGAATCATAGGGATGATCAAAAAGACAAAAACATTGATGAAGAAGGGATGACCTTTTGTAGGAGGAGTGATATGTGAAGGAGAGGTGATAGTGGAGGATGTGGATGAAGGAGGATACTTAGTAATTTTGATGGATGGGGATGTAGGAATAGGAGTTAGATTGGTTATGGTGGATGGAGAAGGATGTCTTATCTGAATGAGGAAGTCATATTTCTCAATAAGATCATGGAAAATAGTCTGAAAGGCCTTACAATGCTCAACGTCATGACCTAGGGTACGATGATAGGCACATATAAGATTGGGGTTGAACCATGATGGTTTCTTATTATGAGGATAAAAATGTTTAATGGGAGGAAGCATAATGGAAGATATTCAGATTAAGTGTTGAAGGGTATCTGTGTAGGACCCAATTGAAGTGTTGGTAGGAAGAAAACTCTTGTGGGTTTTGATAGCATATTTTGACTTGGATTTAGGGGAAGAGTGGATGTAGATTGTATGGGTAATTTTGATGTCTTATAATATGAATCAAATTTTGGAGGAGGATTATATTGTTTGGATTTGGTTTTATCATTGGGAGATGTCTTAAATAAAGGGCCTATCTCTAAAAGAGATGGGGGTGCTCCTAGGATGGATGTTGTAACATTGGATTGCTTTGAGAAGAGGGAAAACCTAACTTCTTACGAGGATGCATAAGATACCTTTGGGGATTTTTACCAAGAGTATTATATTTTTATCGAGAAGATTTATCCTTGGTAGGGATGACAATAATATTAATTGATCGATCCGAATGTTGTGTGGTTGGTATTGGTGGAGGAGGTTTGATAATGTCTAAAGAAGGTGTAGAAGTGTTTGATTGTGAGGATGGTATGGTAGGATCATTTGAAACTAAGGTGAGTTGGAATGCTTTCAAGAACTCTTCAAAAGATGAAAAATATGTAGGAGAATAAGATGAAGACAATGTAGTTATGATATTTGATGTGATTGGTATAGGAAGAAATAAGGAAAGAGGAAATTTGATTGATTTTATGGATGGTATAATTGTTAAGTGCGGGATGTATGTAGGTGAGGTAGTAGGTATGACCAAATCCAATGAAGTGGATGTGATAAGGGATGAATTAGATGAAGGTACAAGATCAAAGGTGGGTGTGGATGTGGATTTGTATGGGGAAAAGGGTTTTTGTATGATGCAATTGATGAGGTCTATGCGAGATATGGATGATTTAGGTTTTGGACGGAGTTAATGTGGAAATAATAGATGTTAGACTATTAAGTGTATAAGATTGAGATAAAATAGGTGATGTGGCCATGGGAAAATATGTGGGTATATGTGATGAAGATGTCAAGGTAGATGTAAGTGAGTTTGTTGATGGGGTAGATATAGGGGTAATTGGGATTGATGGAGAGATAGGTATAATTGGGATGTGTATGGGTGATATAATGATTGGTGTGTTTGATATGGATAAGGGGTTAGGTATGATAGGTTGGGTTATGATAGATGTAGTCAATGTGGATGTGGTAAAGGTAGGAATAGATGTAGATGTAGGAAAAATGGTGGAATTTAATGTGATAGGTGTGGTAGAAGTTGTAGGCACAATGTCTAAGGTATGAATAAATGATGAGGTAGACAAGATATGTAAGGATTGATAATTTTTATGTAAAGTATTTATTGCATAAGGATTGGATGTGTAATATGTGGAAGGTAGAAATTGATTTGTTGGTGGTGGATTAGGAAAGGGTTGTCTGAAGATGTCAAGGGATTGGTTGTGAGATGAGGCAGGATTTTCTATCTAAATATCCCCCTAATTTATAATTTGTTGAACATGGTATTTAAAAGAATGACACTTTTCAATTTCATGACCTATGACTTGATGATATTTACAATAATGAACCTCATGATACCAAGCAGGTTTGGGGTGTAAGTTTTCAATAGGTCGGATGGGAGGAAGTATGAGGAGGTGAGCTACCATCAACTTATCAAAGATTGAACTATAAGATTACCCCAAAGTGGCATAATTTGGAGATGGTATAAAAGCTTCATGTGAAGGTACCTTGTAAGAGGTAGATGGTTGTGGCAACACAACATGATAAGTGGATGGATAAGGATGTAAAGAATCTTGAGGGTATGTTAAAGCTAAAGGAACTATTTGATAGGATGGAATATAACTAAGGGGTAGGGATTAAGAAGGAATGTGACGAGATGTGATAGGTTATGATAATGATTGTTGAGATTGAATATATTATTGTGATATAGGGGTATTTTATTGTTGATTGTTGGGAGATTGAGATATTTGGATAGGAAGTCTAGTGATAATATAGGATGAAGTAGGGATAGTGTTGATATTAACTAATGGGGTGGAATAGATTCCACCAATTGAGTGGATTAATAATATTGAGAGACTGTGCGATATCTATGAAATATGAAGTCATATATGGGGATAAAAGGAGGCCTAGGAGATTATAAAGGAGAAACAAATGGAGGTGTGACTAGTTGGGTAATATACGATGGGAGATAGGAGATTCAGTTTTGAAAGGGGGATCAATTAGGATGACATGGTCTTGACAAGGTTAAGAGATCCAATGTGGAATATCGAAATCATTAGAGGAGAGAGTATTATTGGATATATTATATTATTACATTGTTTGGTCTTGAGAAGGGGTATTAGTAGGAATGAAATGGGAAAATATTTTTGTATGATTTTTATTAACAAACAATTTAAGAAGTGATGTTTTTTAACAAGATTAATTAGAAGATATGAGAAAAAGAAAAGGTGGATAACAAGGGTACCTAGGAAATAAAAGTCTAAGGCTGGTTTCAGGTAGTTATGGTTGGGGAGTCCTCGACATACCGAAGGTATGTGAGGTCTTATTCTATGCAGGATTTATAACATGACCGAACACCAAAACAACTTCCTATTGGGTGATCAAATCCCAATCAATCCACCTAGTAGTAATATGTCTAGATGTGTAGATTGATGTATGAATTTGGTTGTGTGTGATAGAATGTGAGATGCAACCGATTAACCCCTACTTAAGCTAGATGAAAAAGCAAGGATGCAAAAGGTTCATTTTAAGAAAATGCAAATGTGAAAGTTTGATGAGGACAAACACGCAAGAAAGGGAAAATGCAATGCAAAAGGAGAAAATAAGATAAAAAGGAGAATACATGGAGAATTTTTTTCCTTTTTATCTGATCTTCAAGAAGATGTAAGTGAAGAGTGATCCAAAAATCAAGTGCAACATGAATAAGTAAAAAGTGAAGCTTTTACCTGTAGTGTTAGTAGAAATCACAAAAATAACAAGAAATGCAAGGAATCACCTAAAAGGGTGGTCCCACCAGGCGTGCCAGAATGTTGATATAATTTTTTCATTCCTTTTCAAAGTTAATGAATTAGTACTAAAGAAAGTTAAATAACCTCAAAATGTGAGGGTTTAAGGTACCTTGTATGTGATGTGATGGATACAGGTGCAAAGTAGATGCCCTCGTTGTAAATATTATGAACCTACAAAATAAAGAAAACTAAGAGGAAAAATAGTTATATGATATATGAGGGGTTTCCCAAAGAATTAATCTCCAAGAAGCATTAACTTCCTTGGTGGATGTTAACCCCTATGTTTTATAAGATATGATAAAAGTAATAATAATAAAGAAAGGATAATATGTAGAATCTGAGGCATATAGAAACTGAAAATGCAAAAATATAAGGAACATGCTAATGTGATCTTAAATTGACTTAAAATAAAGTTACAGCGGCAGGGTCGATGGTGAATGGGATGCAAACAGAATGTATTTAGAGAAAAAGAGTTGCAGGAAGATAGATTTGAGGATTGGAGATAGAAACAAAGTACAGACAAACACTAAGAAAGGATATGGAGACAGAGTATGTGATAACATAGGGATGGGTCGATGACGAATTAGGTGGAGTGATGGTGACCTAGATAGTGCAAAGAAAGGACAAAAGATAAAGGAGCTGAATAAAAAAGACCTGCAAGAAAAATAGATGGAAGAATAAAGCTAAGAGTAGAATTTTGAAAGTAGTGGAGTTACAGCAAGAAGTTAGATAAAAAAATGATAATATGATAATAATTGAATAAAAAAACACAAAATGATGGTAATATCATGAAGGATGTTCATGAGTGATGTAAGACAAGTTAGAAGAAGATCCAAGAGGTTTGTAACTATTGCAAGGATTCTCAAGCATGAGAAAAAGTTCACAAGTCACAAGAAAGCTCAGATGTTTGCATGCATGCCTCGGGAAGAGGAGCATGGATATAATTTTATAGGGTTGACGGTGACCCAGCTAGGTCAACGCCGAATGCGGGAAACCATTCCTTGGATGGTAAAATCACTGATTTACTCGAGATATGGGGCATTTAGGGATTGGTGGGTACTTGATTGTTTAGGGAAGTGTCATGAGTAGATAGTGTTGGTGCTCATTTTAAGCTCACCCCTTAGTTTTAAATGTGCCTCCAAGAAATTTTCATGCCCTGTTTACAGAAAGAATTTCATGTAAAATTTGTATGAATCCTTAAAAAGACTCCTTGTGTGCCTTCCTTTCTCAATCCTTGTGGAAACTGCATTTTGTTTCCCAAGCCACAATGGAATACTCTAGGAATACTCACATGAGCATAATGTAAAATGTGGACACATCCCCATTCCCCAAAAGAAAACATGTATAAAGATATTATTGGAGTGGGGAGATGAGCCTTTGTTCACCTTTGCACTTTACACCCAGTAAAGTGCAAAATGAAGTTGTAAGTCCGAATCCCAAAGGGGGACATGTCAACTCGGTAACTAAGGTAAATAGTATCGATCAGGTTAGGTTTATAATTTTTCCCCTTCGATAAATAAGTAAGAGGAAAGTAATATATGAAGGGGAAGGTTGGGAAGTTAGGTGAAAGGTGAACAAAATCTTATGATTTTTAGGTGTGCAATTGGTAAAAACAAACCCAAGGCCCGATGACTTGGGAGCATGAACCAAACATATATCATACATGGAAATGGAGAAAGAAGTGCATTTCACATATTACAATAACGGTGTGCAGATCATTTTACAAAACCTTTCTAAAGCATGATAAAAGATAAGAAAGGGGGTTCATTAATGCACTATCCATATAAGAGTAAGGCCCATTAATGTGAAGGAATCATGTAAGGTAAATACATGGATGATAGGACACGAAAATATTGCAATGGTTGAAAAGATGAAAAAGCTGAAAATTATGAAATTTCCCCACGAACGCAATCTTCGGCATTAATGCATGAATCGAGAGTTGTTAATAAGGTAACTTGTTATAAATAACTCTACTAGTACTCCCAAGGTTTGATGTTTTGAAAAGATTTTCAAGTGGTATTGAAAGATAGCCAAAGTAATTATTAACCCCAACACTCATAATTTAGTTGAAGAATTCTTTAGTCGGGTTTCGAGCATTGGTGGAATTTTGTTAAAAGGTGAGTTCATTAGCTCCCATATATTCTATGATCTTTTAAAAGTTTGTTTAAGAGGTCTGAGTTTTCTATAAAAGAAGTTTGATAGAACTAAACCAGAATCATGAAAATACATGTGTTGAAACAAAAAGTAAGTTCACATCTTAGTTCCCCTATAGAAATAATTACAGATTATGATATCACATCTTCCGAATTAGAAGATTTTAAGAAAAGGCTACACTCCCTTGAAAGAAGTAATGCCATGACCCAAATAGATAATAGTGGTATTGACCTCGCTGCTTCTTTCCCTCCCACTACACCATGCCCAAAGATTTTATGGACATTTTCTCAACACTACGATCATGTAACTAGAGAAGTTTGGTATGGAAGGGGAGATTTGGTTTTATCTTTTCAGAAGGAAGCGTTTGATAGAATGTTGGGTATTTCCCCCACAAGGAAGAGGAAGCTATTACCAAGGACTCTACATAAGAGTACTAGAACTCACATTCAAAGAAATGGATGAAATATATGAATGACCATTGGTTGAATAATCCGTGAACTTCTACCCCCATAATGAAAAAAAAGTTAAATAGGGCTGAATTTATTGAGGAAGTCGAGAGATGTGATTACACTTTGCTAACCGAGTAATGGGTATGGAATCTACTACCTTCTTTTAGGAATGGATGTTTCAATTCATTTAGGTGATACTTACAAATAAAAATCCTCTCCCTTGGGAAGAGATCATAAGTAACCGTATTCATGAACAAATGATGGGAGTTTCCCAAATTGCAAGAGGAGAAAATCTCAGAATGGCATAATTTTTCATGACCTCTTACCTCGTTTATAACATTGATTTTCATAAAGAATTTCTGAATTTCTAATGGAAGGGAATCTTAACATTTCTAAGGTGTATGATGTCTTTTATCAGCTGAAGATGGAAAGTTATGATGTGCACTACATAAACATTTCCAATCACTTATTTGCACCTACAATTTTTTTATACCACCCTGATTGGGAGATTGAAATATTTTCCCTTGATGCCAAGAGAGTCATTACTCAATATGGGTGTTACTTCATCCAATTCAGGACTTATTCATATATCAGGGTTAGTGGTTTTGATGGGAAACCTTATGTGCTACCCAAGTGTGTAAATGAAAAATGGGCATTAATGGAATTGGTCAAATAGTTTCTATCAGTACATCAGTTCATTTCCCAAAATCATATAACATCCCCAATAAAATTTCCCATAGTCATAGGGAATTACACTTGTCCGAACATCCAGAAGGAAAAAATGTTGGAAGGAGAGATGAATAGGTGCATGATGGATAAATTTGAGGACAGAAAAAATTATGATATAAATCATATCTTACACAGTATTATGCCCACTCAGGTAGAGCACAAACCTCATTATGAGGATTTCTAGATGAACTGTGAAGATGAAAGGGAAGTCAGACGAAGAGAACATTCAAGAATGACCTTGTCCCAGATGAGTGATTTTGGGGTTATCCAAACTCCTGAAGGGTTAGAGGATGATGGTAATGTGATTAGTGAAGAATACATCCAGGACAATATTGCTTCTCAACCTTTGCCACCAATCAATTGGGACATTAGTGAGAAAAAATATAACCAAGAAAGGACTACAAACCCCATCTGACTCTCTATAAGGTGGTTATTTTCAAAAGGAGTGGATATAAGTTACCAAAAGACCCCATTATTAAGAGAATATAGAAATAAAAATCTCATTGATGATGTTCTCCCCTCATTTTAGAGGGTTTATGCCACTAGGGAGGTTTCATGGAGACAGAAGATTAAGAAGTTGGACTCATTTCTAGTAACAGGTGATGTAAGTGCCCAAGATAGTAGAATTAGAACTCCCCTCCTCAAACAACAAGAAGAACTGGAGAAATTATTCAGAAAGGTGTGGTCGAGGTTCTTATTATTCATGTTACTCCCTTACAGATTGTTCTAGCATCTACTTTGAGATCCAAAGGAAAAGAGAAAGTGATGGAATCCACTCTTAAGAAGCCTAAGGAGGAAAAATTGTTTGAGATTCCTCATGGAATTAAAACACCAAATATTGGCCTGTAGGGATCAGAGGAGGAGAAACAAGTCCAGCTTCAAAAGAGGAAGTGAACTAAAACATCTAAATGGGTTGATTTGGAGGAGGAAGAGACCCCTAGACAGGTAATGAATCTTGATGTCCTTGTTGTCTCATCTGCTATCACCCAGTCTCCTATAACTCTGCTAATTCAAAAGCCTGTAGCTATGATGACCACCCTTTCCATTCTAATAGCTCCAATTTCTTCACCTATCAAGGAATAATCCCTCATGAATGCTCCTATACTTGATGCCTCAACTATTCCACAACATGAGAATGTTGAGGTGACCCGAGAGCCAAATCCAAGTAGTGTGGGAAAAGATGAGAAAAGTATTAGACATGAAGCATAGCCTCATGTTGAGGAAATTCCGAATATGAAGCACAAGAAGAAATTTCAGGTGTCATAGTTGCAACAATACCTAACGAAACTGAAGTTAATATTCTTGAAGATCGCATCCCTACAAATTGAAGCTATCTCCTAGGAACTCAGGTGAGATGATCTCTATTCCTAGTAAGAAAATGGGTGAGGATTCAACATGAGAAGAGAAGGAAGTTGATGACCAAAAGTATCTGGAAGTTGAAGATATAAGGGATCGAGCTGAATCTATGGATGGAATTAAAGTTTAGGGTGGACTTGTAGGACCAAGTACTCAGGGGGAACCAATATATGTAGCTTCAGAAGGTATGTCTATGCCTTCTTCTTCTTCCAAATCCCTTGTAGTTATCCCTGTAACTCCAGTTCTACAATCACTTGATGAACATGAGTCTCCTATAAGAGAGTGGATAAGTAGTACTCTCCCAAAGAAGAAGAAGGTGGAAATACAACTGAATGATGATGATTTACAAAGTCCTGGCTCTCCTCAATCTTGTAAGACCACCCAAAATGAAAAAAATGATCTCGAGGAAACCTTGAGAAATAAAGGAGAATGATTCATAGATGTTGTAACTCCCAAATCTGATGTACCTCAAGGAGAAGCATCCCCATCTATTTTTAGGTCTCCAGGATCTCATTAGGTAAGCCTTCTACTAAAGAAATGAAATATGATTTTTTTGTAGCAGTAGAAGAGGTATTCCAAAGGATTGATGAGTTCAAAGAAACTAAGAAGGATTTAAAGGTAGAAAATTAAGCACTATCCAACTTGGTCAGAAAATTTACCAGAACTCACAAGGAAGGAAAATTTAGGGCCATAGATTACCAATGATGACATCAAGAGAGTAAGTGACTTAAGAGAAAGAGGGGAGGCCACTATCCAATGGGAGAATGATTTGGTTATCAGAGGTGAGTCAATAATCACGAAGTTGTGAAATGATACTCCCGTATTATTGAAAAGGTAGAAGAAACCAAGACATTAACAGATAAATGTGAAGCTAAGAAATTAATGTGGACTGATATGCTACCAAAAATGGGAGCTATCAAATATTTAGGTGATGACTTGGTTGTTAAAGAGGGAATTGTGTCTCTTGACTTTGCAGAAATCAACAGAGTATTACAATATGGAAAAATTTAGAGTGGAGATTTTAACAGAATATGTTAAAATTATTGATGAATTAAGAGACAAAATAATGGACTATATCGGTGACCTTCATGATATGATAGAAAAACTAATTGGGACAGATAGTGGAGAAACAATTAGGATGGAGAACATTGAAATTTTGATTAGAATTTTCAGGGAGTATGTTATGGGTAAACTAGGAGAGCTGAGGGTTTTTAGTGTATCCACCATGCAAGAATGGGAATAAATTGAGTTAAAAATTGATAAACTATTAAAGAAGATGAAAAAATAAAATTCTATCTTTTTGGAGCTTGAAGAAATAAGTACAAAACATGAAGTAGTGTTCAACTACCACTTAGGGCCCGATGAAAAAGTTATCACTCTAATGTTTGAAAATCTTGATGCCTACTAGAACATGGTAGGGAAATGTCAAGTTGATCCACTAGAAAGGGCCATTAGAAGTAAAAATAAGAATGGAAGAGTTCATTATAAGTAAAAGGATATATTTTCTATTTATTCCAGGTGTCATCAAATGGTTTTTATTTCATTCATCCCAATCAAGAGAAAAAGGGAATCATTTCACTAATAGATATTTCCTCTGCATATTTCTAATTACACGAATCAAGGATTGAATGGAACCTTTGATGTTTTTTTGGGGAAACTTTTGGTTGAATAGTTATAAGTATGAGGGGTTTTTCCTCATACTAAAGGGGGTTTTTTTTAAGATTTTACAAAGACAAGAATTGATATATTTTGCTGTGATACTGCTTAAATTTTCTAGGAAGAAATACATTTTAAGTTTACTCTTTCAAATTCAAATGTTAAGATGATTACAATGTATAGTCATTAACAGGCATTGAGATCATTTTTTTTCATGTTCCCTTGTCAAGAATTTGGTAGATTAGAATGAAATTTTTCTGACTATGAGTTTGGCTTACATGTTCTAGATTTTATGTACTGAACATTTAGTTGATCAATTACATTTTCTGTTGCAATTATGTATTTCTTTCTTCTCTGAATTACACTAGGTCTGTCCTTAGTGATTAAGCTTTGGTCATTTGTTCAATATTGTGGTGTGAGCTTTTACTTTACAATATTGAATGCAATTATAAAATCCTTGTTGAAATCATTTTGTTGATGGATTTTTGTAAGCTTTCAAGTGTATCTTAAGCATATGAGATCAGAAGCAATAAATTCTTCATTAAAATATTTACATGAGCTTTTTTGCTAAGTATTTTAAGGATTGTGTGAAATATTTGTCATAATTGAGTATCAATGAATGTAAAATTTTTATGGTGATTCCCTAATCATCATAAGTTCTCTCAATACTAGGTGCAGAATCAATTGGGCTTTAAGAAACATCATCCAAGACATCAAGGAAATGCTTAAGGATTTTGATAAAGTTTCTATTAATCATACGTGGAGACATGGTAATATTTGTGTAGACAAGATGGAAAATATAGGTGTCCGGAGCCATGAGTACAAGATATGGGGCAAAGGAGATGATCTCCCCTCTATCATTAAGGAAAAGGGGTGCTAAGTTCCATAATGTTGGCACGAGCGGTCGTAAGTATTTCAAGTACCCTGGGAACTTTCACAAAAATCATCTTTTCCACTCACTTTTTGAAAGGGTGAACTTGTTGCTGATTGTGGGGAGCTGCCGGTTGAAAGGGAATTTTGGTAAAGCTAAGATGGGAGGTGACAGAATTAGGGTGGAGCCTACTAGTCGAACTTTGAAGAGAACAATCCGAGTCTATGGAACAAGCTTAAGGTTGGGGGATTCAACAATTTCATCACCAAATTACATGGTCATGACTCTATCCTGTCAAAATATTTTGGCATTGCTTGGAAGGAGGGGGTTTTTCATATTCGTGGCATGGATGTCGAGGTCTCAGAGACCAATATAGCCAGGATTACTGAAATGAAAATGGAAGGGTTGAAGCTCTATAAGGATAGAAAATGCAGGGATTTGGAGATTGATAGGTTTTTTGTTGGAAAAGAAAGGTTCCTGGTTCTTCACAGATGGTATTGCCCGCTCTTGCATCCCTGGTGTTTGGAAGGACATCTACCTCCAACTCATGAAATACATCACATTGGAGGGAAAGTATAGAAATATCTATACCCACCATATGACTCTGCTCAACATGTTCTGGCACAAGGTGATGATCAGTATTCCTTTCTTCCTTACTACCTCTCTCATGAATTCCTTGATTGCCTTTCAGCAAGACAAGGTTGAGCTTCCCCTGCATGAAGGTTTGATTCTCCTATTGGTCAAGAATGGTACTCGACCCTATCCCCCTTTGAGGATGGTGATGGATGAGCATGCTGAGGAGGACGATGTCACTCTCATAGTTTTCCTCACTAAAATGAAGGTGGGAAAGGGTATCACTGTGGAAAAGGAATGGGAAAATGACAATAGAGATGGTGGCCTTGGGGAGGCCAGTGCTTCTAGGAAAATGGATTGTGGGTGATCCTAATGTCTTTGATGAATGGAGTAGGAAAATGTTGTACCTAGAGGGTGTCCTGAAGGCCATGGAGGCTGCCAGTGCTTGGCCAAAGAGATTCTATGGTGGACATTATCAATATTTCAAAGAAAATGGTCATCGATCAAGTTCAGACTAAACATAGAGTAAACGATCTGGAAAATCAAGTGAAGGTTTTGCCTTTGGACAGGGTGGAAATGTTGGAAATAGGAAACAAAAGAAGGAAATTCAACCTCAGTATTAGTATCTCTGAGGAGGAGATGGATAATGAATGCCATGGCATGTCTTCATCCCCTAGTTGTTGTGTTTGGTTGGTGCTCCTTTGTCGTGTGTTGCTGGTTACTGGTGCCCTCTCTGAACTGTGGGTGAAAGTTTGGCGAACTTTAGGTTCTTAGTTGTTTTTTTGTCCATTTTTAGGGGTTTCCTCTCTTGGGTCCAGGTTGCATTGTAAGAGTTAAGATGTTTTAACTCATTTTCTGGGACTCTCTTGGTTTGGTTACTCCTGTTGGTTATCTCTTTTTGTTCCTCTCTCTTGTATGGCCCCTGGGAGCCGATCCCTTTTTTTGCCTAATCTAATAAAAAAATGTAAATATTTTATTTAAATGGAAACTGTGACTTATTGATGAATTGTTCTTTATTGTCTGGGATGTCATGTATGTCTAAGAAAGTATTGTGAGTAGTGTTATTAAGTGATCTATTATCTTACAAATCCCCCATCCTTATAAAAAAACATAATTCGAGTCTCATCGTACAATACAAACTTTTTTTTATCATCTTGTTGTGTTATTTACAAATATTAGTGAAAGGAACCCTTGATATTCATTCCCTTTATCAAAAAATGCAACAACAATGTAGCTTATATGTCTATAGTAACCTAGTGTCTAGTGAACTAAGTGTATACATCACTTTGTGTGACAACTTGTGAAAGTAAAGTGTTGTGTTTATGGCCATGCTTATCCTAGATTGATTTGTTTCCCCAAAGATATTGAGAAGTAAAATATTTATCCCTCTTATTGTATTTTAGGTTACCCTTGGGTTATCCCACCATGTTCAAAGGGAAGACCAGAACTAACAGGGGTTGGTCATTCCTTTTGTATGTTTCACCCAAGAATTATGAAGCCCAGTCTCAATAATTTTTTCACACTTTTCCACTGTATACAAATGACATGAAATATCCAAGCTTGACATTCTTAAAAGTTCCTTAGTATGTTTTCTGAAACTGCTTGGCTCCAAAGGAGGTGTAAATTTGGGTACTAACAAGTAGGAGACAAATATGGGTTGGATAAAATTGATAGAAAAACGTAGGAATGTGGATTTAGGTGGTTAGGAAAACAACATGCCAAAGAAATCCAATTAGAGGTAATTAGGTAATTAGGAGATATAAAATCTAATTAGGGAGATAAATATAATTAGGGGTAACTAACTTATTTAGGTTAATTAAAAATAATTAGTTAATAATTAAAAGTGATGGGATAATAGATGGTCATTTAAATAAATTAAGGGTATGATTTAAATTAAGGGGTCTAGCTAGGACAATGGTGAAAAATGCACACTCGGGAAATTGAGGGTAGCGATACAAATTTTGGTGTCTACATATATACTTAAATCTATAGTTAGACGTGGGAGAAACATCTAAAAAATATTTGAGAAGTACTTTAAACCATTTGATAGCATGGGATGTATGCAAATATAGAAAAATACACTTTTGGGATGAGGAAGGTTCAATTCCTATGGTATATTGTGGATGAAAAAGGATCCATGTTGACTTGAAGAAAATCCAGTTATTCATAAATGTCCTACTTCAAAGACTCTTATAGAACTCCCCTACTTCTTGGGTCTTTCTAATTTCTATCATTGGTTTGTCTTAGGTTTTCACATAATTCTTCTAAGACCGAACTAAATAACTAAAGGAGGAAAAATACTATATTCTAATGGGGAGGTGTAACAGAGAAGATTAGAAGGTTTGAAATAAAGATTATGCTTGGCCTTTGTTCTCTCCTTACCCAACCTACAACAACCTTTAGAATTAATGACAGTACATCCGAGTATGCCATATAAGTTATTATCATGGAACATGACAACCCTATTGTATATTATACTTAAAAATTCAATGAAATAGTTAGAAGTACCCAACATATGATAAGGAGATGTATGCCATCATCTAATCCTATAATAAATAGAACCGCTACATTATGGGGAAGGATACCTTCATCCACACGACTAGAGTCCATTGGAGTTCCTTTAGACATAAAGAAAACTAAGGAATGAAAGACACAAGAAATGGGCCACATACTTGCAAAAATTCCAACTGATACTAAAACATAAGAAGGGAAGTGCTAATTCAATATCGATTACGTGACCTTCCCTCCAATTGCAACCTTCACAATTATCCTTAACCTCTTCTGACATGAGACTTCCATTTTGTACTCATTGTATGAGACTGATCCTAAATTTTGTTATACACATTAGGACCTCTCGAGAAGGAAAACATGTCCCCAATTTCTAGTTACAGGATAACCTTATCGACAACTTGGGACACATCTACATTCCAACTAGCGAAAAATCAAGATGATATGGGAGGAAAAATTTAGTAGGAAAGTTAGACACTTTGGCGTGGATAAAATAATGGTAGTACTTCAAAAGCACTTTTACTGGCCCAACCTAAGAAATTATGTCATTGATTTCATCAAGTCTTACACCCCTTATGTAATTTCCAAACCGAGATAATAAGAAGAAATCATTTCATACGCCATTTCTGAACAAACTAAGCCTCGGGCCTTCATCTTAATGGAATTCCTCTTGGGTTTTCCAACTTTAGGACATGGAATTGATTTTTTTGTTGTAGTTCATAAATTTTATAAAATGGCTATAATGATTTCTTGTAAGAAAAATATTTTTGTTGAAGAAACTGATAAACTCTATTTTAGTCATGTATGGATCACCTCTGGGTTTTCAAGTCTTTCATTTATAATAAGAACAACATGTTCTTAAGCATCTTATGGTCAACCCTACGGGAATGATGGACACTAAGTTTTTGAAATCCACATCCTTCCACCTATAGACTAATGGAAAGATAAATGTGGTGAACCGTCTAATTGTCAACATGCTTCACATGCATCACTCCAAAAATCCATGAATATGAGATGAGGATCTTCCCTACATATAACATGGATACAATCGGACCCTACACAAATCCACCAAACATAATCCATTTAAGTTTGTTATGGATTATAGCCAATGGAACCAATTAATTTATACATCCTTATGTATACAATGGAGTACACACCTCATGGAAAAATTGAATTTTAAAAAACAACAAGGTTTGGTGAATGTATTCGAAGATACTCAACAACAATTCCACGATATCTTACAGAAGATGAATGAAAAGTAGAAACAAATCCATAATCAAAAAATGATTCTAAATCATTTAAGTTTTGGTGATAAAGTCTAGTGGCAACTTCGTAAGGAAAGGCTTGCAGGTCCAAATAGGAAAATTTGACGTCTATGGTATGGTCCTTAAACTTGGAAAATACCACTAGAGGATGACTTATTCAACTTTGTCGGGTGATCAAGAGAGTAAATATCAGTCATAAAGGTGAGTGTATCACCGCATACCGATAAATAAATAAAAATCACACTTTATGGAACCCCATGAGAACGGGAGCATTTCTTCCAAGGAGGTAAAATTGATCCAAACAATAGCCTGTGGAAATTATAGTGGGGCAACTTCGAAGTCATAAATTTTGTATTGTAGCTTCGATTGAATCCATTCAAAATGTGTAAAAAATATTGGAACATGTATAATATGGTAAAATGGTGAATGTTTTTTGGATAATTTTGACCCTTGGAATCCACTTATAAAGGTGTCATACCGAAATTTTGTAGTGTTGTCTAAAAATAGTAATTCTGTGAAATTTTTGCATATGTAATTCACAAAAGATGACTCACCTCATCTCTCTCAAGATTGGTGACCTTCAATCTTATTCTAGATGTCTCATCATATTTCTAAAAGTATTATATAAGTATATGCAACCCTCAAGGGAATATGGACATATCCTCGCAGAGATAGCTATTGTAATTACATTCTTTTGAGAAATATACTATATACATCCGCGCAATTGTTATTCTATTCTTTAATCCCAAAAAGCCTAAATTTTGGATAATTTTGATAGTTTTAAACTTGTTGATTTTAATTTCTTATTTGATCAATGTCTTTTAAATATACATACATACATACATACATATATATATATATATATATATATATATATATATATATATATATATATATATATATATATCCATATTCATATCCATATCCATATCCATATACATATATATGTATATGTATGTATGTATTTACTAAGTTATTCTATACTCTTCTCATTGATAATATACTAATTAAAAAAGTAATAATCTTAGAAATTTCATGTTCTTAATAAAATAATGTTGTTGTTTAAATAACCGGAGTAATTATTCATATATGAATGAAGTTTATATATATATATATATCAAAAAAATTGATTGAAATATTTTTTTAATTTGGAGAGGGATTAGGATGACTTTCCCAACTCGACCCCTTCTTCCCTTTTACTATGACCAACCCTCCCCAAATTCCATGGCAACATCCCTATCATGGTATTCCCCTCCACACAACCAACCCACGAACCTTTAGCCACATGCACTCCTCAACATAGGACCTAAGTCCTTTAACAATGTGGCCACCCTATGAATTATTCATTTTTGGCTCATTTCAAAATAAGAACTAACACACACACACACACACACACACACACACACACTTGCATGAAATATGGGTTCTTAACTTCATTGAAATAAAATAACCATTCTCAAAAATCTACTTTGTGTAAGATCTCATTGTTAAAATAAAATGAGAAACTTGCGAGATCTTTTCATGGATCAAATTTAAAATTAAGAAGGAAACAATTATTTTTAATACAACTACTTCAAAATAGATTTGTGATCAAACCTCGAATGAATATTAAACTAAAATCGAGAATAATAAATGGAGTGAAACCCCTTCTAAATCTTCTTTTTGTGCTCCATATGAGATTCCTCCTTCAACTTGCAATACTGAAATAAAACCAAATACACTTGTAACCAAATGAAATGAAAGGAGTGAAAATAATAAATATATTTTAGGTTTTATGAATAACCTTATGAGATTTTAGGGATCTTTTCGTCATACGGTGGAGATATTTTCAAATCTAGGGCTCACATTTAATTTAAGTTTAACTTAAGTATTATAATGTTGCCCTTAATTTTTGAAATTAATTCATTGAAATTATACTTAAAATTGTGCAATTAATATTTTAAAGGTATGGGTCCATTTAGGAGACTAAATTGGACCCATGATAATTTTAGTCACCGATTTGAGCTTGGTGTAAACTTTTTTTATCACTTTTAAAATGGTTATATATTGTCATGATTAATTAAACCCTTATAATCTCTCTCGGTGCGATAATTTTAATCACAAATTTATAACTTAGCCTTCTCTCGTCGTGATTAAATTATCGTTGAATTTTTAAAATCACTTTAAATTTTCTAAATCACAAAATTGGCGTTACACCAAATCTTTGACTTATAATTCCAAAATTATGACACGATCCCAAAATTGTAAAATGTTATTAATATTTAACCTTATATTTTATGTAGAAGTGGTCTGGTACCACTTTTCCATGTTTGCAACTTAGTTGTGTCATTATCGTAATGTATTAGATTTATATCACTCTTGCTTATATACATTAAAAAATTATTACCATTATTATTACTATTAATATTTTTTATCTCTAAAAATAACACCCTCTGATTTGTCATGAATGAATGGATGAGAAATCAATTTTTTTGGGTAACATGGGATTGTCTATCAAGTTATGGGACTTGCTACTTGAGAAAAACCTCTAGAAAAGGTTGGTTCCTCTACCTATTCCTAATGCAAAATTACTCCTAAGGAAGGAAATGAAACTATTTAATCCTATTCTAACAATCCAAGGGACTAGGAAAGATATAAATGCATAAAATCGAAATCCTAAGCTAAGGGGAAGTGATAAGACCAATAAAAGGGTGAAGACACTCTAATGAGGGAAAATGGATAAGGGAGAGTCCAAAAAAATTAGCATAGGCCTAAGGATTAATTTACTATCTATTCTCCATGAAAAACAACAAGATGAACCTACAAGTGTGAAATACATGCAAAAATACAACATTGAGAATGGAGAGGCAATGAAATGCAACAAAACATAAGTCAGGGTTGAGAAACACCACAAAACAAAGATTTAATTTCTTTCAAAATATGAAAAGAAAATTACATGTGAAGAATAAGGCACAAGAACACATTGCCAAACTAAATTAAAGGTACACAACTCATAACCACTTAGGAACTATTTGGTAGAGTTACTTTATAGTTTAGAACATCCTCCTTAAAAATGAGATATTTTTTACAATATATAGAATATGGGAGAGAGAGAGAGGGAAAAGGAGAGGGAAACTCAAATTTTAACTTCCAACCACTAACGACATTCATTAAATGTATGAAAATAGGCATGGTTACCCTTACAATACCATTCCACCATGGTACTTTGATTGTGAGATAAGGAATGGGAACCATAATTCATCAAATGTGTTGGTTGAACAACTTGGGGCTGCATCTTTTGATGTTGGAATGTATTTACTCTTTTTCACCAACCTACCCTAACCTAAATGTAGAGGATGCTAATATATTTCTAATGGTACCAAGTTTGTGAAATTTGGAGAAACCGAGTGAAATTTATGTCAATTTTAAATTCGGGGTGTGGGATGGGTCAAGATTGGTTCCTGCGTGAGTCCACAAATCCACAATAATAAGCTTGTTCATGGTGTGGATGAAGTAAGAAAGCTGGATAACTTGTAGAAGGGAGGAATGGTTCCCATTGTTCTTGCGGGGCCAAATTTATATGAATTTTATGTTGATGTTGTGTGTTGCGGGTTATTGGCCTTCGGGTGAAATTGTGGAATAGTTCCACTCATCCCCTTTATTCCAACAGCTCCCACATTCACCTCAACACTATGCCCCACTCCAATTTTTCCTTCGTTCTATTATTCTCCCGCATCCTTGCACTAGATTTTTTTCACCTGTTAGTTGGATCAAACACTTATGAAGGTAACTCATGCTTTGATGGAACGTTATGTCTACTCCCTTGGTTACCGAAATTCCTCCTCCACCCGCATCACACTTTTTTCTTCATTCTTTGGCTGACTAGCCTCCACGGGGAACTAATGACCTGAGGAAGTATCCAAATTTGAGTTTTGAATGTAGCTAAAACCAAAAATAAAAAGAGTAACAATTCTAAAAAGTAGTTAGGTGATAACTTACCTTTCGCTTATTAGTTGGTGTGTGGCAAATTTAATATGATATAGCATTTTGATGATAAATGTGGTGCCCTTCCAATGCACTAGTGTGTTGGTGAGCGTGCATCCTAGTATTTCTGTAAAATTATTTGGGAATTTTATGATCCCTTACTTAGATGGTGGTAGGAATTTAAATCCCAAGCTTGGTATAATTGGACCAATATTTGAGAAGGATATGATTGGGTATTAAAAAGGCTTGACCAAGCTATTCTTTCACATCAAACATTTTTTTAATTTTGACATGCAAGGCTTCACTGCTTTCAAGGTATGGTCAGATGTGATTTTATCAGATCATTATCCAATCACATTTAATGTTATTTGGTGGAGGTACCCTTTCAAATTCCCATCTAATCAATTCATTCTTAATTTCTCATTGATGATTCGTTTAGAGGTGGTCCCACTTCTTTCCAAGGTTTGGAAAATGACAACACATCTATCATTTACTACTAGTTGGATCACATGGTGGGAGGAAGAGATTCAGGTGTACCACTCGCTTCCTCTGCCATTTCGGTAAGAAGGTGGCTAGAGTTCGTAAATGATTTAACTCCTCTCTGTAAAAATAATCCATAAGGATATTTTTGTTACTTGAGTTCCATCCCTTCAAAATTCCCGTCAAAAACACAAAGCTCTTAAAACCAAGCATAAGCTCAAGCTCATCGAATCTCATTTGGCACATGGTGTATAGATATGGTTGAGTTTACTATTGGAACATAATTATTAAGTGGTCCGCCAACCCTTAATTAATATGGGTCCATCACTATTATATAGGTTAAATATTTAATAATATGAAATACTTTTCTATTATTAAATATTCATACCTAGGTAATATACATTAGGTTAGTATTTAATAATGTGAATCATTTATGTTTATATTTATTAAAAAAACTCACCTAAGTATATGTGTCAACCATTTTAGATTGAAAAGGTGGATTGGAAGACATACTCGATCACCTTATATAAAAAGGACTTTAGGTCTTCATTTGATATATTTGGGAAATATATCAAAGGTATGCAAATCAAATGATTTGGTTTTACCCTCGTAAATAGGGTTTTTAGGAGGAGGTGATCTTCTTTGGATGTAAAATAATTTCTCTAAAGTAAAAGGTTATTTTTAAAGTGGTTTTTACCCTATTGAGGTTTTCCACTATAAATACTATGTCACTTGTGTTATTTATTTCTTGTAAGTATTTCTTTATTTACTTATGTCATGATGTAATGTTTATTTAAATATTTATTGTAACATTATATAATATGTAAGTTGATTAAATGTATTTATTAGAATCCTCAAATTCTAACATGGTAACAGAGCAAGGTAAATTAAATAAATTAAGATCAAATGTTTTTGTATTTTATTTATTTAATTTGTACGGGTTTTTTCAACCAACTCGAAAGGTAAATTAAATAAATTAAGATCAAATATTTTTGTATTTTATTTCTTTAATTTGTACGGGTTTTTTCAACCAACCCGGAAAGGTAAATTAAATAAATTAAGATCAAATGTTTTTGTATTTTATTTATTTAATTTGTATGGTTTTTTTTCAACCAACCTGGAAAGGTAAAATTAAATAAATTAAGATCAAATGTTTTGTATTTTATTTATTTAATTTGTACCGGTTTTTTTCAAACCAACCCGGAAGGGTATTTAAAATAACCGGCCCCTTCTTTTCATTATGCAAGTTTTGTTTTGTGAAGAATCAAGGTGAATTCACAGGTGGAAATTTTGGAAACTTCTTACCTTCCATGAAAACTTGTGTACAAGTAAGGGTAAAATATTTGAAGTATTTTTTTCTATAGTTTTAATATGTGCAGGTTGAATTTTGTCAATGGTAAATGAAGGAGGAGACAAAGCTCCATCAAAATAGGATTTGAATTTTTTCCATTGGATGCATGAAAAATGTTCTCCTTTGTAAATTCTAAGGTTTATGTAGAATTTAAAATTACATGGCCTGGTAAATGTTTTAAATATTTTTTTCATGAGGGGCCCTCGTAATAAGGGTTATATATATATATATATATATATATTTATTTATTTATTTATTTATTTATTTAAAGTATATATAGTATAGTTTATAATTTTTTATAGACTATATGTTGTCTTTTATTTTTTACATTATATATATATTTTATTTATTTAAAGTGAATATATTTTTACATTATAAATTATAATAGGTTAATATAATGTATTAAAATATAAACTCCCTAATATTATAAAGAAGAAGAAATTATGGAATTTCACATTCTAGAAATACACAACAAGTTTTGACTCCATTAAATTTGATGGTCAAATGACCGTCACGATGACAGACCAAACATAAGGTAGTATGACGGTCATTTAGACGTCAAATTTAAGTTGACCGGATCTTTGTCTACATTATTTTTTTCTAGAAATTTGAAGTTGTTTTGCATTCTTAGGGGTTTCTTCTTCACTTCTATATGGTCAAAAAAATATTTTATATAAGTCTGGGGTATAATGCAAAGCCCTTTATATTGTGGGTTATTTTGATCATTGGAGGTTAATTAATATGCTTTGTAATGAAAAATTAGTTATGATTAAATATTTTATAAAGATCTATAAAATTTATATTTTCTTCTATTGAAAGTGTTTTTTTGATAAATATGTATCTAACTTTGTGGTACATTGTATATTATAATGGGGTGTGTTTTATAGGTTCAGGAAAACAATGACGTCCAACTATTTCTGTCTTGACAAAACCTAGATCCTTAATGGAACCAACTACAAAATTTGGAAGATCAGGGTCAAATCATAACTTATGGAAAGAAAACTCTAGACAATTGTTTCTGGATCTGAGGTTTCTCCCACCGGTCGTCAAGCAACTGTAGATAACATGAATGCATTCTCGCAATGAATGTAGGAGGCTCTTTCCATGATTTTGTGCAATGTGAATGATGAGTACCTTCTACACATTGGTAATATCAAACATCCGAAAGAGGTATGGACATGTTATCTCGTTTGGTGATTTCAAGGAAAAAATGAGATAACCATGATAAAAATTTTAAAGGATCTCTTAAAAATTTCTTTTTACGAGATTTTTGGGTTTTCAGGTTTTCACTTCATGAAAACATGTTCTTTGTATGCAATATGTTTCATGTTCCCCGAAACCCAAAACTTGATTGGTTAAGTCTTTTATGTCAGGTTTTCGGAACTCCTAGACATTGGAACATGCTTTTCCAAAAGCATGCTTTATGCTTAATGTTTCCCAAAACCTGAAACCCAAAGTAAAGCCTTTGTGTCAGGTTTTCAGTACTTAGAAGCATCTCAACATCTCATGTTTCATGTCTCATGTTTCTCAAAACCCAAAACCCGAAATGACTCAAATCCTTTATATCAGGTTTTCGGAAGCTCCAAGCATGATGACATGTCATTAATGTCCAGTTGTCTGGTAGTTGGCACACGTGTCAAGTGAGGTGTAATTAATGTCATGGTATTATAAATAGTTGGTTTTTCGACATCATTTGTTACCCGTATGTTTTTCTTTGTCTTTGGATTTCTAATTGTTCTTCCTTCACCTCCAAACCCGACTAAGCTTATGGTCAATTTCACCATCCATTTTTTTATTTTTCAGGATTGTTGAAGGTAGTCTTTTCCTCTTTATGTTTGCAAGCTTTTTGGGTTATTCATGAGATGTTGTTTTGGGTTGTCACTTCATTTCCTTTTTCCATGACTAGTTTTAGGTTTTGGGTTAGTTTCCTCATTTCTTGTGTTTTTCCCATTTGGGTTCATATTTGGAATTCATCAAGAGGTTACTTTTTTATATAAGTTATTCCCTATGGATGATTTAAGAGTCCGAAAATCATGAGTTTTGTCATGTTAATGGTAAAAGAATCTCAAAACTTTGTAAAAGAAATAAGGTGGGAAAATCTCATACTCGACACACATCGAAACCCGATATGTGTATTTCGGGTTTTGCAGGTGTTCGACATCTCAATACTTTTTCCTTTGTCGTTTTACTAATTTCTCAACATCCGTCGAGTTCTTCCTTGTGTCATATTTTTCCACTTGTTTGACATCTCTATACTTCCGCAAATGTGTCAAGTTTTCCTAGATGCTCGACATGTCCTAAGTTCGACATACACTCCATTGTGTTAGTTTTTTCCACTGCCGACATCCTCCAAACCCCGCTAGTGTTTCAGGTTTTCCAAGGTGTTTTGCAAGTTTTAAAAGCCTAACAAGTGTGTCGAGTCTATGCAGTTATCTAAAAAACTTTCAAATCCAATTGCTTCTCAAGAAATCATCAAGGCATTTCTTCTCTGAGATTTCTCATGTCATACCTCGGTCAATCTAAGGATAAGTCAGGGAAAATGAAGTATAAATATCAGAAGATGGATTCCCCTTCTTATGTAGATTGAAATTATGAAATCCAGGACACAGATCTTGATAATATAGATATGGAGGACTTCTAGAATAGAATCAAGGATTCTTCTCAGAGCTCATAGATGAAGTCAATAGCTGGTAGTAATATTCCTCTTGCTACAGGATTTCCAATATCAACTCAGTGCTCTGAATTTATCCCAGATTGTGCTTATAACTATGACTCTACCTCCCACTCGAGAAGAAATCAAGTAGGAGATTCCATAATGAAATTGGATGGAGATACCTTGATCAACTCCCGAGGTTGCCAAATTTTTAAGAATATGTCGATATAAACCTTCAGTTAGCATAAAAGGCCTAGGGAAGAGATCAGGAAGACTATATCAAGCATGTTAACAATAAGTTCCTGATCACTTGGCTAAACCAGCCATTTCTAGGTTTCCCAGATCGGTCCCTAGAAGTGATTTCATTCTTGAAATCAGTGATATCATCACTCTGCTAAGTTGAGTGTTTGGAATCCTAGAGTCAAGATATTTCCAAGCATGGTTGTACCAGTTCATGGTCTTCATCAAGAAGAATGATCAAGGGATTGATTGGGGTAGTATGATAAGTGATGAGATTGACTCCCAAATGAAAACAGTCTTGTCTACCGAGTTTTATATGATGTCATATGTCACCTTTGCAACAATGGGCATGAGAAATTAACCAGGGTTGGATGCAAAGGTAAATAGAGTAATGGAACACATATACAATTACTTCCCTCAATTGACAATGAAAAGGGTTGAATACAAATATAGAAGAGTGAATGATGCCTTCTTCTATGAAAACATTTGCGAGGATGAATTTTGATATGTGGAAAATAAGGGTCTCGATGAGGCATGGGACAATGTATCAAAATGGGGTTACATCTTATTTCAATTCTATAATTTTACTTATCTTTGGGTGGTCGGGTTCCAAGGTAATCCTTTCCAATTTCCCTTGTTCCCAGGTGAAAAACTAATCCTTATGGAATTATTTAGACAGCTATTGGATTTCCACATATTCCAATAAAGCGAGATACAAAGTTTTTGTATCCTTCCTATTTCCATTGGAAGGTATACATGTTCTTTAATGGCTAAGGCCAAGAATATAATACATGATCTCTAAGATAAGGTGAAGAAACATATGAAGCAAAGAGATGGATTTTACTTCGAGGATTCCTCAAGTCATACGAGACTTTGTATCTACATGTGCCCATTGTAGAAGACATCTAGGTTGATCTTCGGGATGAAGTTGTCATCGAAGAAAGGACAATAGAAGATTAACACTTGAAGAGATTCGATGTCAAATCTATCGACATCCCCAAAGGCATCATGGATAATGAAAGTGTCCTTGACACTACGTATGATGGGTTTAATGAAGACTAACATGGATTCCCACCATTGATTGGTTTGTTGCTTGAAAAATCTTCTATTATAGAAAGAGTTAATCTAACTCCTACCCATAATAAGGCATGGCTCGTTTCTTGGGGAATGAGTTATAAAGAAAAGATATTTTCAAAGTTGGCTACTTTGGAATTGGGGCCCTCCAAGGGAGAAAAAGAAAAGGATAAAATCTCTTCCAAGAGGCCAATAAAATTTAAGTTTGTCAGAAAGGGAGAAGAGTAAATAGTCACATCATCTGCCACTCCTGAAACAATGGATATACCAGATTCACATCCTCCGCCAAAACAAGTAGAACCTCATTCAAAAGTTGAGGTTATCCAACCTCTAATTTCACCTTTTGTTGATTGTCCATCGGAGGTAAGTCTATCTCTTACTTCTCAAGCTCGGTTTGAAATCCTTACCTCCTCCTTTCCAACCTCTACCACCTCCTATTTCTTCACCAATTTTATCATTCATGGCCAACATCTTCTCCAACCACTCACCTCTCTCTATTGGAACTAAGATGGCCATAGTTATGCCTCCTGCTTCTGCACCTTCATTCATTGTGTCTATCCCCATAGACACTACACTTGCAGTCATCACCACTCAACAAGAAAACCTTCCTCCACCTGCAGATGTGACCATAACACCTCTGATAGGAGAAAATTCTTCCAGTAAGCCTCAATGGTTAATTTATCAGACTCCAAGGAAGATGAAGGTGGTGGTTCCCTTACCAGCCTTTGATTTCAGTTCCCTCAAGGTTTCTCCCGTTAAATCTTCCAAGAAACCCAAAATAGTTTCAAGGGTTTCAGTGGATGCTTCAGTGGCACAAGTTTGTAGATATCGCTACTCCCGCAGACCAACAAAACCAAAGAGGATATAATGGCCACTTATTATCGGATGAAAAGGGTTAATCTAGGAAAAGTAATAATGGAGGGAGCATAACAAGATGTGTAGGATGCCATGAATGTGTTGTGCCAAAAGCTAAAAGAGACAAAGGTCAGCATAGATGAGTTGAAGGAGAAAGTTGAGATGTTAACGAAGGTATTACTCAAGCTCTCAAATCCTTTTGAGTCAACATCATCATCCTCTACCCCTACTCGTATCAGGTTCAATTTCTCATTGGTACCTAGGATTGAAAAGATTAATTAGAAGGGGAGAACGGTTGATGAATGGATTCAGAGGTTACTCCTACAAGGAAGAGAAGTCATTGATGAATCATTGGAGGTTTATAATTCTTTGGGTGAGATAAAGAAGGAGGGTGAAAAAATGGATGAGGATTTTTTAGATGAAATCGGAACCTCAAGCTAACTTTTAAAGTTCTCAATGCATTGAAATAGGTTCCATCTCGTATCTTGGTTGAAGAAGGAGTCATTCCTCATGCGAGATAAGCATTTCTTGTTAACCAAAGCCATCAGATTCAGGATAAAGATTCTCAATGAAGCTTGCAGCAAATTGAGGGAATCTAGAGATCAATTGGTTGATGCTACGAATGACATTGAAGAGGAGTTGTCCAAAATATTTCCCAAGGTGTTGGATGAAAACTCAAATATCTTATCTACAAATGATTTTTACAAGCAAATCCTATAATTGATCCAACATGAACCAACTTCAAGCTTCAATTTGGAGATCATTGTTAAATTCGTGAAGATCGAGCATGTTTTGAAATCGTTAGGGAAATTCAAGAAGAGATTAAAGAAACTTCTCGGAATGCAAGTGATACTCGAAACTTGTGAAGTATTTAGTGATCATTCCAAGTGTGCTAGAAGAAGCTGAGATGTAGGAGATAATCCAAAAATTCTAGGAATTTTGGGACAAGCAAGCTTTGTTTGAGGAAGACAAGGAATACAAGGATGATGAAACAGAACAAACATATTGCTACATGTCATTTTCCTTCGAAATTGAGATGTCTTTTTCATTTTTGTTTCGTCATGTAGGAAGAAAAATTTTACTTGGTCTCTTGCATGAGAGTCAAGTAAAATAGGATTCTCAGTTAAATGACTATTTTCTAGGATTTATCCTATTTCTCTCTGCTCTTTCTATTATAAATATGAAATGCAAATGTATTCAAAAGGAAACATTTTTATTAAGAAAACTATTGTGAAGAAGAAGAAAAACTTTGTATTTTCTCGTTTAATCATTGAACAATAAAAACAGGTGTAATTTTGTAAACTTTGTGTTATGGGATTCATCTATCCTAAGATATTTTTCTTATGTCCAAAATATTAAGATATTATTTGTTTAGTGTTCATGATTTATTTAATCGTTTCCAGCACTACACCCATTATCTAGAACTCGTATGAGTATTTCTTGATCTGTATTTGCTTGAAATAAAATACGTTCCTCTTAATTTCTTCCTTTTGTTTCTTCTATAAATAAGTTTCCTTTCTAATCCATTTTGTTTTTGCAACTGTGATATCTCCATCTCATTTTGATATGGATTTCGGGATTGTATCCCAACCCCAATGGTTAGAATAGTGTGAATGTTGTATATATTATTTCTTACGCATTTTAGATTAGTAATAAAAGGTAGCCTCACCTGTCTTTGAGGAGGGATTTAATCCCATGTACTATGGTTGAACCTCATATTTTGGCTTGAAAAAATATCCAACCAAAATTTTTGGTGACTTTGTTGGGGAATACGAATTGATAAGACTAAGCTTATCCTATTGGTGTCTAGTGACTTCGTATTTTCCTTATTTTTGGTAGATCCATTTTCTGGTTCAAGCTGGCCAGAAATATCTTCACTCGGTCAAGCCGAGCCAGGGGTGAAACTAATCCATTCTTTGATCTGCTTCAACAACACAATTTCATACTTTCCCCCAATAGTGTTATATCTAGCCGAGCAAGAAGTTCTTCACCTATCCAAAGAACTTGGGTTCCTCAAGAACAAGAAGCACTCTGCAACCTGCTAGGGATTATTCTTGTCTGATACTCAGATTCTTATATGCACTTCATTTAGAAGGATGGCAACACAACCTGTGCCTTGGGGTGTGGCTATTGGCCCTCTCTCTTTGACTCCACCATTATATGAGCTATTGCATGGATCTCGTAAGAATATTCCCAAATTCAATGGTGATGGGAAGCAGCACCCTGATGAACACATCACCTCATTCTTTGTAGCATGCGGTATCCTTGGGGTAGCTCATGAAGATGTCTCTATTCAACTCTTCATTGAAACATTGCATGGTGTGGTAGCAGAATGGTTCTACCATCTTCCAAATGCATTCATTACAAACAGGGCTACCATGAGAACCGTATTCAAGAAAGGTTCAAACCAGATGAAGATTCTCATGCCTTGTTAGCATAGCTTACACATATGAAGAAAGAGTCTCATGAGCCCATGCGGGACTTCATGGAAAAATTCAACAAGCTGATTTGGAAGATTCCGGTGCTAGCCATTCCCACTCTCAAAAATCAAAAGTGTTTCTTCATCAACGCCCAACCTCTTGATGTGAGCTTCTTATTAAGAAGGTCTGTTATCCCTGATTTGGCTACTGCTCAATCTACAACCATCAAAATAGAAGATGATCTCATTCTCGGGAAGGATCATAAGAGATTCATCTAAGCCTAAAAATTAGAGTTCTTCTCAAGGTACTACTGACCCTATGATCCAAAATATGGCTAACGACTTGATCGCTTTGAAGAAGAAAATGTCTCAACAGGTGAGCAACGTTCCTTATCGGGATATTCCTAGATGAAATTTCAATAATACCAATGGCGCTCCCACAAGAGATAGACAACATTTGATTGATGCTCAACCAAGGCTGGCCATTGAAGCTCCTCCTATCAATGCAACAATGGAAATAGTTGAGGAAGATGAAGAACTAGAATATCAAGATTCTCATGAAGCTTTTGAATATTCAGGATATGTGGATGAGTCTTATGATGATTCAGCTAACGAATCCAATATTGGGTACTTGGAATATGAAGAAGACAATTACGAGCATGATGGTCAGTCATTTGCGCTTCTTCACTTGATCTCAATCCCAGAATCCTAGAAAGTCGGTCAAAATCTCTAAGGAGAAGAGTAAAGAATCTCCCATGGTTATGGATAAAAGAGGCTCTCCTATCTCAGCATAAACTAAAAAGGAGACAACTAAATAGGTAACTTATTCTAACTCTCTTTCTCCTGCTCCCAAGACCAGTACCTCAACTCAGACCAATGTAACCAAAACTGAGCCTACCATTATAACTTCATATACTGCTTTCGACATTATTGATCATACAAAGAGAACTAAGATCCAAATGTCAGAAGCTGAATACCTTGAGTCAAATCCTGAGAAATTTGAAAAACTTTCCAAATTCATTAGAAGCAAGGTTATTATCCCTTCATCTTCAAAAGGTATTTTGTCAAGTCCTACTCAGCCTTCGGCTAAGAATAATATGACCTCTGTTTCTTCTTCAGGGAAGATTGAACCGTTTATTTGTTCAAACTTAGCAATTACATAATTGACTCAGGAGCCTCTGATAACACGATGCCCACAAAAGTAGCCTATGCCCTTGGACTTACCTTGACTAAATATTATCGACAGTGTTACTCCATGGAAACCAAGCAAGTCCCCTTGATTGGTCAAATCAAGGATGCACAATTTGCATTTGTCGCATTTCCAGAAAAGAGAGTAAAAATGACCATTCTAGTTGCTAATATCCCAGCTACTTATGGCATTCTCTTAGGAAGAGGTTTTTGCAAAGATGTCGGAGGAGAGATCAATATGGACTGGAACAAAGCTAAATTTCTAGTGAATGTAGTTCCTCGTATCCTCCACTCTGAGCCCCAAGCAAAGTACCTGGTCACTAAATCAGATGAACCAAAGGCTCAAATTCTTTTCGAAGATGCTGGCTTGGGAAATTACTTCATGACATCGGAGGTACCAGCTGTAGATGTCAAGGAAGAGGATTTTAATGCTATTTGGACCCTCGAGTTCGATGGGAGCTATTCAACTATTGGATCAGGCATTGGTGTGATTATTATATCTCCATATTTTGAGATATTTCCATTTGCCTTCAAGTTGTAGTTTGGAAATACTAATAACACGGCCAAATATGAAGCTTTGTTATTAGGATTAGAAATGGCAAGGAAAAAGGGAATCTATAATCTCAAAGTGCAGGGAGATGCTGAGTTAATTATAAATCAAGTGAAGGGGATCTATTAGGTAAAAAATGATCACCTAAGACATTATAGGAACAAGTTATGGGAAAACATAGAGTTCTTTGATGCTTTTCTATCAAGGCAATTTTGAGGGATTACAATGAAAAAGATGATTCTTTATCCATGTCTACATCTCTTCTCCTTCCTCATCCAAAGTTCAAACAGGACATGTATACCATTGAGATTGTGTATCGTCTAAGTGTTTTAGATAATTTAGTGCATCGACAAGTGTTCACTGATGATCAATAGGTATTGTCTTTTCTTGAGAAAGCTGATAATTTTAGTGAACTTTATTTTAAAGGATCAGAATCAGATTTCTATGAGTCCATCTTGAATTCATATCAAGATATTGATGGTGAATTCATCCAGCTCAAAGGCAACAAAATTCCAAAGGGATTGGTTTCTCTGGAAGTTTTGTTTGACAAACATGACCATTTTATCTAGAATAAAAGGAAAAATAAAGGTGATTCCTCATTAGAGGTAGATCAAGTTAATCTGGGCTCTTCTGACCAACCATGGATGGTAAACATCAAAAATTTTGTTCCCCTGAGGAGAAAGAAAGATTCACTTCACTCCTGAAGAGATATATGGATGTCTTGGCATGGTCCTATGTGGATCTGAAGTCTTTTAAGCCCAAGGATGTACAACATAGCATTCCTTTGAAGTATGATGTAAAACCCTATAGGCAGAAGAAAAGGCATTATAATCCAAAGATCTCAGGGACTATTCTTGCAGAAATTCAAAAGATGTTAGATGCAAGGATTATCTTCCCAATCCATCATTCTACCTGGGTTGCTAACATCATCCCCGTTAGAAAGAAGAATGGTGAGATCTGGATTTGTGTTGATTTTTAGAACCTAAATCAGTCTTCATTGAAAGACAATTACCCATTGCCTATCATGGATTAGGTATTGCAAACTATCACTAGATCAGAAATTTTATCCATGCTTGATGGATTTTTGGGGTATAATCAAGTCGAGGTAGTTGTTGAGGATCAACACAAAACAACATTCACCACCCCATGGGGGACCTTTGCTTACAAAAGGATGTCTTTTGGTTTGATTAACACTGGAGCCATATTTCAGAGAGCTATAGAATTAGCTTTCAGAGACTTGATGGGAAAATTCATAATTGTATATTTGGATGACTTGATAGTCTTCTCTAAAAACCGAAGTGATCATTATGATCACCTGGAGTAAAGTACTCTTAAGGTTCGGATGTCATGGGATTTCATTAAATCATAAAAATCCATATTCGAGTAACATAGGGTAAGTTGCTAGTTCACATCGTGACTAGAGAAGGAACTAAGATAGACCAAGAGAAGGTGAAGGCCATTCAAAGCCTTACCTTACATATAAGAAAAACGGAGTACATTCCTTTTTCAAAAGGTGAATTTCTTAAGGAGATCTCTACCTGACTTTGCTGATAAAACCAATGATATCCTTGGGATGATGAAAGGTAAAACTCCATTTCAATGGATCACTTAATGGAAGCTTTCTTTCAAAGAAGTCAAGAGGGTAATTTCTCATGCTCTTATTCTGGTATGCCCAGACTTCAAGAAATATTTCATCATGTATAGCTACGCTTCCACACATACAATATTAGCCATCATGATGCATGAGAATGAAGAAGGAATTGAAGCACCCATCACCTTCATGAGCTTCCCATTAAAGGAACATGAATTAAAGATGTCGCAAATTGAAAAGCATGCCTATGTAGTGGTGAGAGAAGTGAAGCATTTCAGGTATTATGTGTTGAGTTCTCACACTCTCGTTCTTGTTCCTCTATCGATACTGCAGTTAAATCCATCTTGACATAACAAGAGTTGGGTAGTCAACGGGGTAACTGGATGGCTAAAGTCAAAGAGTATGACTTGGACATCAGAGCTGCCAAGTTGGTACGAGGAAGAGGCCTGTGCTAATTGATCGTAGAAAACAATGTTGAGACAAAATGCAAAGAAACTGAAGGTACTTCTTCAAAATTGCCCATGGTGCTTTTTGTAAACACAACAGATGAATGGTACATGGATATTGCTTTCTTTTTAACTTATGGTGAATGTACCCCGCATTTAAGCCAAAAATAGAAGAGGACAGTTAAGTTAAGGTCTGTAAGATACATTCTATGGGATAATGGTATATACAAGAAGGGTATTGATGGTGTATTCTTGCGTTGTGTTCATAAGTCCCAGTAGCTAAGGTTGCTAGAATATTTCCACAATCTAGAATGCAGAGGACATTTATTTTCCTCCATAATGGATTACAAGATCTTATGGTCCGTACTATTGGCCTACTCTCTTTTGAGACTCAACTAAATGGGTGGCCAAGTTTGAAGCTTGTCAACATTTTGTCGGTTGTCCTAAGTTTCGACAGCTCTTCCTCAAGCATGTGGTAATTGAAGAACCTTTTCACCAATGGCGAATTGATTTCATTCAAGTGTTGAATCCTACCTCTAGTTATAGTCATAATTATGTGCTCACCGCCACAGACTATTTCACCAAGTGGGTAGAAGTTGTGCCAATCAAGTAGGCAACATTTGAAGTTGTATGCAACTTTCTCAAGGAGAATATAATTATTAGATTCAGTGTGCCTCACAAGATTGTTGCTGAAAACTCTTCTAATTTCTCATCACATGAGTTGAAAAAAATTCTATGGATTTGGGATCACATTGGCTCATTCATCCGATTATTACCCCTAAGGCAATGGTCAGGCTGAATCAAGCAATAAGAACATGGTGACCATAATCAGAAAGCTAGTCGATGAGAATCAAAGGACATGGCACAAAGCATTGTATGATGCATTATGGGAAGATCAGATTAATCCTAAGCAAGCTATTGGAATGTCCCCATTCTAGGTGTTGTATGGAATTGATGCTTTGAGATTCCTATCTCTGTAGAATTTCCATCCTTACGGTTGGCTAAAGCAATTGAAGATGAACCTTTTCAAAGTTCCATCTAGAAAAGGATAATGTACCTAGCCAAGCTATAAGAAGAAAGGAGAAAGGTATCGGATCACATTGCAAATCATTAGAACAAAGTCAAAAAGATACTTGACAAAAATCAAAGCAACGTGACTTCCGATTGGAGATCTAGTACTTCTCTGGGATAATACAAAAGGAGCGAAAGGGATGCATGGCAAATTTGATTCTTTATTGAAAGTTCCTTTCAAGATCCATCACCGAATGGTGAAAATAGCTTCGCCTATCATATCTTGATGGAGAGTTGCTCCCTCTACCTTTCAGTGGCCAACATCTGAAGTTTTTTCATCAGTAATGCAAGATTCTCGCTTTCAGTATATAAATTATTTCTTGTTATGTGTTTTCTTTCTTTATTTATTTCTTTGTTTGTTTTTGGTTTTTCTTCTTTGGACACCGTAGCCCAATGGATAAATATTTTTGATTCATGATTTCTCTTCCTTTGATGTTTCAAAGAAAGTCCCCAACTGGAGCCATCTGTTATCTCGTTTTAGTGATTTTAGCTAAAAATTTAGATAACCATGATAAATTTTTTGAAGGATCTCTTAAAAATTCCCTTTTCAAGAGATTTTTTGGGTTTTTGGGTTTTCACTGCATGAAAACATGTTATTTGTATGCAATATGCTTCATGTTCCCTGAACCAAAAACTTGATTGCTTAAGTCCTTTATGTTGGGTTTTCAGAAATCCCAGACATCGGAACATGATTTTCCAAAACATGCTTCATGCTTCATGTTTCAAACCTAAAACCTGAAGTAAAGCCTTTACTGTCAAGTTTTTGATACTTAGAAGCATCTCGACATATCATGTTTCCCAAAACCTAAAACTGAAATGAATTAAATCCTTTTATTGGGTTTTCTAAGCTCCAAGCATGATGACATGTCATTAATGTCCACTTGTCTGGTAGTTTGTACATGCATCAAGTGAGGTGTAATTAATGCCAGTGTATTATAAATAGTTGGTTTTTCCATGTCATTTGTTACCTAGTATGTTTTTTTTCTGCTATATTTCTGATTGTGCTTCCTTCATCTCCAAACCCAACTAAGCTTACTGGTCAATTTCACCATCCATTTTTTATTATTTTTTAGGATTGTTGAAGTTATTCTTCTCCTCTTTATTTTTTTGAGATTTTTGGGTTATTCATGAGATGTTGTTTGGGGTTGTTATTTCATTTCCTTTTTCCATTACTGATTTTAGTTTTTGGGTTAGTTTCCTCATTTCTTATGTTTTTCCCATTTGGGTTCATGTTTGGAATTCATTAGTAGGTTACTTATTTTTCTATAAGTTATTCCCTATGGATGTTTTAAGAGTTTAAAATTCATGAGTTGTGTCCTGAATGATTGCAAAGGAATCTCAAAATTTCATAAAAGAAAGAAGGCGGAAAATCTCATGCTCTGACACATCAGAAACCTAATATGTGCATTTCAGGTTTTGCAGGGTGTTTGACATCTCAATACTTCGCCTTTGTCGGGTTTTGCTACTTGCTCAACATCCTTCAAGTTCTACCTTGCATCGGATTTTTCCACTTGTTTGACATCTCAATACTTCCGCAAAGGTGTCGAGTTTTCCTATATGCTCGACATGTCCTAAGTTCCGACATACACTCCTTTATGTTGGTTTTTTCCACCTTTCACATATCCTCCAAACCCTCCAGGTGTTTGGGTTTTCCAAGGTGCTTTGCAAGTTTCAAAATATGAACAAGTGTGTCGTGTCTATGCGCTTGTTTGATAAACTTTCAAATCTGATCGCTTTTCCAGAAATCATCAAGGCATTTCTTCTTTGAGATTCCTCATGTCAAACCCTTGGTCAATCTAAAGACAATTCAGGGAAAATGAAGTATAAATATCAAAATATGGAGTCCCCTTCTTATGCAGATTGCAATTATGACATCCGGACATAGAGCTTGGTATATATATGGATGACTTATGGAACAGAATCAAGGATTCTTCTTAGAGCTCCTAGATGAAGTCAAGATCTGGAAATGGTATTCCTCTTGCTACAGATTTCCAATATCATCTCAAGCACCATGAGCTCATCCTGCTTGTGGTTATAACTATGACTCGCATCCCACTCGGTAAGAAATCAAGCAGAGAGTCTATAGTGAAATTGGATGGAGGATACCTTGATCAACTCCTAAGATTGCCAAATTTTGAAGAATATGTCGATATAAACCTTCACCAACACAAAAGGCCTAGGACAAAGATCATGAATATTGTATCAAGCATGTTAACAAGAAGTTCTTGATCAAGGCTGAACTAGCCATTTCTAGGTTTCCTAGATCAGTCCCTAGAAGTGATTTCATTCTTGAAATCAGTGATATCATCACCCCGCTAAGACGAGTGTTTGGTCTTCCAGATTCAAGAGATTTCCAAGCATGGATGTACTAGATCATGGTCTTCATCAAGAATAATGATCAAGGGATTGATTGGGGTAGTCTGATAAGTGATGATATTGACTCCCAAATGAAAACAGTCTTGTCTCTTCGGAAAATTTTATATGATGTCATATGTCACCTATGTACCAAGAGGGCATGATAAATTATCCGGGTTGGATGCAAAGGGAAATAGAGTAACGTAACACATATATTGTTACTTCCATCAATTGACAATGAAAGGGGGTCAAGACCAATATAGAAGAGTGAAAGATGCCTTCTTCTATGAAAACATTTGCAGATGAATCCCGATCTGCATGAAAATAATGGTCTCCGATGAGGCATGGGAAAAAGTATCAAAATGGGGTTTCCTGTGTTCCCATGTGATAAACTAATCCTTAATTAGTTATACAGTTGTTGGATTTCGATAGATTCCAATGTGTCTACTTCCTTCCCTATTTCCATTGGAAGGTATAAATGTTCTTCAGTGGCTAAGGCCAAGAACATAATACATGAGCTCCAGGATAAGTTGGAGAAACATATGAAGCAAAGAGATGGATTTTAATTCGAGGAGTCCTCAAGTCATACGGGACTTTGTATCTACATGTGCCCATTGTAGAAGACATTCAAGGTTGATCTTCGGGATGAATTTTTCATCCGAAGAAAGGAAAATAGAAGATTAACACTTGAAGAGATTCGATGTTATATCTAGATGACATCCCCAAAGGCACCATGGATAATGAAAGTGTCCTTGACATTGCGTATGATGGGTTGAATGAAGACCAACATGGATTCCCAGCCATTGAATTGTCTATTGCTGAAAAATCTTCTATTACAAAAAAAGTTTCTCGACTCTTACTCATACTAAGGCATGGCTCATTTCTTGGGAATGAGTTATAAATAAAATATATATTGAAAGATAGCTACTTTGTAAGCGGGGCCCTCCAATGGAGAAAAAGAAAAGGATAAAAGCTCTTCCAAGAGACCAAGTAAAATTTAAGTTTGTCAGAAAGGGAGAAGAGCAAGTAGCCGCATCATCTGCCACTCCTTCTGAAACAATGGATATACCGGATTCACCTCCTCCACCAGAACAAGTAGAACCTCATTTGGAAGTTGAGGTTAGCCAACCTCTAATTTAACCTTTTGATTTCCCATCATAGGTAAGTCTATCTCTTGCTTCTCAAGATCTGCTTTAGAATCCTTGCCTCCTTTCCAAACTCTCCCACCTCCTATTTCTTTGCTAAGTTTATCAGCCATGGCCAACATCTTCTCTAACCTCTCACCTCTCTCTACTGGAACTAAGATGGCCATAGATATGCCTCCTCATTTTACACCTTCATTCACCGTGTCTATTCCCATAGACACTACACTTGCATTCATCACCACTCCACAAGAAAACCTTCCTCCACCTGCAAATGTGACCATAAAACCTCCGATAGGATCAAATTCTTCCAGTATGCCTCAATGGTTAATTTATTAGACTCCAAGGAAGAGGAAGGTGGTAGTTCCCTTACCAGCCTTTGATTTCAGTTCCCTCAAGGTTTCTCCTATTAAATCTACCAAGAAACCCAAAACAGTTTCAAGGGTTTCAGTGGATGCCTCAGGGCACAAGTTTGCAGAGATCTCTACTCTTGCAGCCAACAAAACCAAAGAGGATATAATAGCCACCGATTATCGATCACAAGGGTTGATCTAGGAAAAGTAACTATGCAGGGAGCACAATAGGATGCTAAGGATTCCATGAATGTGTTGTGCCAAAAGCTAAAAGTGACAAAGGTAAGAAGAGATGAGATGAAGGAGAAAGTTGAGCATTTAATAGAGGTATTACTCAAGCTCTTAATGCCTTCTGAGTTAACACTGTCATCCTATACCCTTGCTCCTATCAGGTTCAATTTCTCATCTACCTAGGATTGAAAAGATTAATGAGAAGGGGAGAATAGTTGATGACTGGATTCAGAGGTTACTCCTACAAGGAAGAGAAGTCATTGATGACTCATTGGAGGTTTATAAATCCTTGGGTGAGATAAAGAAGGAGGGTGAAAAAATGGATGAGGATTGTTTAGATGAAATCAGGAACCTCGAGCTAACTTTTGAAGCTCTCAATGCATTAAAATAGGCTGCATCCCATATGTTGGTTGAAGAAGGAGTCATTCCTCATGCGGATAATAATTTCTAATTAACCAAAGCCATCAGATTTAGGATAAAGATTCTCATTGAAGCTTGCAAAAAATTGACAGAATCTAGAGATCAATTGGTTGATGATACAAATGACATTGAAGAGGAGTTGTCTAAAATATTTCCCAAGGTGTTAGATGAAAACTCAAATATCTTATCTCGTTGATGATTTTTACAAGAAAATCCAAGAATTGATCCAAAGACAAACCGACTTCATTCTTCAATTTGGAGATCATTGTTAAATTCGTGAAGATCGATCATTATTTGGAATCATTAAGGAAACTCAGTAAGAGATTGAAGAAACTTCCCAGCAATGCAAGTGATACTCAGAAACTTGTGAAGTCTTTAGTGTTTATTCTAGTGGGCCGAGAAGAAGAAATGCAAGAGATAATCTAAAAATTCTAGGAATTTCAGGACAAGCAAGCTTTGTTGGAGGAAGACAAGGAAGACAAGGACGATGAAATAGAACAAGCATAATGCTACATGTCATTTTCCTCCATAAATTGACATGTCTTTTTCATTTTTGTTTTGTCATGTAGGAAGCAAATTTTGACTTGGTCTCCTGCGTGAGAGTCAAGTAAAATAGGATTATGGTTAAATGACTATTTTCTAGGATTTATCCTATTTTCTCTCTGCTATTTCTATTATAAATATGGAATGCAAATGTATTCGAAAGGGAGAGATTTTTTATCAAGAAAACTATTGTGAAAAGAAGAAAAACTTTGTATTTTCTTTTAATCATTGAAGAATAGAAACTAGTGTTATTTTGCAAACTTTGTGTTGTGGGATTCATCTATCCTAAGAGATTGTTCTTATGTCCAAAATCTTAAAATATTCTTTGTTTAGTGTTCTTGATTATTTTAATCGTTTCCATCATTACACCCATTATCTAAAACTCGTATGAGTATTTCTTGATTTGTATTTGCTTGAAAGAAAATACGTTCCTCTTAATTTCTTCCCACTTTGTTTCTTCTATAAATAAGTTTCCTTTCTATTCCATTATGTTTCCACATCTGTGATATATCCATCTCATGTTGATATGGATTTCTATATTGTATCCCAACCCCAATTGTTAGAATAGTGTGAATATTGTATATATTATTTTTGTTGCATTTTAAATTAGTAATAAACAGACAACCTCACTGTCTTTGAGGATGGATATAATCCCATGTAATGTGGTTGAACCTTATATTTTGGCTTGAAAAATATACAACCAATAAGACGTAACTAGAATCCATGCATGAAGGTACACATTTATCTAAATTTATTAAATTAGTTTTAGAATTGCTTACAAATCCTATGAAAGGAGATGAAAAAGTAGTTAATTTCTTAGCCAAAATTAAAAATATTAAAGCACAATTAGATGGATGCAATTGTGATTTAATTGGTGAAAAATTAATCTACTTTTTTGTTTAGTTAAACATACATGAAAAATTTAGGATTTTTATTTCTATCTTGAACTCGAATATCATAACAAAAATGATCTACCTAATTTAAATACCTTGAGTTCACTTTTGATATAGGAAGAGCAAGTGATGATTAACTTTGACTATAAGAAGAATGCCTCTCAGGCACTTATTTATCAGAATTCAAAGTTAAAACCTCGCAAACCCTTCTCAGATCAAAAATCTAGATCTAAATCTTCTTTTGTTGATAAGAAAAAAATTTCTTTTGATCAATTATGAGTTAGATTTAGTGGAAAATGTCACAAATGTGGTAAATTTGGACATAAAAAGGAAGATTGAAAAACTAAGAAACTTATCCATAAAAATAAAAAACAAATTGTTTATTCTAAGTACATTTTAAGGAAAAAGGATAGCTATATTGATATTCCTAAAACTGTTGCATTATATGTTACATTGTATTCTTCCTCTAATTCTGAATGGATTCTATATTTAGGTGCATCAAATCATATGACTGGTGTTTCAAATTCTTTATTTGATGTTGTGAAAATAAATGAATGTGTGTATCTTGGTGATAACTCATCTTTAGAAGAAATAGAGAAAGGTAAAGTAAAGTTTACTAATGGTGTGTTTAATAATGTTTTATTTGTTCCTAAGCTAAAAAGAACCTTTTATCATGTTCTCAACTAACTCATGATGGTTTGGCTATTAAAATTTTGAAATATACTTGGTATATCAAGGATAGTAATGATAATATAATAGCTGAAGGAATTTAAAGAAATGATCTGTATATTTTTGATGATTTCCATTCTGCATCCTGTTTTGTTTCTCAAAGTTTGAATAATTCAAAACTATGGCATGAAATATTAGTACATGTTAATTATCAAAGTTTATATGAAAGGTTTTCCTATGTTGTCTTCTTCTCATGATGCATGTGAAGGGTGTTTACGCTCAAAACAAAGTGCTAAACCCTTTCACTCACATCTTGAAGAGAGTTCCTCTTCCCCACTAGAACTTATTCATAGTGATGTTAGAGGACCTCTTGAAGTATCTTCATTAAATGGTTCTTTATATGTTGTGACTTTCATTTATGATTTCACCAGGATGATTTGGTCATATTTTATTAAAAATAAAATCTCATGTACTTGGGAAATTTAAGGAATTTAAAGCATCTATTGAAAACTCTTCAAATTATAAAATTAAGAGACTTAGAACAGATAATGGAGGTGAATATGTTAGCAAAAAATTAAAAAAATTTGTATTGATTGTGGTATTAAAAGGGAATTAACTTCTCCTCATTCTCCCTAATCTAATGGTGTTGCAGAACATAAGAATATTACTATTTTAGATATGGTGCACACTATGCTTCAGCTACTAGTCTTCCCAAATTTCGTGGGTAGAAGAAATGAACACTACAGTCTAGATTCTAAATAGGGTTCCCACTAAATTTATTCATCATTCAACTCCTTTAAAAAATGGTCAAATCAAAAACATGATATTTCTCATCTAAATTTTTTTGGTAGTCCCGCTTCATTATACATTCCTAAAAAGAAAAGAAAGAAACTTGATATGACTTCTTTTTCTTGTGTTTTCATTGATATGATATTAACACTACATGTTTAAGGATTTATGACCCTACAAAAAGGGAAGTAACTGAAAACTGCAATGTGGTGGTTTTGGAAAAATGCTTTTGTTCATCTGATAATGGTAAATATGTTCCTAACTCTATCAATATTTCTAATGATGGTTATGATTCTGATAATGAGAATATAGTAAATGGTCATGATGATGTTTCTTATGTTAATACTATGGATGCTTTTGAATCTCCTAACTCCTTAGTTAAGAAACCAAAATGGGCTCAATCTGTGTTAGAAAGTTCTAATCCTATTGATCTTAGGAAAATAACTAGAAGCCATCATACGTACCATGCATTAATGACCTTGTATGAACCTGAGCTGTAAAGTTTTGAAGAAGCTTCTCAGGATGAGAAGTGGATCAATGCAATGCAAGTTGAATATAATGCCCTAATTCAAAATCAAACTTGGGAGTTGGTTCCACCTCCAAAGAAAAGAAGTATTATAGGGTCTAGGTGGTTATACAAAGTAAAATATAATGCAAATGGTATTATTGACAAAGATAAAGCTATATTTGTTGCTATAGGTTTCACTTAGAAACCTGGTATTGATTATGTTGAGACATTTTCCTCTGTAGCTAAAATGAGTACTATTAGGACCTTATTTGCAATTGCCGCTCAATTTGGATGGGAAATCCACAAAATGGATGTGAAAAATGTTTTTTTGAATGGTGATTTAAAAGAATAACTTTACATGTCTCAACCTAAAGGATTTGAAGAAACTAGTAAAGAAAAATATGTTTGTAAATTGAAAAAATCTTTGTATGGTTTAAAGCAAGCTCCTAGAGCTTGGTATGTGAAAATTAATTCTTTCTTTAAACATTTAGGATTTGTTAATTTTTTTATTTTGACAATGATCTATTCATCAAGAAAGAAGGATTACATATAATCATTGTTTGTATATATGTTGATGATTTTCTTTTGACTGGTGATAATCCTGCTTTAATTTGTAGAATTAAAGAAAAATTGAAACAATACTCTGAAATGAATGATTTAGGTCTCTTACATCATTTTCTTGGCATGGTTGTAATTCATGATAAACATTTTATTGTTGTTTCTCAAGCACAGTATGCAACCAATGTATTGAAAAAGTTTAACATGATTGATTGTAAACCAATTTCTACTCCTATGGATGTTGGACTGAAAATTGATCCTAAACCTGCATGTGAAAAATTTAATCCTACTTTATATAGGTAGTTAGTTGGTAGTTTGATATATTTAACTATCACTAGACCATATATTTCCTAGGCAGTAGGAATTGCTTCTAAGTTTATGCAAGAACCTTATAGAGATCATTGGAATCTTGCAAAAAGGATTCTTAGATATATTAAATGTACAATCAATTATGGGTTGCATTATACTAAGAATGAAAATGCTAACTTATATGGATTTTGTGATTTTGATCATGCTGGTGATGTATTGGATAGAAAATCTACTTCTAGTTATGTGTTTAAATTCAGTGCAAGTGCCATTACTTGCAGTGCAGAAAAAAGAATTCAATTGTTTGTATCTCTTCAAAAAGAATTGAGTATAGAAGTGCAATGGAAGCTGCAAAAGAGGCTCTATGGCTAAAGAGTTTTTGATGAGATAAAGATGAAGGATCCATGCAGTTTTCCTTTGTTCTATGACAACCAAAGAACCATAGCTCTTGCACATAATCAAATACAACATCAGAGGAGGAAGCACATTGAGATACATATACAATTCATCTGTGAGAAGGTGCTAAGTGGTGAGATAGATCTCAAGTTCATGCCAATTGAAGAGCAGGTTTAGCGATATCTTCACAAAGCCCCTGAGTGCTGCAAAGTTTTCTCACTTTCATGAAAATCTTGGATTTTCGGAGTTTCCATTGAGAGGGAGTGTGTATGACAATGTCACCTCCTAATAGAACTTGTTTTTTGTAAAAATACCTTTAGGCATTTGTAAAAAAATACCTTCGGGCATGTATACCTCCTCGACTTCTTTTTTAGAAAGAAGTGTAGAAAGATATTAAAGGTGGTCTTCAATAAATTCTTTAGTGCTATTGAGTTTACTGGTAAACATTTAGTACAAGCATATTATTAAGGAGGTCCTTGGTTATAAAATGATCCTATATTCTTGGGTTCAATAACCTTTTATGAGAACATGTGAGAATATGTAAAACTCACGAATCATAATTAGCCACTGATCATGGGATGATCTTTGGGATTCCAAATCCTTTTGTACCAAAAGGTAACTTGAGTATGATGAAGGTGTTATAATTCCTTCACCCGATATGCTAACCTAAAACCTTTATGGTTTAAGGATTGTAAATCCTGTAGTGTACCACAGGTAGGTAATCTATTGGCATATGTTATCCCACTTAACATTAAGTGGGGTTTTGGAACATAATGATTAAGTGGTATGGCCAACCCTTAATTAATATGGGTCCATCACTATTATATAGGTTAAATATTTAATAATATGAAATAATTTTCTATTATTAAATATTCATACCTAGGTAATATACATTAGGTAAGTATTTAATAATGTGAATCATTTATGTTTATATTTATTAAATACACTCACCTAGGTATATGTGTCAACCATTTTCAGTTGAAAAGGTGGATTGGGAGACATACCGATCACCTTATATAGAAATGACTTTAGGTCTTCATTTGATATATTCAGAAATATATCAAAGGTATGCAAATCAAGTGATTTGGTTTTACCCTTGGTAAATAGGGTTTTAAGGAGGAGGTGATCTTATTGGATGTAAAATAAGTTCTCTAAAGTAAAAGGTTATTTTCAAAGTGGTTTTTACCCTATTGGGGTTTTCCACTATAAATACTTTGTGTCACTTGTGTTATTTATTTCTGTAAGTATTTCTTTATTTACTTATGTCATGATGTAATGTTTATTTAAATATTTATTGTAACATTATATAATATGTAAGTTGATTAAATCCGTATTTATTAGAATCCTCAAATTCTAACATTACATTGTTTAAGGTGGGAGACAAAGCCTCAAAATAATTTTTCAAATCTCTCCGCACTAAGCATGCTCATCAACAAATCAAATCTATCTATGATTTGTATTAGTGGCTCATAGAGCTGCCAAAGATATCAAGTTCCTTTGTCAATCATTATCGTAATTTTTCAAGCTCGAGAAAATTTTAAATGAGTGATTTACAACTCTGCAATGACATATCAATGTGGTTCCAATAATTTCACTCCCAAAGAGTGAGATCACTGCAATTCTCCTCTTTCTTGGGATAACTTCATGCTTCCTTGGTGTGTTTATCTGATAAATCTCTGGTCTTGATGGTTTTTCATGTGAATTTTACAAATCAACTGGTATTTTGTGGGTGTAGACACCAAAATTTGGTTTCACTACCCTTGATTTCCCGCATGTGCATTTTTCACCATGGTCCTAGCTAGACCCCTTTAATTTGATTCATTTATTTAAATGACCATCTATTATCCCATCACCTTTAATTCTTAATTAATTCTTGTTAATTAACCTAAATTAGCTAATTACCCCTAATTAGCTTTCATCTCTCCTAATTATCTAATTACCTCTAATTGTATTTCTTTGGGATGCTTTTATCCCTAACCACCTAAATCCACATCCCTATGCTTTTTCTAGCTTTTATCTAACCCATCTTTATCTCCTACCTACTCATGACACTTCCCTAAACAACCCTTACCCACCTACATGCTTTAAAACACTTATCCCAATCTCTAAAAGCCCCATATCTTGAGTAAATCAGTGATTTTACCATTTAAGGAGTGATTTCACATAGTCGGTGGTGACTCTGCTGGGTCATCATTGACCCTAAAATGAGACACAATTTGAGCTTTCTTGCACTGTGTGAATTTATCTTTGAATTTGAGCATCCTTGCAGCTATGTTAACCCTCTTGGATTCCATTAAAGATTTCCTTTCATCACTTGTGGAATATTTGGGAGGTTTACTTTTGTTTTTTACTTATATATGCTATCACATGCTATTTTCATTATTATCTTGTAGAATATAACTTCTTCCAGTCCATCTTCTCGTTAAAATTTTGTCCTCACCTTGTTCTACCAGCTTTTCCTACTTGTAGGTTTCTCATCCAGGGCTTTATTTTGTACTATCCAGTTTGTCATCACTCCACCTGTGTCATTATCGACCTAACCCCTCTAATCATCATACTTTATGTTTCTAGTTTCCTTCCATTGTCTTCTTCTTATATATTATTGTTCCTAATTCTCATATCTATTTTCCTAATTTTCTCTTACACTAAATCTATTCCTCCTACACTCAAGTCACCACCAATAAGGACTAGTCACCACCAACCTAAATCCCGTTTTCCATCCAATTCATCCTTATATATGTTTTCCTCATCCCTATGTTTTTCTATTTCACATCTTCTTCCGCAGTCATTCCTAGTGTTCTCGTGCCTCTCGTGATTATCTCATTTCCACTCAAATACTTCCATCTAAATTTCAAGCTTGTTGTCTAGATTCATCTGCTTAGGTCACTTTCAACCTACCCTCTCGCAACCTCGGGTCATCGTTAACTCAACCGTAATTTACTTTGTTTTAGTTTAGATCATATCAATAATTTTCATCTATTTCAATCATTTTCATATTTTGTTCTATATCAATTTCTTAATGTTATCCAATTATCTATAATTTACTTCACTTTATTTTATCAAATGGGGGTTGACATCCGTGTAAGGAAGTTAACACTTCTAGGAACTAACTTCATCGTATAAATTAACACATATACCATCTAATCCATTTTCTTCTTAGTTATCCTTGTTTTGTAGGTTCATCGATTTACAAGTGAGGTCATTCACTTTGCACCCATCCATTTGCATCCATCATACTTCAAGGTACCTTAAACCCTCACATTTTGGAGTTATTTAATTTTATTTAGTACTATCTCATTAACTTGAATAGGAAAGAAAAATTAGATCAACATTCTGGCACGCCCAATGGGATGACCCTTTTAGGTGAGTCTCTTGCATTTTCCTTCATTTTCTTATTTTCCACTAACATTGTGGTAGAAGTTTTTGTTTTTTCTTGTTCGTGTTGGGGCTTCTAGAGTTTCTTGGATCGATCTTTGCTTGCATCTTCTTAAAGATCAGATAAAAAGGAAAAGCATTCTCTAGGTATTCTTCTTTTTTCCTTATTTTCTCCTTTTGCATTGCATTTTCCCTTTCTTTTGTATTTTTCCTCATCAAACTTTCACATTTGGATTTGGATTAAAAATATCCCTTTACATCCTTAATAAACATAGTTTAAGTAGGGGTTAATCGGTTGCATCTCACATTCCATCACACACAACCAAATTCACACATCAATCTACATATCTAGACGTCTTCCTACTAGGTGGACTGATTGGGATTTCATCACCTAATAGGAATTCATCACAAAGTTTCTAGGAGAAATCCTCCACAAACTCCTCACATACTTTTGGTTATATCAAGGACTCCCCATCCATAACTACCTGAAACCAACCCTAGATTAACATTTCCTAGGTACCATTTTTATACATTCCCATTTTTTTATTTTCACACTTTCTTAATAAATTAAAAGCACAAAAAAATTGTGTGCTTGATTTGATTGATATAGTTAGTATAAGCTTTGTTTCATGCCCATAGTTATTCATTCTTGAGCTAAGAAAATGGAACACAACTTTTCCTTAAAAATTCTCTCTTCTCATCTCAAACATCCACCATGGTTGTCTCATCTGTGCCATTGGGAACCCAACCTTTGATCATCAATGTCCCTCATCATGAGACCAATTCTTTCTTATATCATCATCCCATCCCATCTAGACCACCCACACCACCATCTCCTCCTCCTTTGGTAACTCATGGTCTTTCTTCTAGTCCCATGTATGACTTCATATTTTACAAATCAACCACAATATCTCAATCCTACCCATCCATTAAATCATTTAGTACTCTTTGACCCTCATCAACCTATATCAACACTATCCCTAATCCATCCAATGTTATCACATGCTTATTCAACCATCACAATCTATTGACATCCAACTTCCTATTTCTCATCTACCTCAACAATCAAATATTCCCACCCAATCCCAACCATCTTATTACATTCCTACTTTCCAACATCACACATTCCCCAACCAATGTAATCTTCACCCTTAACATCTTCAAACAACCCTTTCCTAATTCACCACCAACAAATCAATTTCCATCTTCCACACATTACAAATCTAATCCTTATGCAATCAATACTATACATAAAATATCTTCATCTTCACCTATCTCATCCACTTCATCATCTACTTCCACCCTAGACATTGTGCCTATGACTTCTTCAATATCTTCCCCACACCTACATCAATCATATCCACAACTACCACACCTAATACATTAACCTCTACCACTTGTTTTACATCCATTCCTACCTTTACCACATCCACATCGACTACATCTATCATAACCCAACCTATCATATCTAACCCTTATCCATATCAAACACACCAATCATTACATCACCCATATCCCTAAACATCCCAATTGTACCCATCTCTCCATCAATCCCAACTACCCCTATATCTACCACATCAACAAATTCACTCACGACTACCTTGACATCTTCATCACACATTCCTACATCCTTTCCTATGGCCACATCACCTATTTTACCCCAATATTCTATACTTAATCCTCCAACATCAAATATTTCCACATCTATACCCACTACCACATCAATCACATCTTCCCAATTTGTAAACATATCAATGGTACCCCTTGAAACATTCATGAAAAAGAACACCTCCACCTAAGACAAACACAAAGGAAATTCATGCCTCCTCAAAAACAACCCATTCCTACACCTACACCACCCCCATCTCACATATACCTCATCAATCACATCATTCAAACACCTCTTTCTACATGAATACACACATCTACACCCACCATCGATTCTACACATTCATCTACTCCACCACTTGTCATATCTACTTCATCGGATTTGATCATACCTACTACTTCATCTACATCCATTCCACCCTTACCTATTATACCATCCATTGAATCAATGCTAGTTCCTCTTTCCGCACTTTTATGCGCACCACCATATTGACCATTGTGACCAAATCTACACCATTTTCTCCTCTCACATCACTCTCATCGTTTGAAGAGTTCATGAAAGCACTTCAACTCACCTTGAATTCAAATTATCCTCCCATATCATCTAAACAATTAAACACTCCTACATCAATAAAAACTTCTCCTTTATATTCCATCAAACACATGCTACTCCATCCACTTGTATAAAATGCAACACCACCTTAATAATCTCCAGTGAGATTAGGTTTATCCCTCCCAAGGGTGTTTCTTCACAATATAAATATAGAACCCTTGGCACTTTTCCTCAAAATTATCTCTCACATCCTCACAATAAAATAGACATCCCCTTCCTACTATCAAGAAATCCAATGCCACATCATCTATCTTAGGACCACATCCATCTCTTCTAGGACCATCCCCTTCATCAAAAACACTTTAACCTACCAAATAACCCAATCCAAAACCATCCAACATTTCTTCTTTTATAACACTAATCATCACCAAAAGCTAAACCAAGACATAAAAACCCCTAAATAATCCAAATCCACGCTTAACAACCAAATCATCTCAAGCATCCACTTATTCTTCCAAGACCAAGACATCTCACAAAGAAAAGGTACCTCCTAATACTTTGGTTAAATCATATGCGAGAGTCCTTCAACACTTACTTCAAATTTTTGCCATCACACTTCCACCTATTAAGGCCTTTGATCCAAATAGTAAAAATCCATCATGGTTTGACTCAAATTGTATTTTCACTTATCATCATACCCTTGGATATGAAACTGAAATTTTAAGGACCTTCAGACCATCATCCATGATTTTATTGAGAGATACAACCTTCTCGAGGATTTCCCTTCTCCATATACAATTTCATCCACAACAAAAAAATCCTATTTCTACATCTCCATCCATCAAATTTTCTAAGTCTCCTCCTTCATCCACATCCTCCATTGTCATCACTCCCCCACACATCATTCCTCCTAAATAGGGTCCTCCCTTATTCATTGATATTGTTTGCCTTGCCAAATCACTCATGTAATCCCCAATCATCTATCTCGATCTAAATTCAAATATATCATCAACATTCCTTCTTATAACCCCATCCAATCTCCTTCGAAATCCATCATTGGGGGAGCATCCTCCCCTTATTATTGATCCTTTCATCCTCTTTCACACATACAATCCATCCATTCATTCCAAATCAAATAGCTCCCTTGACACTCGGGGACTTCATTATAGGACCGGTCTCCTTTACATGATCAATTTCTTTTCATATTTGACATCATCTTATCTAATCCATCTCATCTAATATTAACCATCTTAATTTATCCAATCAATCTATCTATCATATTATATAATCCCAAGTCCACCTTTATGGCCATATTTGTGCTTCCCTTGGGGACACCATGGTCTTTCCTAAAGTCCACCTTTTTGGCCATATTTGCGCCTATCCTAGGGGAACCATTTTCTCATCCTAATCCCACCTTTGTGGCCATTTTCTCATCACCTAAGAGGCATATTTATCACTTCCTCATTTTCTGAGGTGTTGCACATATTTTATGATCTTTATCCAAAATTTATTTAAATAAATCTCATCTAAAGTCCACCTTTTTTGGTAATTTTTATGTCTTTTTTAGGGAACCATAATCTCATCCAAAGTCCACTTTTGTGGCCATATTTGTGCCTCTTTTAGGGCACCATATTTTCATCAAATTCCACCTTTGTGGCCATATTTTTGCCTCTTTTGGGGCACCATATTTTTCATCCTAAGTCCACCTTTGTGGCCATATTTGTGCCCTTATTTGGGGCACCATTTTATCATCCTAAGACCAATTTAGTGGCCATATATTTGTCTCGTTAGGGATGCATATTTTCTTCACTTCCTCGAAGGTAGCATATAGTTTACATCTTCACACGTCTATATTATCACGACTTTAATATTGTTGTCCTTAAATAAAATAATAACATTACTACTATAGAAAGGAGACAACATGGAAAATTTTACCTAATGAGATTGGACCATACATTATCACACATAAGTATGGGTCGTGATTCTATCGTTTGGCCTCCTCAAGGTAAACTATAAGTGGAACTGCTAACACATTGTACTTACAACCATTATACTATTAGCATACATACCAATGAGAACTTAATCATATCCTTAGATCATCCCTCCATAATAGTATCTTCCATATACCATTTTAATGATTTGGAACTATGTAGTTTTTCATCACTTTCCTACACATGACCTTAAATATGGGCACCACGGCTCTACCCATAGCATTTTCCTTATGGATAGGTTCTCCCTTCTTGGTGAGAACTCCATGATCATTACATTTATAACCCTCTTGTTTATCTATTGGAACCACAAGAAGGGTCCATGAGTGTGTTTAATAGATTCATTTCCCCCTTCTAAGTGGTCTACCTAGCTATTCCCAGCTATTCCCCATGTTAAAAATAAAAATTCATGGATGCTTCTATCAAAAATCAAATTTATCAAAGACAGACTACTCCCTCGAAGGATAGTTTTTCATGTTAAAAATAAAAAATAAAAATAAAAATAAATATACCGATCCCTTGAAGGATGACTATCATGTATAAATTAAACCATACCCTCGAAGGATGGATACTCTTTTGTATCATGGTATTGAAGGCTTCCCGCATTGATCAACCTTCCATTTTATTAGCATCCTAAGAAAGCTTTCCGCATTGATCAACTTTCTTCAAGAAAACTTATTACATTGATCAGTTTACTCTTTCCCCTTCCCAGAGATGGGGCATAGATTTAGGGAACACCATTTATGGAGAACCCTCTTCTCACGTACAAGTTACAACACAAACCCATTTTTTGTATTGACATTAGGTTTATGAGTTCATTCCATCCATGTTTCCTTATGATCATTGGTATAACTAACTGTTGTTTGTTATATGCTAACTCTTGTTTTGGTTAAAATTTCCTTATGTTACTTAAATCCCTTCTTGTTTACGTCCAATGCGATTGAGGTATCTTTTCCTCATGCATTCCTCAAAATGACATAGCATCGTTCATACCCATGGGTTTCCATCGTTAAGTTACATTTTATTTTAAACCTTTTCACATATATATTTTATCTCTCCTTTTTTATTACAAACAAATATTTCATTATGTATATTCACTTTATGCTACCCATCTATGATATCATATCAACTTTCCTACCCTTATCAGTAGCCATCATTCATCACATCTATTTTCAAAATCCTTCATTATATATTAAACCATAATATCCATGCATATATTTTCATCATCATAATAAAATTCAAAGTAAACATCATCACCATCATCAATATAAAACATATTATCATAATCATCATAAAAATCAACATTAATTAAATCATATCATCCTATAATTTAACCGTCATCATCAAATATCAAATAACACATATAACTATAATCATCATTATCATGTATCCATATCACATCATCATAAATCAAATAATAAACATCACATAATATACACATGATAAACCATGAAACAATCTTGTATCATATATATATATATATACCAAGATATAGTGTATCAATATATCATCGAATTCTAAGGGTTATCTCTCAAGGAAGAGATGTAATTAAAACCAAGAAAGTTCACATCGAGAGCCTAAACTCTTTCCCCAGTAAGAAAAGTCCTTTGTCTGTCAATAGGCCTCGCCACCTCCTTCCCCTCTCTCTCCTTGATGTGGTTGAGCCATACTTTTTGTGCTCCCGGATGGCCCAATTTCAGCTGCCACTCTCCTCTATATATTCTCCCAATATTGTAGTGTCTTCAAAAATTTTTTATCATGATACCCTCATAATACTTAGCCTTTGTGTCTAAGGATTTATATCTATCTATCTATCGAAATCATGTCGGAGGTTCCATCTCTCTTAGTCCCTACAATGTTTCATGTAAACCACCATATCCTCGATAGAATGGTAGCAAGATCTCTAAAATGGACCCTATAGGCCTCCCTCTATCTTCGATATTGGTCCCTATCCTGAGTGACTTGGTCCCTCTCCTGTGTCACTACATCTCTCTGCTAGATTGAAGTGTCTATCTTAACTCACATCTAATCCATCTCGCACGTAATTATGTCATCTATGCAGGACTCTCCTCTATATCCATATCCATCACCTCCTAGATCCATCTCCTCCTCCTCCGCATCTCCTCTCTCCCCACCACCGAGCTTCCATAGCTATATCCATCTAATCAATAAATCCCACTCCAACTCTTATGCCATCGTCATCATCCCAAGGTGCTACTTTGCCTCCTCCATGGTTTTTCCATGTCGGGAATTGATAGTTCCCTTTCGATCTCCTCTATCATATATGAGATAAGATCCATAGGCATCGTCTACACAAAACCAAAATGTTATGGCACTCTATCAAACCGTATGAACTCAATCATCTTTGGTTATCTTCCCTACACCCATATCGTCCTCTATATACCAACTAACTATACATCTACTCCAGGCCATGCGAAAAAACCTTAATATGGCCATCATATAATTTTTTCTACATTAATCTCTAAAATATTGTCTACTTACCAATCCACACCCATCTCTTCCCTCTCTCCATGAGCATGATTGACCCACCATCTAAAGAACCCCACTGCTAGCTCTATGTGGTCTCTAGTGACCCATGGTAGCCCTGGTTTCTGATACCTATAATATGCTTCAGAGGCCCAATAATTTAGTAGGAATCCTACATCCAATCCCGATCTCCTACTTGCTCTATACATAGCTAGCTCATGATACACTTGTGCTAGAAAATTAGTGCTAAATGAAAACGATATCGATGCTCAAAAAAAAAATTATATAACACCTACTAGAGCCCATGGAAACTTGGATCCTCCCAAGTCAGGAAATACATAACATGAAACCACCATCATAGCTAGACAAATCAATTAGATCCATGGTACTCCAACCTTGTACCTTATCTCATATGAAAAACCCCCAAAGAGAATCTTATATGGGTTACATTGGCTCTAAATAGTTGTGTCAATACTAAGTCTACTATCAACTATTATGGGAACCATCTTCTCCCAATGTATAGGAAATATAAGGATGTGGTATACATTATCTAAGGTGATAGTCATCTCGCATGTCCCGAATCAAAAAATTACATGTCTATTTGTCCCATCTCTCAACCAAATATATCATTAACCCTATGTCCCATGGGATCTACAGATAGTGTCTAAATTCTTCTAGCCCCATAGCTTCCAATTGATCCCACTCATCATCAGTCACATCTCCTCTAATATTCTCATATAGTTTTGGTACTCAATCTCTCAAATACAAGGTCTCTCTAGCTTGGAATCATCCAAACAACACACATACATTAGTTTTCCCATCATCATCTCATTTATCTATCAAATTTTCACATCTAGCCCTGGTCTTCACCGACCAAGGTCAGGTTGACATGTTCAAGGGTTGATCGACACACCTTAGGGCCAATTCAATGGAAAACATGTTGGGTCTCTGCTAAATTCCCATGGCATCATCCACTTTTATAAACAAATGTAAAAAAATAAAATAAAACATAAAATAAAATAAAATACAAGTGTGGGTTTTGTTACTCACCATCATGTGTACCCTCTGGTGTTTCTAGCTTCTCCCTCTAAACTCCATATCTCATTCTCCTTTTATATCTCTCTGATCTCAATCGTCAATTTCACACATGAAAATGAGCATCATAGGCTAACCCTTGGGATTATATAGGCATGTCGAAACCAAGTCGTCGACCCTCTTAGGTCACCATTGATTGGCCTTAGATTTTGTTGACTCACCTTGGAAGCCTTTTTTTTGGATTTCCCTCTTCCTTTTCTATGTCCTTTTCTAAGGCCTCATCTATTTTTCTCTCAAATTCCTTCTTTTGGCCATATTTATTCCCCCTTGGGGCAATTTATATCATCACTTTTTCAAAGTTTTCCTTTTCGGCCATTTCGTGCCCTTTTTGGGAGCCATTATTTCCATCCTTATCCTTTGAAGATTCATAACTTTCGATTGATTCCTCATGTACAAAGGATTTCACATTATTTTTTCATTTGGTTGTGCATATTTTGATGTTTTCCTATGACCAATTGGTCCTCATAGATCGCATCCATTTGAGAGGTTTCTCGTTGGATTCTCTCCACTTCGTAGTGATTTTTGCCCACTAAATGTTCTGTACAACATTTCCACCATATTCATTGAGACCATCCTTTGTTCCCTACCAATGTGGTATCAGAATCACTACCATAGGTTTTTTTGTTGTTTAAATCCTTCTTTCTCGGGGCATCTTACCTCGCCTTATCATTTTACACATCTTTCTTCTCTCACCCGCCCTTCAAAATCTACCTATTTTAAACTCTTCATCAATTCTCCTTTACATTATCGATCCCTCATTTGAGGGGGATATCATCATCAACCTTCCATTAAACTTCATCCTACTCTTTATCTCTCTTTGTTTTTGTCTCATGGCTTACTAGCGTAAGCCATGCAACAAAAAGGGGAAATGTAGACACCAAAATTTAGTTTTGCTACCCTTGATTTCCCACGTGGTAATTTTTCACCATGGTCCTAGATAGATCCCCTTAATTTGATTCATTTATTTAAATGACCATCTATTATCCCATCACCTTTAATTATTAATTAATTCTTGTTAATTAACCTAAATTAGCTAGTTACCCCTAATTAGCTAAATACCTCTAATTATATTTCTTTAGGATGCTTTTATCCCTAACCACCTAAATCCAAATCCCTATGCTTTTAATAGATTTTATCTAACCCATATTTATCTCCTACCTACTCATGACACTTCCTAAATAACCCTTACCTACCTACATACTTTAAAACACTTATCCCAATCTTGAAAAGCCATGTATCTCAAGTAAATAAGTGATTTTACCATCTAAGGAATAGTTTCCTGCAGCTTAGTGGTGACCAGGTTGGGTCGTTGTTGACCCTATAAGATTGATTTCACCCCCTACCAAAATGAGACACAATTTGAGATTTTTGCTCTATGTGAATTTATCTTCGAATCTAAAAATCGTTGCAGATTATTTCGACCCTCTTAGAGTCCATTAAAGCTTTCCTTTCATCACTTTTGGAAGCTTTGGGAGGGTTAATTTGGTTTTGTGATTATATATATTATCACATGTAATTTTTATTATTATCTTTTAGAATATAACTTCTTGCAGTCCAACTATTGTCATAATTCTATCCTTAACATGTTCTCGCTAGTTTTTCCTACTTACAGTTTTCTCATCTAGCTCGTCCACCTTCGGCTTTGTTTTACACTATTTAGGTCATTGTCGCTCTACCCAGGTCATCTTCAAACCATCCTTGAGTCATCATATTTTCTATTTCCATATTCCTTAAAATGTTTTCTTCTACTTTTTTATTGTTCCTAATTCTCATATTTTTTACCTACTTCTCTATTGCACTAAATCTATTATGTCCGCACTTCACCACTACCAACCAAGACCAATCACCACCAACCCAATTCGTAATTTTCATCCAATCTATCCTAATCTCATTTTCCCACCATCCATGTGTGTTTTATTTTTCATATCTTCTTCTCAAATTCATTCCTAGTGTTCTCAATCCTCTATGATTATCTCATTTACACTCAAATCCTTCTAGATCTACATTTCAAAGCTTGTTGTCGACCTTCATCTTCTCAGTCACCGTTGACCTACCCCTTCGTAACTGGTCTTCGTCGACCCAACCATGATAAATTTACTATGTTTTTATTTATAACATATCTGTACTTTTCATCTATTTCAATCATTTTCATATTTTATTCTATATCGCTTTCTACATGTTATCCAGTTATTTATCATTTACTTCAATTTATTTTATCAAACGGTGGTTGACATTTGCGTAAGGAAGTTAGTGCTTCTAATAACTGATTTTTTAGGAATACCCCCCCACACATATACCATCTAATTCATTTTCTTCTTAGTTATCCTTATTTTGTAGGTTCACCATAATTTCAGCGAGGTCACTCACTTTGCTCCTATCCATTTGCATCCATCATACTTTGAGGTACCTTAAACCCTTGCATAATAGAGTTATTTGATTTTCTTCAGTACTAGCTCATTAAATTGAATAGGAAATAAAAAAGTTAGATCAACAGTGGGACATGATCTGCTTCATGTCTACAATGAAGCCCTCTAATCCAATTTTCTTGGGATTTTCATCAATTAATGAAACATCATATTCATTCCTGAAGTTGGTGATCCCGAGAAAATATCTAATTAACAAAGATATCACCATGTTAAATGTTTCGATAAAATTATTTCTAAGGCTTTCGCTCTTTGTATAGCTGATCTTATACCTAATATTGTACTTTTTTAAAGGCCGATGCATTTTGGATAATTTTATTGTAGTTTGGGAAGGAATGGAATGGGCCTGGTTTCCTTCAAATGACCTCTTTTTCTCAAAATTGATTTCAAACAATATTATGACCGTGTCGAATGGCCATTTAGTTTGGCCATGATGAAATCCCTTGGCTTTGGTGAGTTTTCAGGTCATTGGTCGACTCTATTTTCAAATGCGTCGGATCACCTTACCATAAATGGTCATCAATCTACCGCAATCAACCTATTCTAATCTATCTAAAAAGGGTGCCATCTTATGGAAGACTTGTTTGTTCTAGTTGTATATGCTTTAGGATATCTTATTGATCATAAAGCTTCTCAAGGTCGCATTCGAGAGGTTTTCCTTCCCCATCATGTGACCTAACTTATTAATGTTCATTTTGCTGATGATTCATTTCTTACCATTACTAAATTTGTACATAATGTGGTAATGTTTTTGACTACCTTGATACGTTATTCCTTTCTTCTAGTTCCAAAATTTACATGGCTAAGATGTTGGGATATAGAAAAAGTTATTTACTTATCCCATACTAATTAAAATCTTACCCCTAGAAGTGGATTATAAGAGGTGATCAATTCAGATTCTTGGGCATTCCTTTTTCTTTTGATAATGACTCTACCACACTATGTAAGTATGTTATTAAAAAGTTGAGAACAAGGTTTCTTGGTGGTCTTTCTAACCACTATGTCTTGCTGGAAAATTCCAAGTGTGTAAATAAGATTCTTTCTACCACCTATGTATATATTATTTGCGTTTAGGTACCCTTCCCATGCTTCATTTTCCAAACTTGTCAAGCTACTATGGGACTATCTTTGGTGTAAAATTTTTGGTTTAGTTGGATTTCATAGGGTGTCCTGGGAGGTCTGTTGTCTCCCTTGCGATCAAGGTGGTATGGGAATCATTGATGTTTACCGACAAAGTGTGGCCTTATGTTCTAAATTGGGTGTGCAATGTTCTATGGGTGCTCAAGCCTGAAAAATTATGTTTTAGCACTGCATGGCTTCTAGTGCACCTATGGAAATTTTTTTGGAACAATATTGGTTTCCAAACCCTTAATATCACTAGGGATTCAATCAAAATCAATTGTAATTTTGTTTCCAAAAGCATTTGGAAAGTCTCTAATTTGGTGAAACCATTATTTTTGTGGATTAGCGATGGCTTTCGCACTGGGATCTCTTTTAATTCTCAAAATATGTGGTGGTCTCCATCATCAGTGATGATAATATTTTTCTTCCGAAACTCTAAGCCTCAAATCTCTAAATTTATCACAACAGAATTCATACCATTTAGAATTTGGTCACCCACAAAGACTAGCTACCCCAGCCCAAGCTCAAGGTTAAATTTAATCTTACCAATTTATATCTCCTATCTATCTAAAAATTAAGGATTTAATCCCGATGTCATGATAAACAAGTCGTATCTTAAACCCCTGAATGCTTGGTGGCATGATTGGCTATGGAATCAAGAAATTTCCTTCCTCCACTACAGTGTTGGAATAACTTATCAAATTTTGAGCCCAGTATCCCCTTCCATTCCCAAAATCAATTCACATTGGGGTTTACATTCTATGCATTCCACTTGGCTTCGTTGTCTTTCCCATGCTTGGAATTCTCTTCTTGAGATCGAAGTTAATCATTTCATGTGGTGCCTTAATTATCAGGGTCTGTCTGTCAGAGAACATCTTAATCACATCGGCATCCCTAATAATAAATTTGCTTTCTGTTCCTAACTTGAATATTTTAAACTTTTATTTTCGTCTTCTCCCATGCTCATACTATTTGGACTTGGATACATTATTTTTTCCAACCCTACCATCCATAATTCTTTCAATGAAGTCTGAATTTTTTTGGAGATTTCAGTCCTTGACCACATTATATTGATACTTTATGGAAATTATTTAGAGCTTGCATTATTTTTCATATTTGGAAAGATCGAAATGCTTTAATATTACAGAATGATCAATTTGTTGCTTTCTTTTCCACTAATGACAAAGTGGTTATTTTGTCTACTGTGTGCATAAAAATTCAAGCTCAAGTTGAAAAGGTTTCCTTGGAGTTTTCTCATTTACAGGAGTTTCTCACACACTAGGGGAGTGTGCCTTGCACGATGATTTAGGTCCCCTCCAATCCTTTGCCACCGCTACCTTGACCCTATTTCCCTCAACAGATGCCAATTGTAGGAATGTTTTACAAAATCCGCTCTCGTGTTCATCGCTTCACCTATCCTTGTGGTCACCCTTCATATTTGTCCCCCTTTGGGATGGGATACAACCTCATCCGAGGGGGAAAGGTGTGGCTAGTTCTCCATGGTGGGGATTTCTCTTTTACATGTAGACTATGGCTAGTTCTCCATCCCTTGGTTGGATAATTATTGTTCATTTACAAATACAAATTCCTAACAATGATGGTTGGCAAGTCGATCCTCCTCATCTAAGCCAAACAGTGGAGTGTTTATCCCTCCCTAGGATGACCTTCATCCTTATCCCAGAGTGGTGGCTTGTGTCTAGTGTTTTTGATTTATAGTTCTTGTGCTCTCTGGTTTCCCTATGGGCATTTTTTTATTGCCTACATGGATTTTTGTGGGACCATGAGTTTTCCGGTCACCCCCGCTAATTTAAATCTCTTGTATTAATATTAATATAAGGGTAGTTCCAATAGTAAAATGTAGTAGGTGAAAAAAAATACTTCAAGAATATAACCCAAAGAGAAGAAAAGGTTGAAGAAGAAATGGAATCATTTACCTATGTGATTGTGTCACCTCAAAATAATCTATTCAAGAAAAAAGACCCACACATTACGATATTAATATTTTTTTATTGACTTATTTAAGAAAAAAGAAACAAAATTATTTAAGAGACATTCCAATAGATGTCAAATTTATAAATGAATTGTTACCTAATGGTCAAACAAACATCTAATTTAATGTCAAGAATAAAATTGAACAATGCCCTCCATTACAACCTTACCTAATTATAGGAACATGTGGCATAAAAATAAAATGATAAACAAGAAGTCCCACTTGATATCATGACCTAGTCTACGGCTAATGCTTTGAATATCAACATTAGACATCCCGGATGTGATGGATATGTAATCATCCCTGCATAGTAATATTAAACAAATTTACTATTATACATTATACATTATACATTACATATTATACATTACACAATATATGTTACACATTATTACATTACACATTACACATTACATTACACATTACACATTACACATTACATTACACATTACACATTACACATTACACATTGTACATTACACATTACACATTACACATTACACATTACACATTGTACATTACACATTATACATTATACATTATACATTATTTAACATGTCATCAAAGATAAAAAGGGAAAAATCACTTGTTGTGATGTCACAATGATGTATTCTTGCATTAGTGATACTCTATAAATGAATACCGCGTGTTGGGGCTCTCTTTAGGTGCTTCAATTTTAAGCCCACCGAGTTGGACATTAGAAGAGTAAAATATTCCATGGTGTATTTTTGGATATTCACAAATTGTTGGTTTTCCACCATAGCGTTCTTACATCTCCCAATATACATTGGCTGAAATTAAAATTTAAATTATATTTAATCAGTAGACACTAAATTTGGGTCACAATCCACTTGGTCCCCTTCAATCGATTAACGTAGTATATTTAAACACACCATGACCCCTTCATCCCATACTAATATTCATCCTCACATTATTAATTAATGTAATTATTTTTATTAATTTAATTTCATCCTCACGCACCCACCTCATCATTACACTCACCTTGGACCCATTCCGAGGAGAATTTAACTCATAATGACGAGTCGTCATTCTTTTGACCGAGTCATCACTCCCGGTCTTTGAGTCACCACTTGACCTAACTAACTGAGACTTATTCCTAAAACCTAATTGGACTTCTTCTATGACATTCCTTCCTTCTCTCACATGAACTCCACTTCCCTAAGTGGACTCAATCAAAATCACGCCAAAAATAGTAAAGATCTACCTATTTTTGGTAAACCTAGACTTTCCCACCATAACGACATTAGTTATCTCTCAATCGATGTCGATCGGATAACCATCATCGGTTACCTTATATACACATTCACTACTATTTACACAGTTGGTCATTTAGTTATTGGATCTTGGTTGCATTCAAGCGTGAATCCTCAAGCCATCTTTCATCCAAAATACAAACACACACAACCATATTATAAGACAAACACAATGGTTTCCCTTCCATAGAATTGGAATATTCACGGGAAGAACATAGGCCGTATTACCATGGTAATGGAATCAACTACTTATTCTTTGATCAAACATCAACCATCCCAATTCCCCAAATCTAAAAGACATCAAACAAGTACTATGGTTTTCATCATTTGGCTTATTCTTTTTGTAAATATCTTACTTCTTTTAGTAGTTTATTTCCTCTGTTGCCTATACATCACCTTCTTCCCACCAACCCAAGATTCAATCATCCCAAGCCTTTTCACCATTATAAACCTCCTTCTTAGAATCTTTGAGTCTTCTCATCCATATTAAAACCCAAACCATACTACCCTCACTCTCTATACAATCACGAAGATCCTAAAAACTATGTTGAATAATTTACTATCAAATTGCCCCTACCAATGTCGGTGACCTTAACCTTCTTCTAGTATCCCCTCACTATCAGCATTGGTCACTATGTTTTCTACTAACCTTCACCAAACTACCTCTAACATCACCCGAATTCCATCCAGAGCTTCCCGATACCTTTGTGACCTTACCTAACACCCACGTGACTGTCCCAACTAGAAACATACCTTGCACGCTACTAGATTATTTAAGATTTTAATATTTTGTTTAATCTATCTTTTTGAAAATGTTTTGAGATACCTAAATCTAAATGTTATAAATAGTACCTTTATTTCTTGTATTTACTTTAACATTAAATATTATTAAATAGAGGATTTACAACCATTCAAGGAAACATCACACTTCCTGGATCTAGCCTTGCTAGGCAATCCTCTGACTCTTGCTATTTAATATCATTTAGTTGTCTTGCTTTGTATCTATAGGTAGTCCTTCCCAGAAAAATAAGTTCTCTTCGATCATCTTAGATAAATTCAGATGCGCACGCATTCAACCTCCAACCTATATATAACAAGTATTCCTCCTTAACCATTACCTTATCTCGCTTTATCACACAAATATTCAAGTGAAACGTTTTGGCATGCCTAGTGGGACCCATTAGGGTTATTTTTCATCATTCATTCCTAGGTGAAATATTGTGTGTCTCTTTCCTTTTGAAAAAGTTCACACTAATTTTTCTCTTTTGGAACATTATTTCTCTTCTATTTGTCTCATTGACACTGTATTTTGGACTAAAAAGAACCATTATTTTTATTATTGTATTACATTAGTGAAATACATAATCTTGCATATTCATCATTGCTTTATTCGAATGTCATTGTGGATTTGGGTCTAAAATATTTACATATCATTTACGAGTGTTGCATTCATAACTCATTTAAAAATTGTGAAAAACCTATACACTTTGGAAGTCATGCCCACTAATGGTTGAAAAATTAAACCATAGTGCACACTTTCTTCTCTACACCAAACCACACAAAATAAATTACTCATTTTCTTAAACAACATCCTACATGGAAGAATCTCAGAATGGTCACACGATCATAGGATTTCCAGTGGGCTCCAAACTAGTTTCTCTTACTAGTTATTATCTCAGAGAAAGGATATCCTTTGCCAAAACTTACCTCGAAACTATCCTTAGTTGGGTTTTTTTTGGGAACCTTTATCAAGCAAAAAATATGCTCTATTCACAAGTCGACGTAAATGGAATAATCCAGAACATAAAATAAACCACATAGGATTTTGTGTTTGTTATTTTTTACTTGATTTGTGTTTTGAGGTGTGAGGTCGTATTCTCCATTCTTCTTTCCCTTCACACTCCATAATCATAGTTGGTGTATTCCAACTCTTTTTGAGTGTGTTAGGGTCAATCATTGCCATACTCAGGTTTCTAGGTTGGTCTTTTATTTGATCTAAATTACCAAATTCACTTTTTTCCATATTTTCACAAATTTCACAGTGATTGGCATCGGTCTAGCAAACTTCATTGGTTTACTCATCTAATCACATAGGTTTATCGACCGCTTCCGGTTCCTTGTTTTTTTGGTCATTTAAACCAAAGTCACATTTATCACATTTGTTTTCTTTCTAGGTTTCCTCGTTACCTCTCCATATCTCAATGTCTTTGAAGTCACTGTCAAAGTCTAGATCTACTTCATTTTCATCATTTATTACCAAATTTATAAATACTTTCATTTTCCATAAGTAATCGACATCGATCCTCGACCAACATCGCTACCCTCTATCACCGACACCGGTTACCCAACTGTCGTCAGTTTCTATGTTTTAATTTTTCAATTAAAACAATAACCAATTTTCACCTTCTAGAACTATTTCCTCCATTCATTTTTTGCTTATGTGTCATCTATAAAGATCAGATTACCAAGTCTACTATAAGTCACATGGTTTTGACTTGTAGCCAAGCCAACACCCTTGTATTCCATGCTAGCCTTCAACCACTCCCACCTAGCCCATCGTCGCCTTCCATCCTATCACCTATGGATCCCAATCAGCCTATTATCATTAATACCAGTGACAAGGAGTTTGTAATACTCTTGATCAAAACCCTCTTTCGCTTTAAAATATTATTTAGCTCATTCATCTACTCGGATTCATTAGGGAAACTTGTATATGATATTCCTATGTCTATTACACCTACCCTCGCACCGACTTCCACATCAGCTACTAATTTCCATCCGTGGTGTCCTAACTTTATCCTACATCATCAATATCTACTGCACCTATGACATATGTCACACCTTTGACATTAGTTTCTCCTTTGATGTTAACCATTCCTTTATCAACCTCCTTGAGTATAGGCCAATCGGCTCTCCCCACCTCTCATATAACTATTGCATCTTAGCCACCCGTGGTATCTCGCAACCCATACTCCCTTCCAAAACATTGTCTTCTCCATCCTGTTATTTTTTCATCCATTTACTACAAGATTCATTACATCCACTCCACCTATCTACACTTATCACCAACAACCCCCTATTTCATCTATCACTTATTCATGATACTTTCCACCTGCATCTATTCCTCCCTCACAATTTTTGTACTCAAAACCACCACATACTGGGATTCCGCCCATGTCATACCTTCATCATCTACCCCCTTATACTGCAGGGGGTTCTCAGTCATCACAACCTACTAATGATCTTATCAAAATGATGATGGAAAAGATGTAGACATTGGAAGCATCATTCTCTGGCTCACACAATTCTCTGATATATGATGAGATTTGCAATGATCCCATTCACCCATCCATTCCCATTCGTCAATACCTTACATTTTGGGAAATTCCCAAATTCAACTTGTTTAATAGCAAAGAAGACCCGCAGAAGAACTTACAGTCTTTTAAACATGGGTGTTATTTAATCTCTCACGATGACACTTTTATCTTGAGAAAATTCCCAATGTCCTTGATAGGACATGCACTAGATTGGTATAGTTCTCTACCTAGGAACTCCATTTTCTCATTCAACCAAGTAGCTCAGCTTATTCATATACCACTTTTCTATCAAAATCATCAAGAAAGTCACCATGACAAATTTCTACTTGACACGACAATACGAAGATGAATCTATCATAGATTTTGTCACTCGTTGGTGGAGCCTATTCAACCATATCACATTCTAACTACCTTAAACCAAGTTAATAGAGTTGTTCACCAGGGCTTGTGCTAGGCATATCTCACCAAATCTCTAATTTCAAATGTTCTACACGTTCAATGATCCATTCACCATGGCTTGAAAAATTGAAATTTGTGCCATTGAAGAGAAGAAGATACAATTGCATAATAAGAGTGCTGCATTTAAATAAAATGATACCTCTTCTTCTTCCAAACTTCAAAATAATTACTCCAAATAAGAAATATCTTCCCATGCGGTAGTTTTGAAAGCCGAAACATCTCACCCATCTAACCAATAAAATTATTCTTCCAAATTTTCTCCCTGTTCAATATTTTCGGTTCAAACGGAGAAATGAAAATACACTCCCATAGGAGAACCCTAATCTCCAGCTTTATAAAAAAATTCTAAAATCTAGAGCAATCACTCTTCCACCTGTTAAACCACATACTATTTTTGACCCCTCTCGTATTATTCCTGCATGGTACAAATAAAATGATTACTGCAACTATCATCATGTTAAAGTTTATAGTGACAATAATTGTATAACTTTCAAAAACATTGTCCAATAAATTTTATATAGTGGAGATCTCATATTTGATAACCCCGATGCACTGCTAATCAGAACCTTCACATTTTTAAGAATTCATTCCAGAATCACACCCCATTATCTAACCAAACCAATGAACCCTCGATCAATGAGAGTACTGCTTCGTGAGGTTCATAATTTTTTCAACATCAAACCAACTCTTCCTCAATTTCCTCCTACTCCATCTATCGAGGATATTCTTTCACAAGCCCCTTTATCCATGGAGGAACCTATTTCATCTTCTCCTTTATCCACAAATTAATCTCCCTTATCTCCCCTTCACCCATAGAGGAGTATGCCATATATGCCAACGCAGCTTTCCCAATCACCTCTCAACTTTGACCAAAGAACTCCGTAGTATTTACTCTAATACCCATGGGAGAATCATGCTTACCTTCCTCTTTACCAAAATATGAATCTACCTCATCCCACTTTTCATCTCCTCTACCCATAAGGGATCCATTAGAAGCACCCCTTCCTATTGGTGATAATTATCCATTGGATTTCAAGGATCCTATTGATTTTCTCTCACTCTTGTACCCAAATAGTCTTAATCCAAACATTTCCTTGTCTCATAGAAATTCTTTACATGGATTACTAAAAAAACAACATCATCCCCCTATAATGGCATTTTTTTCACATTTGGATGAATCCTTTGATTATGTCGACAATTCCCTAATTTGGGGACACCTTCACTACCATTTTCAATTCGATGCAATTTTTATTTGTTTATATTTCCACAATCTATCTAAAGGTGTTTCACACAACCAAACCAACCATAACCATGCTAGTTGTAGTGACCTCTTCTTCATCACCCTTGCCCACACCTAAACCTTCACCATTAAATGAATTTTTTCCAATGCCTAAAACCTTACCTACACCTATATCTTCCTCCATGTCCAAACCCATTACCACATTAGGAGTCATGACGAAATCAAGCCTAATCCATCCTTATGTCAAAATGGATTTGTACACATACTCATAACACAATGCAAAGACTATTCCCCACCTAAGAGGAAGACCCAACCTTTTAGGCTGAATATACCGCCGCTCACTACCCTCTATCACCTTCACCCTTTCCATCTATCTTAGGACCCCACCCATCAACCTTATCCAAGTAGCCTCCTACCCAAGGTAAAACAAAAGCACATCAGCCCACCTCCTTATCACAATCCTAAGTTACACCCAAATTACCTACACATCCTACGCCTTCACCTGTCAACTACATCCTTTCTACCACCTATACCTATACCACTTCCGGTATCCTCATCATTACCTATGATATTTTCTTCCCTTCAACCAAGTACCTTCCACCTTACCTCTTCCCACAACCTTCACCGCACTTCTATTATCACCTTAGCTAACCCATCCCCTTCCACCATCTGCTTCCCTTCTACATCACACACTCCTTCTACACCTTTGCCAAGGAATGTACAAACAAAGTCCCAAAACCCACTACCTCCAAATAATTAGTTAAACTTACACAACCTTCAACCGCTAGTTTATCTTCTACATCTTTACCCAAGAAGGTGCAATCCAAACCTAAAACCATATTACCTACCAAACATGTAGTCAAAATAACTCAACCTCTGATTCCACCTCCCGTGGTGCCTTTCCCACCAAAATCACCCACACTTCAATCTAGACCCACACTTACTTCACATTGTGATCCATTGGTAGGGTCTTACACCAACATCTTACCCAACCTTTTGGAAACATTTATCATCACATTGCCACCACTTAGACCTTACGACCCACTCAAACCTAAACTATAAGGTTTTAAGGATACAAAAATTTACACTTACCATCATATGTCAGGGCATGATGTGGAAAATTATAAGGATCTTAAGACTATTCTTCTCTAACTATGTCCTCCCTAAAAAAATTTGATGATGATGATTTTTTAGATGAGGAACCTCTTTCACCATCACCTATCATCACTCATCCTCATCCCTTACCTATTCAACAAACTTCATCTCCCCATCCATAACCCTTTTATCCTCCTCTAACATTTGAGATCAATATGGTCCACATAAAAGAGTTAGCCAAACCTCTGTCAAAATGCCAATGCCCCGCATTCTTCTCACAACACCAAGATATTCCCTCACCATAATTTTATCCATCCTGTCACTACACCTATCACGATTCACTTGCTCCTTTACCACAGATTAATATGGTTAACATTGCCACTCGGGCCCAAAAGGAAAAAGGAAAGGAGAAAATAACTAGTCCATCTCGCCACTCTTTTACCCAATATCCCATATGCACTGCACTAAAAATCACCATCTCTGGACCCACATACCCTATTTCTGGTGGTGTTTCCCATCGTATAATGATTAAATAAATGCACTAGTCTCATCTCAAAATGTCTTTATACGGCCTGGTCCAAACCTATGAGTCTCATCAAAAGTCCCTCATTGAGGTTTTACCTAATGACACTACTCCTGTCGCATCCATTATCACCCCTCACCATGTGGCCTCTCTCACCACTTCATCCCCTTCCTCTACACCCGCTACCACTCATCAAGTGGCTACTCTTAGTTTCTCTGACGATGAGATTGTACTTCTCCAATCAAATGATCTTGATCCCTCCCTATTCATTTATGTCTACATTGATAATATAAGCATTTGACATTATGATCAATGGCGGTGCCAATATCAACATCATTTCTTCCCATGTGTACAACCAAATGCACATACCTACCAATTTCATACATAATAACCCAGTTATAATGTGTTCATTCAATGATGCCATGACTTCCACCCTTGGCACCATCATTCTCCACATTCGTGTGGGCCCCCATACCATTCCAAAATTATTCTATCTTAGAGGGGGAATTCCAGTACAACATACTACTTGGCCAACCTTAGATCCATGTCAAGGGTTGTTTCCCTTTAACCTTAAAACATTATTTAAAATTTGAACATGAAGGAAACAACTATACCATTCTAGCTGACCCTTCACCATTTAAGACATGTAACATGTTGTATCAACCCAATGATGTCCTTATACCAGTTAAGGAATCTACCACCACTACCACTTCCCCTTCACCCATGGCCCCATCCACCAATGTTTCCGCTATCTCTTCCACAACTAACTCCTCTATTCCCACTATTTCCACTGCTTCGATGTTGACCCATCACCAACCCATCTATTTCTCAACCAACTAATACTTCTTCTTCCCAGGTTGTCCAATATTTCATCCTTGCTTGTTACTCACATATCAACCACTTGCTCCTTTAGAAGGTGTTTTTCAATGCCTCACTCTAGGGGAGTATCATCTTTATAACATTGACACATTCCTTAGTCCTCAAGAGTATGGTAAAATTCACTAACATTCCCGCTATGATCACTTTGCATAGGTGAGGTTTTCCCTTATGTTCCTCCCCACATTTGCACCAACTTGATGTATGGAGGACTTGATACTTGTACCTACTCACCCAAGCCACCTTCCCAAACTCAACCATTTTCATCTTACTTTCAATATCTCAACAACCACTGCTTCACCCACACCTTCCTCCACTCCAGTGCTTAGAAGGGATTTGGCTTTGGTTTCTATGAATAAGGATTCCATACTATCATTCCATGCACCAATCATTAGAATAAATACTGCAGTGGTATTGGATTTGTCAAGCCATCTCCCAAGAAAGCTGAGTCAAACTCATTGAGGATGATAAACCTTACCAAACCCATTTACCAACTTCACCACCATCACCTATAGAGTCTATGGAACTAGAATCCATTCCTAATAATTTTTTTCATGAACACCATTTCCATAGGACCTCTAACCTATCAATAAGATGGGGAGGATCCTCTTCTTTTCCTTCCCGTATATTGACATGATCGATGATGATACACCTTATATTAACATCATTCAATGTCGGGATGATGAGTCTACTCTCACCTACCTTGGTGTGAAATATTCTTATATTCACTGTCATTACTTTCTCAAACACAAACCATGTTGAATTAATTAACCATAAAAATAAATACACACACCATGATGACCTTCACATTCTAAAAATAGGCCAATCTTTAGATTTTTCTGAATAGGAAGATTTTACCTCTTTCCTTCGGGATCATAACAATTATTTTTCTTGGTCCTACGTGGATATGCCCAAGATTGACCCAAACATTGTGTTCCACAATATCGTAACTATTCCCGAGGCCAAACCCATAAAACAAGCTTTAGAAAATGTTTCTGTTATCCGAATGTGCCCCCTACTTTGATTTTGTGGCTAACTCCTCTCATTCTTCCCTCTCTTGTGCCTCAGTCAAAAATTTTGCATTTCAAACACTCAAAACCTTCTGGAAATGGCACCATTGGATAGAGCTCTTTCTTAGCTTTCCAGAAAGGTAAAGTTTTCCTCCTAACTCCATGTATTTTTCAAGTTATGGCTCAGTGGAGTTTTTGTGGGAAATTTTCCCCTAGAAGGCCCGCAGCCAATCAGGACATGCCACGTGTCCAAAGAAGTGGCGGGGTCGGAGGAGAACTTGGTTTTTTACCAAGTGTTTTGGCAAAGGTTTCAAAAGGAAGAATGTTTCCCACAGACCCATCAACCAATCATTTGTTGCCACATGCTTAGGGGAGAAAGTTGGAAAAATCAACTAGGTGTTGGTGCAAGAATTTTTTTTGAAAGATGGCACCATGGCCAATAAAAACATGCCACGTGTCCAAGGAGGTTCAGACCAGGCGGGCAGAGCGCGGTGGAAATTAGGAAATTTTCCCAAAACATTGGTGCAAAAGTTAAAATGCTGCAGAGTCTCCGCCAACTAATCACATGAGGACACGTGTCAAGGAGTGGTGGGGTGTGGGAATATTTGGAAAAGCTTCCCAAGCAGAAAATAAAGGAAAATTCGAAGGAAAACCGCCCCTTATCATGCGAGCCAATAAAATCTTGCCACATGTCCAGGTGGGGCAAAAATTCCAGAGCAAGCCCGCGAGGAAATTTAGGAGGGTCAAACCCACATCCAATGGGGTTTTGACACGTGTCCAGCCAAAAATATCAAAGTGACCTGCATGAAAATTTGAAAGAATGGGCCCGCTCCCAATCAAAGTATGACACATGTCCCACTCATTGGTACGGTGGGAAATTTTGGAAAATCTTCCAAAGGCTAAAACAAAGAAAAATGGAGCGGAAGGGGCCCATGCCCAATAAAATTTTGCCACGTGGCACCTGCTTTGGCGGGGCATAGGGAAATTTTGAAATTTTTTCCAAATGACCAAAAAGGTAAAAGTTCAAAAAAATTTCCCACCGACCTGATTTGGCCCTGTTTTGCCCTAAAACTTCAAATCACCATATCTTTCGATCTAGAGCTTGGTTTTTCACGTTCTTTAAATAAATGGAAAGATGGTAAATTTATCTACAAGATTCCAGGGTCATTTTTGCATTTTCATGGATTTTGGAGAGAGAAAATCAAGAAACTCCTCTGGCACGTGGTCATGGATAGAAATGCCATTTCAACCACCATTTTTAATGAAGAATGGCTCGCATTCTCTCCCAGCATGGTTAAAAATGTTAGGGAATGGGTCTGTTAGGGTGCCCATGATGTTTTGATGGCATTTTGGTCAATGGTTGAACCCCTTGCATGTTTTCCCATGTTTCTCTCTCCTGGGGTCGTGGTTTGCACTATAAAAGCCAGGATGAGTTCATTTTGCAAAAGGGGAGACACTTTTTCAGCTCTGCAACTTCCTTTTCTTCCTCCTTGGCAGAATTTGTGTAGAAATTTTACCTTTCCATGTAATGCAGCACATTTTCTTGCCTCTGGATCACTGTAATGTACTGTATTGGATATGAGATATTGATATATGTTCTGTGATTAAAATCCTTCAATCCTTTCATATATCTATCATTGCTTTCTTGATCTTTCATTACATTTTGAGCATTTGTACATGTTTTGTGATGTGTTTCCTTGTGGATTGTGTATTTCATGCAGCATCAGGTGTCTACAACTCCTTTGGTACATCACCTATTAGCATTAGTTCTTTCTTTTTGCATTCTCTATCTCTCGTCTCCTTGGAATTTAGAGTAGATTTAGGAATTTAAACCTCTCGCAAATTGTAAGTGATAAATTTGATCGGAGGAGTTGAGGAACCAACCTCTAATCTAGAGATTCCTTTTCCATTTTGTAAGTCCCACACTTGGGAAGAGAACTCAATGTTGTGTAATCACACTAGATGCTTAGAATGATCAAATTAGAAGCCTGATCAACATCCAGGGGGTGCTGCTGATTTGCAACAATAGTTTTGGCATGCCCGTGGGACCTTAGAGGTCTTCCACTTTATCTTTGACAAGTTGGTGTGTTCCTGTTAAAGATTCAGCCTTTTGGAGGCACTTTCAAAAGCACATCTGGTGACTCCATCTGGTAAACAACTCATTCTCTAAGTTATAGACCTGTTTTCCATTCATTTCCATCCATTCTTCTTTCCATCATTTTCATTCTTTTCCATTCCATGAAGTTGTGCAATCATGACTTCATTTCCATCATGGAATTCACATTTACAACAGCAGTATATCACACCTCCAACATGTTTTACAAATCCTCCAAATCAGCATTTTGATCAAATTCAAATCAGCATGCAGCAGCGATTCCAAAGTCGGTTTGGATATGAAGCATGTCAAGCACAAGGGTATGTTGGTTGTGAGGGGCAGTCAAGAAGAAAATGCAGATATGCTGGAACAAATCCAAAAGATGGAGGTAAACATGGTGTAATCCAGGGCTCAAGCACAAATGAAAGCATTTAGAATTGGTTGTAGAGCACCTTGTCCATGGGTGGGACCTTTTCCAAGGCATTACAACCCTCAAGAGAAGCTAGACTTCATGATTACAACAATACCATTGCTTGCAAAGTGGACTGAAGGAATAAAGGTGTATGAGAGGAGTATTCAACAACCTTGTCAATAGGTAAGCACACCATCTCATGCCTTTTCTCTCCCTCTTTCCCAATCTGTTTTATCTCAGCAGTGTCAAGTTTTAAACTCTCCATCTGTTGTCCCAAGTGTTGAATCCATTTCTCCATTCCCTAGTCTTCCACCCCATCTCAATTCTTCTATCCTTTTCCCTTCCAAACAGCCATTCCCTCCAAAGAAACAAGAGTTCCTACCTCCTCCACCACCACAAAAAATTACAAAATCAATTGAGTTACAATCCACTTCTCCTCTTGCATTCCCAAATCCATGTTGGGAGGATAAAAATCAGAATGCCAATCAAGGAAAATAGCAGCAGAAAGAAGAGCCAAACAAGGATGAAGAAATTCAAAGTCTGAAGAGTTGGGCTCTTAAATTTGGGATTACAAAAATCCCCTTGATGGTGAAACCAATAGATGATGTTGAAGTTGGAGAATAAGTGGAAAACAAGGCTGATTTTATAACAGTAGTGAAGTGAGAAAAATAGCAGTTTGTTGGTGATGAGTTGGGTGTCCATGTTGGCACTTTTCCCAAAGAAAATGCTGATCCATTTTGCACTGCAAAATCAGCCATCGAGAAGGAAAGAAAACCATCTCAAAACCCCATCTTTGAGGAGCAAATGGATGAGGTCAAGTCAATTTTTACAACAGTAGAAGAAGGAAGCATTATTGATACGTTTTTGCTTTCATTTGAAGGGGCTGATTTGATTGATGAAGCCATTATGGAGGTGAACAAAACAGGTCCAAATTGTGAGCAAAAGGCACAAGAAATTTCATGCTTCTCTCCCACTTCATATATCCAACAATCTGATTTTTGGGATGAGTTTGGATTGACAAGTTTCATGTTTGAAAATGAAGTTATACAGGGTGAAGAAAATGCAGATTTGGAGGCCACCATACAAGAGGGAGAGACTTTTCTGCAGCAAGACATTCAAGAGTTTGATTTTCCATCAGACTTAGAAGAATGTTTAGATGAAGAGCTAGCTGAAATTACCATGTTTCCTTCTTCACCATTCGTTCTCCAACAACAAGAACTTGCTGCCATGGACAAAAGAGTTCAAGGACAATAGCCTACAGTTTGCAACATGCCTCTTGAATCAAAGCTGGAAGAATTTGATCTTCCAAAAGCTACAATGGAGGAGCTCCAAAGCCAACAATGTATTGCAGCAGGTAACAACAATGCAAAAGCAACTTCATTTGATGTTGCAATCAATAACAAGGAGTTGCAGACTATAGAAGAGTTCCATGTTGCCATGAAGGAAGAGAAAGGGCAGAAAAGTCCTACCATTGCTTCCACATCACCCACCCAAGAAGGTCCACAAGAAGACTCCATTTTGGAGTTGAAAATCGAGCTATGGGCATATCAAACCGATCATACCTTGCCCAATAAGGTGTTTGACTTCATTGGAGTCAAAGGAGAAGTAAAAACCAGTCATGTTTGCTTCTAAGCATGAGGGTGAGCTATAAAGTACCAAGGATCAGCTGTCATACCTCTTCAATCCAAATGCAGAGCAACTAAAAGAGGTATTGGATTTTTTTTCAGTTGACACCTTGATGATTTGGGTAGAAGACCAGCTTCTTGTTGATTTTCCACTCATCCAATCAACCATGTTTAGTTCCAAATCAGTTGCATGGTTGCAACTTTTGAGAAAGGAAGCTATTTCTCCCAACTAGTTACAAGGTTTTCTTAGCCCACTTTTTCTTCCAATTAGAGTAGGATAGGTAGTTTTGCTTTCAGTAAAAGAAGTGCTTGTGCACACTCTGCATGTTCCATTTTGGAGCATGTATGACCTTTAGTTTTGTACATAGTTTTTGTGGTGCTAGTTTTGCTCTTGCACAGTCCATTTCAATGGGTTTCCAAGTTGCTCAGAGAGGAGGTTTTCAAAGTTCGAGATCATTTTGCAGGCTACAACTCATGACTCCATGCCCAATGGATGCTTCAGGAAATTGGTAACTTCATCCAGCAAGCAGATGACCCCTCTGAGTCGCCAAAATTGTTATCCAGAATGTGCCCCCTACTGATTTTGTGGCTAACTCCTCTCATTATTCCCTCTCTTGTGCCTCAGTCACAAAATTTTGCTTTTAGACACTCAAAACCTTCTGGAAATGGCACCATTGGATAGAGCTCTTTCTCAGCTTTCCAGAAAGGTAAAGTTTTCCTCCTAACTCCATGTATTTTTCAAGTTATGGCTCGGCGGAGTTTTTGTGGGAAATTTTCCCCTAGAAGGCCCGCAGCCAATCAGGACGTGCCACGTGTCCAAAGAAGTGGCGGGGGTCGGAGGAGAACTTGGTTTTTTACCAAGTGTTTTGGCAAAGGTTTCAAAAGGAAGAATTTTTCCCGTGGGCCCGCCGACCAATCATTTGCTGCCACGTGCCCAGGGGAGAAAGTTGGAAAAATCGACTAAGTGTTGGTGCAAGAAATTTTTTTGAAGGATGGCCCCGCGGCCAATAGAAACATGCCACGTGTCCAAGGAGGTTCAGACCGGCGGAGCACGGGTGGAAATTGGGAATTTTTCCCAAAACATTGGCACAAAAGTTAAAATGCCTGCGGAGTCTCCGCCAACTAATCACATGAGGACACGTGTCAAGGAGTGGCGGGGTGTGGGAATATTTGGAAAAGTTTCCCAAGGAGAAAATAAAGGAAAATTCAGAAGGGAAACCGCCCCCTTATTGCGAGCCAATAGAATCGGCCATGTGTCCAGGTGGGGCAAAAATTCCAGAGCAAGCCCACGAGGAAATTTAGGAGGGTCAAACCCACATCCAATGGGGTTTTGACACGTGTCTAAGCCAAAAATATCAAAGCAACCTGCATGAAAATTTGAAAGAATGGGCCCGCTCCCAATCAGAGCATGACACGTGTCCCAACTCATCGACGACGGGAAATTTTGGAAAATCTTCCAAAGGCTAAAACAAAGAAAAATGGAGCGAAAAGGGGCCCACGCCCAATAAAATTTTGCCACGTGGCACCTAGACTGGCGGGGCATGGGAAATTTTGAAAATATTTCCAAATGACCAAAAAGGTAAAAATTCAAAAAAATTCCCATCAACCCGATTTGGCCTTGTTTTGCCCTAAAACTTCAAATCGCCATATCTTTCGATCCAGAGCTCGGTTTTTCACGTTCTTTATATCAATGGAAATCTAGTAAAATTATCTACAAGATTCCAGGGTCATTTTTTCATTTTGGTGGATTTTGGAGAGATAAAATCAAGAAATTCCTTTGGCACGTGGTCATGGACAGAAATGACGTTTCAACCACCATTTTTAATGAAGAATGGCTCGCATTCTCTCCCAGCATGGTTAAAAATGTCAGGGAATGGGTCTTTAGGGCACCCATGATGTTTTGATGGAATTTTGGTCAATGGTTGAACCCCTTGCATGTTTTCCCGTGTTTCTCTCTCCGGGGACGTGGTTTGCACTGTAAAAGCCAGGATGAGTTCATTTTGCAAAAGGGGAGACACTTTTTGAGCTCTACAACTTCCTTTTCTTCCTCCTTGGAAGAATTTGTGAAGAAATTTTACCTTTCCATGTAATGCAACACCTTTTCTTGCCTCTGGATCACTGTAATGTATTGTATTGGATCTGAGATGTTGATATATGTTCTGTGATTAAAATCCTTCAATCCTTTCATATATCTATCATTGCTTTCTTGATCTTTCATTACATTTTGAGCATTTTTGCATGTTTTGTGCTATTTTTCCTTGTGGTTGTGTATTTCATGCAGCATCGTGTGTCTACAACTCCTTTGGTGCATCACCTATTAGCATTAGTTCTTTCTTTTTTGCATTCTCTATCTCTATCTCCTTGGAATTTAGAGTATATTTAGGAATTTAAACCTCTACAGCTTATAAGTGATAAATCTGATCGGAGGAGTTGAGGAACTAGCCTCTAATCTGGAGATTCATTTTCCATTTCGTAAGTCCCACACTTGGGAAGAGTATTCAATGTTGTGTAATCACACTTTGGATGCTTAGAATGATCAAATTAGAAGCCCGATCAACATCCGTGGGTGTTGCTGATTTGCTACAGTTTCCTCACATTTCCCTTCTTATAAAAGAAGAACTCCAATTCCTTCTTTAATTTTCCTTCATCCTACCCATTGATTATCCCCAATGTATCTCTAACATTGTTCTTGTCACAAAAGTGATAGGGGACTATGCATTTGCATGGATTTTTGTGACCTTAACTTAGCTTGCCCCAAAGACAATTTTCCTCTACCTAGTATTGACCAACTAGTTGATCTCACCATCGGCCATGAGATGTCATCACTCATGGATGGTTTATCAAGTTATAACCAAATGTTACTTTCCCAGGAAGATCAACACAAAATTTCCTTCATCACTCCTTTAGGAACCTTCTACTATCGTGTAATGCCATTTGCCCTTAAAAATACTTTGGTGCTACATATCAGCCAGACCATGAGTTATATATTTCATGACATTATGCATTGCATATTAGAATATTATGTTGATGATATTCATTCCAAATACAAGCATCGGGCCAAACACCTTACAGGTCCTTAAGGTCATATTCAATTGTCTCATCAATTATTATGTTCTCATTCAACCCAATAAGTGTGTCTTTGTTGTTCTCTCCAAAAAGATCCTTGGTTTTATCATTTATTTATGTGGCATTAAATTTTATCCCACTAAAATCAAGGCTATTATCAAAATTCATCCACCTACTAACATTCGTCAACTTTGTAGTTTACAAGGAAAGTTTCAATCTATTCGTTGCTTGATTTTGCATATTTCCGACTACTACCATCTATTTCATCATCTCCTCAAAAAGGATGTCTCCTCAAAATGGGATGATGAATGCCACAAATCATTTTACACCTTAAAACAATACATCCTACAACCACCTATTCTCATTCTCCTTAAGGATGACCAACCATTTTACCTTTATATTTCTGCTACCAATCATTCCTTGGGTTCCATTCTCTCTCATCTTGATGAAAAACATAGAGAACAAGTGGTTTATTATATAATCCATATGATTTTAGACTACAAAACTAGATATATTCACATTGAAAAACCCCGCCTATCATTATTTTTTATCACCACTAAACTTCTCCATTACCTACTCAACCACAAAACCATTGTTGTATGCCAAACCTTACCAACATCAACGTGTTGCACATTGGATCATGCTTCTTGTAGACATAGACCTCAAATTCACCCATTAAAAATATTTCAAAGGACAAACCATTGCTGACCAAATCACGGATGCACCTCTCTTCAAAAATCAATCCTCTAAATTTTATTTCCTAGATGAATCCATCACTACCCTCTCTTTAGACAATACATTTTACTAGATGAAATTATTATTCAATGGTCCCAAATGTCAGCATGGGGTTGGGGTTGGAGTTATCCTCATCCCTCTTGAAGGTGATCCTATGTCATTATATTTCAAACTATATTTTTATTGTACTAACAATATCACCAAATATGAAGCACTCATGTTAGGTCTTCAAGCCATCATAGCCTTAGATGTTAAATAAATTAATATATTTGGTGACTCTCAACTGGTTGTGAACCAAGTTAATGGTATATAACAATTTTATAATGTGATACTTCAAAATTATAAGCATCATGTTGACATAATTTTGACTACCTTTGACCATTATGAACTTAAAACCACCCCGCATTCCACTAATAAATTTACGAGATACCATAGCATGTCCGGCTTATCAAATCCCGCTTAGCCCTCCAAATCAAAAATATTTGTCATCATACAAATTTTGCAATCACCCTCTTATCTATTTTGAGACATCAACCTTTTCGAAACATTGAAACTGACCCACGTTACCTTTGGTATAAGTAGTTTGTTTACTACCTTTCCTTTTCAATTATGCCTCTAGATGTTACTTCGCATGATGGACAATGAGCCTTTCTAAAAAGTGTCTCTCAATATGTCATCATGGGTGGTCTTATTTATAAATTTGGTTTTGATTCTATCCTATTATGATGCCTTATAAGTTACGAATTGCAGTAAACCATCAAGGAATTTCATGACAAAATTAGTGGGGTCACTTAAGTGGGTAAGCTATCACTAAACACATTCTTCTCCCCGGATATTACTAGCCAACCCTAAACTATGATTTTTGTGACTATGTCAAGTGTTGTGTGAAGTTTCAGTAACATGTTAATCTTCATCACACCCCTAGTCATGCCTTATAGGTCACACGAGACCTTTGGCCTTTCTCTCAATGGGGTTTGGATCTTGTCGGAGAGATCAATCCTCATTCTTCCCAACATCATCAATGGATTATTACTGCTACCAAATATTACACTAAATGGATGGAATCCATGTCTCTTATTTCTATAAAAACTGATAAATTTTTTGAATTCATCAATCATCACATCATTTGTCACTTTGGTGTTCCTCACCGCCTCATCAAAGATAACAAAAATAATTCAAAAACAAAACCCTACGGAAACTCTCAGCAATGCCTTCGGTATCCAAATTAGTTTTTCTTCACCTTATTATCCTTAAACAAATGGCCAAGTGGAATCAACCAATAAAACCTTAAACAAAATTCTTATGAAAGTGGTTGACAATCTTTGGAAAGGATTGGCACACGCACATTCCTTTTGCCTTATGGGATTATCGCACTAGTATTTTTACCTCAACTACTGCCACGCATTTCTCTTTGGTCTATGGTATAAAGGTTGTCCTACCTCTTGAAGTCCAGATACCATCTCTTCATATCTCACACAAAGATATGCTCAACGATGAATATTTTTACCAAGAGCGTTTAGTAAAACTCGATTTATTAGATAAATTTCATCTCAATGCTCTCAATCACCTCCAAATCTACTAAAAACATATCGTTACTCATAATATGGATCAGGTGGTTATTGTAGACCCTATATCATTACTCATACCTATGGACCCTATATCATTACTCATAATTATATCATTACTCATACCTATGGATCAAGTACTTATCACTTGTCTTCACTCGAAGGTAAACCTGAACCTGATCCCCTCAATGCCTTGCATCTTCGACCATTCTATTGTTAAATCAAGTCCTAGATCATCTATGTCTATTAAACGCTTTTCCCTTGAGTACCATTTGATGAGTAAATTATTTGGCTTATTTATGTCATTCCTATGATTGATAATTTGTCATTTAGGCATGATTTACTAGTGCATGGGGATGCTTTATATGGTTATATCTTAGTGAGTTTAATGCATTTTCCTTTTCTTTGTTCATGTAACCCATTAACCGTATAAATCCCTACTAATTTCCTTTAAGAGTGGAATATGGTAAATGTGTGCAGGATAATGATGAGCATTTACTACCGCTTTTTATGTGCATTCAAGGAGCTCGAATTTGAAGTCGGTATGCATTTGTGATGGAATGTTTCCATTAGAATTCATATAAACATGTGTCCTATTTCTCTGAAGTTCTCTAGGATTTTATGAATCTTAATTAAATACTATTAGTGGAAGAATTTGGTGCCTAGAATTTTGGCATAGTATGTAATGAATGTGTCTATATATATACACCTCTTTCAAGAATAATGTAGTAGTTGGATATATTGATAATTTGCAATACAGATTCATAACCTTTGGTATTTACCTTTGAGATACTCAAGAAGAAATTTATTTACAAGTGGATATTGTTATGAGTATATTGTGTTGTTAAGATTCCCTTTATCCCAAGGAAGAGAAAGGGCCCACTCGACATTGAGGTGATTGGAGGTTGTTTACGTTCATGCATGAATGTGGTTTCTGATAAGTCATAATTTTCTCATTTCTTTCACTTTAATTTTTTGTTTAGTGTGTTTAATTTCCTTTACTACATTTTGAATTTTGAGTGTGCATTTCCTTTTAATAAATTTCAATTTAGTGTGTGTGTGTGTGTGTGTGTGTGTGTGTGTGTGTGTGTGTGTGTGTGTGTGTGTGTGTGTGTGTGTGTGTGTGTGTGTGTGTGTAATTTGAATTATGTTATATTAATTTGGTGTGTAAATTATAACTCTAGAAAAGTATTTCCATTAAATGCATTTCATTACAAGTAAAGTATTTTCGTAGTTCAAAATTGCACTTTTGTAGAGTAACATAAATAGAAAATTATATTAACCAAAACCCCTAGAGAAAGGAACCACCAATTAAGTTACATGAAGCTCCATTTCATACAGCCTTGTAAATGATTGGAGATTAAAACAACCCATCATTTTTGGCGCCATTACTAGAGACACCATAAACACAATAATTAAAATTTACTTCACTTTACATTCTATGGGTGTTAATGGAGTTAATCCATGTAACTAGCCAAAGTCCTTGTCCTTTTTACATAACAAACCTTGATGCATAGGACACAAGATGATCAAGGAGATTTATACCACACAATATCCAACGAATATCTCTAAATAGAGTAGACGTATGGAACATGGGAAGTGACGATGAATCTAATAAAATGCCGAGAGATCTTCCGAACATTATGCATCATCCTATTTGGAACCAAAACAACATTAAAAATGGGAGACCATCGGAATAATGAGAGCTGATCCTTGGGTAAAACCTTTACTTACCCCATTGTCTTGGATGAAGATGAGGATGCACCTATGAAAAATATTTCACCATCCATCCTCCCTATCTTCCAAGGAATTTCTATCGAATACCTAGATCATTTCTTGTTTGAATTCAAAGTTCTTTTCCATACCTATGAATACAGAACAAAAATAAAAAAATCAAGCTATTTCCTTCCACTCTCAAGGACTCTACTATGAGGTGGTTCATGGGATTATTCTTTAACTCCATACACTCTTGGGAGGCTATGGAGATATAATTTTTGAATAAATATCAAGAATACTTTGTAGGGGAAGGGATAGGAAGGAATAATTATTTCAGATAAAGAAAAAAGAAGATGAAAATCTAGAGGATTATCTGGATATATTTCTCTTTCTCCATCGAAGGAGTGTTTATGAGTTACATGCATAAATTGCTAATACAATTTTCCTTTAAGTAATTGATGAGGAAATAAAGGATTCCCTCCATATTATGAGAAGAGGTTATGTGCAAAAAAATAGTATGGAACAAATCACTGAGCTATGCCAAAGTTACTCTAGAATACGAGGAGGTATTCAAAAAATGAAAACATCCAAGCTTTCCCTAGGAACTTATGAACTTATGGAGGAAATGGCTAACATGAAAACAGACATATTGTCACAATTGACATTAACCATTGATGAGATAAAATCCAAAACCAATGCTACAAAAGAGCCATTGGACATATATTTCGCTAAATGTAGGAAGAGAAACTCTTTGAGAGAGTTTCCTTTAGGGTCACGGACATGTGTTTGATCTATGATGTTGTTGATCATGTTCTTGAGCATTGAAATTTATTACCTCAGTTGAAAGGAGGATTGAATGCTATCTCTCAAGCTGATGCAAAGGTAAATTTTGTTCAAAGGAAAAATAATCAGGCTATGTATGCTCCTCAACCTGCTTAGAACCCTTGGAGGATGGCATGGCTCGGTTAGCCTCCTCAGCCTACTTGGGTAAAACCTGAGTGGGAACCACCAAATTAGATGGCTTACCCACATCCACCACCATGGATGACTCCCTACAATCAGTAGGGTTGGAACCCACCATCCAATGCAAACCCATCAAAAAATCAACGGTGGGCACCTCGGCAGATTTCTAATCAAAACCAACAATGGGCACCACAATAGAATGTTAATCAACAGAGAAGGTTCCAAAAACCACAACAAGATTTGATGCCACCACTGCAAAAATATCAACAACATGGGAAGGCATCACAAACAAAACCTCCAACATAGCCTGTAGAAAACCCTAAACATCCGAGAAACTTCTATTAATTAAGCGGACAAAATGATACAATGCATATTAATATTATCAATAATTTGTGACTAAGGTATGGGAAAAATTAACTCATCCTCGTATTGTTATCACAGAAATACTTGTATAAAATGAGAAAAAAAGATACACCTGAGGGAAATGAAACAACTGAACATGTTCCACAAATGTAAGACATTGGGAACGGTAAGGGAAAGGATAAGAATATGCATACAACTCCTTTTCTAGAACGATTACTAGAAACTTGAACTGCAGAGATGAAAGAAAACTAGTTTAGGAGTTGAAAAAGTGAACATTGAAGTCCCACTTCTGAGAGCAATAAGGGACATTCCTAAAATAAAATAGACCATTAGAAATGAATTTATCAAGACACCAAGAAGGAAAAATAAATACCCAAAAATGGTCAAAGTGGAAGGGAATATCGCTGATCTTGTTGGTGGAAAGCTTATTTCACAAGAATATGGGGATCCTGGGAGTTCATTCATTACTATTTTTATAAATGGCCACCAATATATAACATTTTGGTGGATCTTGGTGCTATCATCAATGTTATAACAACAAATATGTTCAATCTACTATCTTTAAAAATATTACAACCAACCAATACAATTCTTCAATTGGAAGATAAATTTATTTCTATACCACACGGAGTGATTGAGGATATAATGGTCATGGATGAACCATGTGAGTACCACTGTGGATTTCATTTTCTTACATCCTAAATACCGAAGTAGGGATATCCAGTCATCTTAGGAAGACCCTAGTTGGCTACTATTGCTGCATATATTGATTGTAGGTCGGGAAAAATGACCATTTTAAATGGGAAAAAATCAAATAATATTTCATTATATCCACCTACCCTGCCTTATGTGTCTAATTTTGAACATGTATGGGTAGATATGTAGATACTAACCCTCTAATTTCTTCTTATCTCACCACCATTGTAGTGAAAAATCACATAACAAAAATTATTGAGTCATATATGTTTTTTGATGAAGAGGATATTTTGGCTATGGAAATCAGAACCGAGGCTATGGAAATTAGAACTAAGGCTAAAGAACTAAGGATACATGTTGTATGTTCTGAATACATCCGATACTATTACATTGTTAATTAATATTTTCAATAAAGATTGTAAATAAGCATGTGATTATAATACGAGAATTCGTAGTTTGATTTCCATTGTCCTTTAACCAAGATTATGTCTCTTGACAATGTGACTATTTTTCACATCATTCAACCTCATTTTTTTGCCTTGAATTCCTTAATTACTAATGTAGAGATACCTATTCTAAGTGATACCAATAAATTGACTGTTGACATAGGCAAAGAGATGACCATTGGTAATAACTTAGAATCCATCCAAGAGACTAAGGTTTTCAAAATCTTGAGGAAGCATTCCCACTCTTGTTATTGGGATTATAAAAATATGAAGGGAATTCATCCAATAATCTCCACTCACCATATCTACACCGAGGATGTTAAACCTATAGGACATCCAAAATAAAGAATTAATCTAGCACTCGAGAGACATAGTCAAAACCGATATAGAAAAATTGTTGAAGGTAGGATTCATATATCCTATATCGATAGTCGAGTGGGGTTCACCATTACTTATAGTTCCCAAGAAAAATGGTAAATTATTAATCTATGTAGACTATAGGGTACTTAATAAAGCCACAAAATAAAGACTATTTTCCCTTTCCCTTTATTTACTAGGTTCGGACAATCTTACAGGGTAAAAATTATTTCTCCTTCTTGGATGGGTTTAGTGGGTATAAAAAAATTCATATTACACCTACGGACTAGGATAAAACCCCTTCACCTATCCCTAGGGTACATTTTCATATATATCCTTACCATTTGGGCTTTTTAATGCACCCGCTACTTTCCAGAGAAAAGTTTTAGCCATTTCTACAAATCTTACAAATGACTATGTTGAAGTTTACATGGACGACTCCACTTTAAACGGTTCTAATTTTGATGAGTCTTTGAATAATCTTGAAAAGGTATTAAGTAGATGTGAGCAACATCAACTCTCCTTGAGTCATGAATTTTTTTACTATGGTTGACTAGGGAATTGTCTTAGGTCATCATCTTTCTGCTAAAGGAATATAGGTCGATCCCAAAAAGAATGTAGTAATCACCAAACTACCTACACCAACAAATCGACTAACATCAAGATTTTCCTTAGACATGGGGTATTATATGTGATTCATCAAGGACTTTAGTAAAATTTGTACACCTATGTTTTCATTGCTGAAAAAATATTATGTTTTTGAATGATCTCCTCAGTGTCAATAAGAGTTCGATATTATCAAGGAGAAGCTAACCACCGCTCCAGTCTTGAGAGTGCTCGATTGGGGCCATCCTTTCCATATTCACACTAATGCATCTAATACAACCATGGGAGCTATTCTTGGAAAAAAATATGGAGAAGATCAGATGTATGCCATTTATTTTATCAGCAAGAATTTGACCCCTATGGAGAGAAACTACACCACTACGGAAAAGGAATTCTTATATGTTGTTTACTCCCTGAATAAATTAAGACATTACATTACTAGGTACAAAATATGTGTTTATACAGATAACTACTCGGCCATAAGATATTTGATGAATAAACTAGTAGTCGGGGCGGATTATTCGATGGGTACAATTGTTACAAGAATTTAATCTGACCATTATTGATAAGCTAGGAAAATCTAATGTTGTTTTCAAATTTATTTCAATATTGAATGTTTTAGGTGATGAATAAGCATTCTAGGATCATTTTCTAGATGAACATCTATTTATAGTATCAACTCAACCTACATGGTTTGCTTGATCTTGCAAATTATTTAGCTACAGGGAATTTTCCTACCTATTTCACTAACAAAGAGAGACACAAATTAGTTAAGAATAGTGCAACATATAAGTGGTGTAATGGAATTTTATTCAAATGTGTTCTGGTATGGTTCTTCACAAGTTTGTTTGGGAGGATGAAGTATACGACATACTATGATCTTGTCATGATGAGTCTGGAGGAGGACATTACTCAGTGAAGAGGAAAATTCACAAGGTCCTTAGAGCTGGGTACTATTGGCTTTTTCTTCACAAGTTTGTAAAGAAGTATGTGTGGCAGTGTGATGCATGTCAAAGAATGGGGAAGGATCCACTATCCATGGAAATACCTCTCAATCCTTAGCTAGTCTTAGGACCATTTGAGAAATGGGGAATTGATTTTTGTAGACCTTTTGATCCCCCATATTTTGGGAAATCATACATATTGGTGTTCACTAACTATGTCATGAAATGGGCCAAGATTCATGCAATGGCATCTCGCCACGAGGATGTTATTTCGACATTTTGTATAATCACATAATGTTAATATTTTGCGGCTTCTCGAGCACTTTTACTTGATCAGGGACCTCAATTTGTGTCTAACATGATTAATGATTTTCTGAAAATCTACCGAATCAAGCACCGAAAATTGTCACCATACCAGCCCCAATCTAATGGGCAAGTGGAAGTCGCAAAAATAACTTGAGAACATTTTGATGAAAGTGGTCAAATTAGACAGAAACATTAGGTACCAACATTTCCAAAAGTGGTTTGGGCCTACAATACAACATGGAAGACCACTACGGGGTTCTCCCTATATGAGCTAGTGTAATGGAAGAAACCATTGTTACCTATTGAATTTGAATTGCGAGACTTGGAGGAAAACAATGGACATTGGTATTGATTTGGACAAAGCACAATGTGAGAGGGTCATACACCTTAACAAGTTGGATGAAATACGGATGGAGGCCCAACGAAAAACTAATATTCTTCAAAACTAGAGAAAGGTGTGGCATGATACTCATATAAAACACAAGATGTTTAATGAGGGAGATTGGGTCTTAATTTTTAACTCAAAGTATCAACATTTCAAAGGAAAGATGAGCACACGATGGATGGGACCATACCAGGTTGAAAATGTTTTTGATAATGGATTTTTGTGACTATCTCCAATTGATGAAGATAGGATAAATCTTGTTATAAATGGACATAGGATAATAATGTATCAATTTCCTATGGATAAGGAACCCTTTAATGAAGATATGTGGCTATGCGAGGACATGGATTCAAAGGAGGTGCTTAGCTCCTCCTGCTAGGAGTAATTATTGTTTTTGAATTTGAATAAGGGAAGGTGGTCATGTTTTCGATCTTCTTCCCTTAGATTTTTTTCAATAAAGTAGAGATATTCATTATTTGAATGAACACTAACCACATTTTCTCCAAGCATGTAAGATGGGGAAATCTACAGATATTGGGTAGCTGAGCATGTAGGGGTAAGTGCATTTTACTTCATTATAGATATTTCCTTTTGAATAAATTCCCCATTACATGTACTTTTCATGATTAAAATCACTACACAATGTTCAATGCATTTATTGTGGATATCATTCCAAATCTTAAGATACAGTGGGGTGTAATGAGTCATAATTACCAAGGAAACCACATGTGTTGAATTTCTATGAAAATGGCATGCTACTTTACAGGAGGGACAGGTGGAATTGTTATTTAAAATGATGGATATGTGTCGTACCAACATTAAAACTTCTCACACATTTTTGGTAATGTCAAATTTTTATGCCGCCAAAATTTTCACCGACTATAGACAATTAAAATATTTTGGTGTATTTCAAATTTGACTCACTTATCGCTTCCTATTGTGACCATGTGCATTCAAACACAATCTTGTCTCTTTCTTCTCCATTACCTAGACTTGTCTATGCTATGGGGAAAAGAAAAAAGTCTGAACCAGTCTCTCCAGACCCATTACTCTTGAATGTTGCACATGTTGGTTGGTTGGAGTTTATTAGGAAATTTGAAGGGTTATATGAAAATTTAGTCAAGAAGTTTTTGGTAAATTTTGAAACCACCCGCTCATGCATTGGGGACAAGTGCGTAGAAATCAATAGTCAGAGTGTTTCAAAGTATTCTGGTCTGCCAGATTTTGGTCTCAAAGTTACGACCAATGTTCCTCTTGAGGATTTGATTTCTTTGTTTCATGAAGATGGAAAATCTTTTCCAGAGGTAATTCTCATCTCTAGTGGTGTTTAGAAAGTAATTTAGAGGGAAATTATTCCTGGAATTTGGAAAGAGGTAGCTAAGTGGGTCAACCAATACTTCATTTGTGATGGAAAATCATCTGTTCTTTGTGGGGATTATTTAAAAATTCTAATACATTTGAGGCATGGCTGGACAAGCCCTACACTCAGGGTTAATTTACCTAAATATTTAGCCAATGCAGTCATCAAAGTTGGGAAAAATATAAGAATGGAAGTGGAAAGGCCACGTTGAAACATCCCGGGCTTATTCAGTTTCTCTACTCGCACCAAGTTTTCTAAAGACCGAAGAGAAGGTTCTCTTAGATAAGTGTGGGGAATTTTCCACACCAAGGAAAATCAAAAGGTATCATCTTTCATTGCTTGATTCACAAGAGTAAGTGGTGGAACCTAGCAGTAAGGGGAATCCATCTTCTAGGCCTCCTAATTCTAAGGGTAAGATGACTTTTCCACTTTCTTCTTCTATTTCATTAAGGCCGAGACAAATCATGTATGTTTCAAAGACCTAGAATTTCCCATCTGGAAATATTTTCTCATGATTCTTCTCCTATTCATGAAGAGAAGGAAGATGCTGGTACTTCTACTATCCATATTGACTAGTATCAAGATTTCACATTTACAACAATT